>CM070550.1:53795115-54179273 GCA_036346405.1 Phyllostachys edulis
TATTTTTCACAAGAAGATCTTATTGAGATAAATCACCCATGCGATGAAATCCCAACTTAGTACATATATATATGCACATAGAAAATGCTAAGTGGGCAAGCATGTTGTGTCGGAGGGGCCAGTGTAAGGTAGTTAGTATGTTGGGTGATCCCAACATAAGTAATCGTGCTCGCCCGCACAGTATATATTACACTGGGTTCCTAAGGAACATAAGATTTCACGGTCGCTATGTCCTCACACCACCTATGGTCTAAACCATTAAAACCCACCCCTTACTTGACTTAACGGCTCCCAACCCGCATGTGGTAGTACGATAGTTACTTGGAGTGACAGCCCATGGCTCGGTCCTTAGCGATCCAGACAAGTCTACCACATACCCGAGTCTCGTGCATGAAGGCACCCTCAATAACAACCTCTTGTCCAGACCAAAAACCATTTGACCAGATACAAAGATCTGGACCAAAACAAAACGATAAGTGTGAGGTGTTTCCCATGATTGACGGGCTAATCCCGTCAACCGTACTAACGCACCTCTAGATTTGCATGGCTAAGCACTCAATAAACAAAATAGAATATCATCACAACCATCTATCCTTAAGCATATATGTACTGGAAAATAACAAGGATAACATCAAGAGTAGGACATAACTAACTACACATCACAAAAATATTGACATATCGAAATAGCATGCAAGCAAATATAATTGCATTTCAAAACACTACTTATCAAAAGCTAGGATCAACATGATGCAAAAAGAAAGTTCAAATGATGCTTACCTTGCTGGTATTCGAGAGTTGATCGCTCTCGATTAGTGTATGTGTCTCATCGAACACGGATTAAAGAGAAAGACAACAATGTATAAACAGGAGTAAAAGCCAAAAATCCAAAGTGCTAAAAATGCATGAATTTTCTATTGTGGCTATATTATGATTTTAGATGAATTTAGGTGAAATAATTATTTTGGTTGGAGTTAGTATGTGAAAGTTATAGTTGTTTGAAAATCAGATTTCTAGAAAATGCTAAAAATAGTGCTTCGGTTACTATTCAACCAAATTTAATTATTTAGTGAAACTTTGTAGGATAGTGGTGGAGAAAAGGATTGCACAGCTAAATAGATAATAAAATTATAAGACTAAAATAACTTGGTTTAACTCATTTGGAGTTTACAAGAATTAGTTATGAATTTTTAAAGTTAAAAGCAATTTTTAGTGTAAAACAAATTCGGTTATGGATCAATTTCCAAAAAATATATTTTCTGGGATAGATACATATTTGAAACCTATTCAAAATAACTTTTACTTAATAATAAAAATATCAAAATTGGTTTCACTTGATTTGGAGTTAATTTGAATTTGTTATGCATTTTTGAAGTTATTCTATTTTTCGATATATAAATAATTGATTTTGTATTTTTCTAGCATAATTAATAATTTTTGTACCAAGTGCTAAGCTAGCCACAATCATTGACATGGGACCCCTCGATTTTAAATTCTTTTACATTTATTTCGAGTTAAATGTTCTACGTGGGCCCCTTTGGATTAGTGACACGGTCCTGGCGTGCATGGGCGAGCCACGTCTTGGTTCCTGACCACCGCATAGTGAACCAACCCACTTAACCTATAGGCCCATCTGTCAAAGGCTCAAGGCCACTCATTAACACGGCTAAACAGTGATTTCTGGCAAAGATTACGCATGAAAGACTAATGATTGTGATTTTCTGCTTAATGTCACTATAGTAACGATCGCATTTCCGACAAACAGAGCTTGCTTGACCGGAGCCCCACCATTGATTTGACCATGGGGTCTTTGGACAAGGGTGAGAATGGAACCCTTGAAGCATTGCGGACCTCATGGTGGTGGTGGCGGCGGTTGAGGTGGCCCGTGCTGCCTAGCCGAGATGAGTGGCGATGCCCCTACGGTGTACATGCATGTGCCAAAAGAGCTCCGCAGTGTGCAATCAAGCATGCGCAAAACCTAAAGTGAGGTGCACTGAATCTTACCAAGGTGACAAGGAGACCGGAGAAGCTTGGGCAAGGTCTAGCGGCGGTGGTGGTAGGGCTTCACGAGGGGGAGACTCCCTGAGCAACAAAACCATAAAATGATGGTAGGGTAAGCTTGAGTGAAGCTAGTAGATGGTGACATTGCATGCGATCGGGTAATGACTTACTAAATCGACAATTTGGATGTTGAATAGAAGTTTCGGCCGAAGGTGGAGCACAAACCAAATTCTGACGCTCTTGTCACGCATTTTCAAAACTAAGTGAGGAAAACTCTAATCATGCACAAGGACTCAAGATGACATGCAAAGATCAAGATAGAACCTCACCGGGAAGACGAATGGCACGGTGATGTCCTTGCGATGTGCACTCCAGGGCCGCCAAGGACACGGTCACATGCTGGGGTCTACACGCAAAACCATGGTTCGGCATTAGCAAAGATAGACACGGCATGGAAAGTAGAAGGAGAGGAGGCCAAGGCACGAGAGTTTACCCAAGAAGGGAGCTAGATTGAGCCTCTTCTTCCTCATCCCAAGAGGAAGAATGAGAGAATTGAGGTGAAGGAGGGTATTATCCTCGGACGAGGGCGGAAATGGAAGCAGCGTCACATGAAGGAGCTTAGGGAATGGTGGATGGAGTGGTGTATTGACAATGTTGTGAGGCGGTTTAGAGCTTGGCGGAGCGTGGTGATGAAGCTCTGCTTGGCATGCGGCTCGCTCACGTGAGGAGGAAGAGGAAGGCGACAAATGGGCCCACCTCGTCAACAACCGCAGTGGCACGAGCCGGAGAGTGGTTCGGACCAGGTATGTCTAGGCGGTTCGACCAAATCAAGTGACTAGGGTCGACTTGAGTTAAATAGTGTGAGTCGAGTCAAAGTTTGACTAATATTTTAAAATCAAACCTCTACTTTGACGGTCGAATAAAAATAGCAAATAAAATCCTAAAATCGTAAAATTTTTACTGAGGAGGCTCCTAAGATGACCTAGGCAACCAGAAATTTTATTTCATTATTGTCAATGCATTATTCTTAGATTTTTACTTCTTTAAAAGAAGGTTCATTAGACAAAGGTTTTGAATTTTCTCAAGGTTAACTTGGTGTCTTAAAAATTGGGAAAATTCATATTAATTCATGATAAATATTATAGTATTTTAATAAATTATTTTATAGAGGTATTTATACGGACTTATTTCTGTTTTTCTTTGGAGGAGTTGATTTAGGTTAAAGTTTAATCTTTGATTAAGATTTTCCATGTGCAATAAATGATGCAAAATGCTTCAAAAACAATATGCATGCTAATGAGATGCTTACTAATTATCATTAATTAACTTTGGGCTGTGACATGAGCAAAGCCAAAGCTAAGGCAAGTCATAGTCCTTTGATCATATTGAACCTATGATTTCAAAAATTATATTGGTTTATATCAAATTGCATGTTATTTTTATATCAACTACTTTTGGGAATAGTTAATCACCTATTTGTCATTATGTCTCCATTGAACATTTGAATACCGTGAATCACTTGTCACCATAGAATGGTAATTATATTAGTTGGACATAATTGTATCACCAACATAGGTATCGTAGAGATGCTTAGTCATGCTTAGTTGCGATGGGCTCATGATCAAATGTACAATAATGTTAAATTTGACTTAACGAGATATGGAATTGTGGTGGGTAGCCACTATTGTTAAAATTTATGTACCATGGCAGGGTATGCTATTGATCTAGGTTGAACAAAATGATTTACCTTTCGGTGACGATGCGTGAAGTAAAGGGGTGCGGTTATACGTTGTGGGATGTGATAGACTCACTTGAGTAACTTGTCAAGGACTTAACCTTATCGCCATTGAACCGGGTCTCATCGTACTACCACATGTCGATATGGGATGCACCTAACTAATTAATTAGCAATGTCTTAATTTTGGTTACATCATGGAAGCATGAGTTACAGTACATATACTCACAATGGCACAAAAGGGGCCTGTACAGTCGGTGAGACATTTAGTGTTGAAATCTTAGCTAGCAGAGCTGGGTTAAGAAGGAGCTTTGTAAAGGCCTTGTGATAATCACTTAGTCGTGTACCTTCGAAAGTGTGTGTACGAACATTACAAGTTGATTTATTTCTTGTGGGTAATGATGTACAATCTCGTAGAGTTAAAAAGCTGTTTAAATGACCATGTTACATGATCATGGGCGTGCTCGGAGATTTCACGAGATGTAGAGTTTCTTTATAAAATGCGTCGGAGTGTGAATGGGAAGTTCACTTGATGAATATGATGTTCATTTGGTGAATGGAATTCACTCATCGATTTGGTTAGAAAGTGAATGAGAAGTTCCTTTGGTTGTTTGAGCAATTGTTTATTTATTTACTATTCTTTTCAATTACACATTTCAATCTATTTACTGTATTTATCGTCAATATTGCTATCTACAAAGAACCATACAGCTGAACCTTTGTTCAAGCCTGGCATGAATATTAATTGCATACTATCTCCCTACGACTTATTCAATACTTTATGTGCTCACGGCTTCAAACTTTACTGCTCAGTTGAAGAATATCAAACTACTCAAGAGTTCTATGGACAGGAGTTTTATGAAAACTTTGCGAATTAGGATGCGCTCTCTACTCGATTGTCTATAGGCATGTTGGTTGGCCTTACTAAGTTTTTCCATTCCGCTGCAAGATTTTATTTGTTTCTTTAGCCCTGCGTGTAGGGGTGCAAGTGGGTGCGGGTTGTTCGCGAGTCCACTAAATCGCCCCACAATAAGCGATGGCGGACACCCATGGGCTAGCTTCTATTTTAAATAGACTTAAGTGGTAGCCCACGTAGCACACAATTTAGCCCACCTAGCCCACAATTGATGCCCTACGCCATTGCTTGACTTGTAGTCATCGATCACAGTGCTCGCTCTGCCGAGATCATCTCTCTGTCGATTCAGACATCTTCTCGGCTGCTCTTTGTCATCCTTGTCCTTATGCAAGTCGCTCTAGATGGGCGACCTTATTTGTTGGAATCATCCCGCTCTACCTCCCTCATCAAAGTCCTCATCGTTGTCCTCTTGCCACCCGCCCTGCTGCCGCCCTTCTCCGGCTAGTGCCTCTTCTTGAGTGGCTTTGCAACCCGACGGCGGGTTCTTCCTCGAGTTTGAGTAGGTCAATGACATCAAGTCATCACCGTCGGACCCCACGCCGCCCGCTATTCTTTGCCACCTCGGTTCGACGGTAAAGTGGCTATTGTTCTTCCCCATCGCCTGCGACTGCGATAGCAGATCCTCCAGTCCGGCATGGCCAGAACACTCCTCGGGACCCCCACATGAACAACCGGCGCATCAATAAACCTCTTCTCGCCATGCCCGAACCGCCAAGAAATCAAGAAATGCCGGTCAGTCTCGGGCTGGATTAGAATCGACTTCTCCTCCCATGCCCTCCCATGGGAGCAGTGAGCGGGAGGATAAGGAGAAGGAAAGATACTCTCTTGGAGATTACAACGTCGTGATGGAGAAGATGATGGTGCGGTGACGCGATGATCGATCGTGGCGCCGGTGGAGGTGACAATAGGAGGAGGAGAGTCGCTTAGCCGTAACAGTAACCGGTTCGGCGAGGGAAGCTGGTTGGGAGGGGCTGTGCCATATTGAAAGCAAAGCAAGCGAGAGAGAGAGAGAGAGAGAGATCTGGGTGTGGTAAAGAAAGAAACGAAAGAAATTTAGGTTGAGTTGTGGGTTAGCGAGTGTCTCATATCCATATAAATTCTTGGTGGGTCCTCATATTAGCCCGCATAAAATTACGTGTTTGGTGCGGGTAATTGCGAGTTGCCCATAACACATCCACTTTCATCGACTGCATGGCAAGTTAAGTAAATATTGAACATAAGGTCCAATTATTATTACTATTTGTTATTTTGAGATCTTTTAGTTTAATCGATAAATTGATGGTATTTCATCGATGTTTCTGTAACATCCCAAAGTTATGCTACCAAAATTAAAATTAATAAAGATATTATTTTATTGGATTTTAATTTGCCAAAGAATTTTTTGATTTTCTAAAATTTAAAAGAGCTTTCTTGGCTTAAAAATAATAATAATAAATATTTAATTTCCTAGTTTTTGAAAGTAAAAAATAAAGCTTATTGAGTTTTCTGAGTTTTTATTGGATTTAAAGTTAAAAAGGAAATTTTAATTAATTTCTTGAATTTTTGCATTTTAAAAGGTTTTTACTATTTTCCAAAAGTTAAAAATAATTTATGTGCAAAAAATAAAAGACAAATTTAAGTTCAAAATAATTTTATTAAGTTCAAATTAATTCAAAGAATTTCTTTGATTTTTCTGGAATTTTGAACTCTTCTTGCTATTTTCTAAAAAGCTAACTTGATTTGTTTGCTTTTAAAATTGAAATGAATAAAAATATCCTTTTTATTGTTTTGGGCGAAACCCACTAGTCCGGCCCATTCCTCTCCTTCTGGCCCACTCGTAGCCCATCCCTTACTTCTCCTCTCTCCGCCTCACTAACGTGTGGGACCCACATGTCGGCTCCATCCTCTTCCTCCCTTTTCTTCTTCAACGGCGTGGCGTCGCCATTGGAGCCCTTTGAAGCTCTGCTCAACCACCGTTATCCTCCCCATTTCTCGTGTGCACATGCGCAACAGACTTTGCTCCCATCGCCACCTCATTCCCCGGCCTTATCCCTTTTATCTCGTGCCCGGTTGCGCCAGATCGCCACCGAAGCCACAACCGCTGTCACAAGAACCACGCACCTGATCTCCTCCCCCTGGCCTCCTCCGGCCCTATAAAAGGGAGCCCCATGTGCCCCTTCCCCTCCTCATTCCATTCCCTCAGCTCACGGCCCCTCTCTTCGTTTCTCGTCACCGAAATCCGCAAGCAAAGCTCGCCGGCCGCAAGCTTTTCTTTTTGCGATTGCGCCACCGTCGACGACTCCTTGGCCACCCCAACCACCTCTTCGTCACCACCATCTCATGTTCTTCATCGTGCACCCACCATCTCCGACCCGATCCTCGCCGCACCACCTCCGACCCGATCCTCACCGCCGCCGTTCCCCTCGCGCCCAACCCTCGCTGAGGTATGCATCGCGCTCACCATCACCTCCTCTCTCCGCCCTCACCCTCGCTGAACCTCACTGTGGCGCATAGCGCCAGTGAGCATTGGTCCCAGAGTGTCGCCGACTTTGTGCCAACGTGGCACGCCACCATGACGCCACATCTGCGCCACCTCAGTGCCCATGCTGACATGGCTACTTGCATGTCATGTGCACGTGGCTTAGCCACTCTGCTACGTTGTAATGACCGGCCAGGGGCACACAGGAGGTCCTCGGGACCTCTGGGAGGTCGAGAGGAGGATGTCAGAGAGGTCCTCGGGACCTCTGGAAGGTCCGCAAAGGACTTCCCGGGGCGTCGAGAGGACATCCGTGGGACGCCTGAGACCTCCCGAGAGGTCCGAGAGGACCACTCAGAGGTGCAGGAGGTCTGACCGCTGAGAGTCGCTGGACCTCGGACCTCCCCAAAACTCCGTCTCCACTCGAGGGAGGTCGAAGGAACCACCGAGGAGGTCGTGGGGCTTAGGGCAAGCCTAAAGTCTTCGTGATCCAAACCGGCCCCAGAGATCATCGTTGGTTCTCCTGACAAACAAGTGATAACATCAACATCCACAAGACTTTATTAACAGCAAAAGGAGATTTGATTACAAGGGTTGCTTACTACTCCAGCAACAGGGAGCACACAAACGCAGCGGAGAACAAAAGACAATGTCCACCCATTACACCACAGGTGATTGGCTGGAGGGCGCGGCCTAATTGAGCTAGTCATCTTCATCATCAAAGAAGTCTTCATCTGCTCAATATATGAATCAAGCAAGAGTGAGCACAACAACCGTGCTCGCAAGTTACACCCGTCAATTAACAGAATGACATGCATAAGGGTATATCAAAGGAATGACATAGTAGGGTTGATTTGCATAAAGCCAATTTTATTTCAATTACAAGTATTAAGTTTCAAGGCAAGGTTACAATAATTAAAATTCAGTTTTACAAATCCATTTTCAGTTGGATACATTCATCATTGAAATGGTGAAGGATACCCTCTGCACAAGGCTTCCCACCCAAACCCAAGTTTTGGTTAAGCCACCAAAACCATTTTCATAACCTTTTGAAAACCAAACCAAAAGCTAACTTTGAGTGACATTGCGGCATGTCCATGGCCGTGAATCTGACTATTGAATAGATTTACACTCTGCGAGAGGTTGCACACTTTACCCACATGACATGAATTCTCTAGTTTGCTTGGCATCCGTCGATGCCACCTCACACTTCCTTTGGTGAGAGGTCTAGAGCACATGACAAAGCCTTTACAATGCATTACTCCACCACAGTCCACCCACTCTAAGGTTTCGCTCCCATTGGACTTTCCATCATGGGGTTTAAGCCCCTCTTGAGCCGGGTGGGACTACAACTAGTCATAACATGAGAAACCCGCCACCGCGTCCGCAGGGCAAACTATGGTAGAGCTTTGCAAATTAATTAGCCAGGTCCCACGCCCCATACTGGAGACATGTGGTTGCACAAGTTTGGCATAGCCCATTATAGGCTTAGCAAGTGGTGTCTCAAAGACCGGTCCTTAACCGACAAACCTCAACCCTAGGGCATCGGATCACACGACCCCCGTGCATAGACATGTACCAACCATACAACCAGCCTCGCCTAAGTCAAAACCATTTTCCAGTTACTTTGCTTTACAATCCCCCATGGCACACCAATGCCAAGGGCATGAGTAAAACATCCATGACACACCAATGTCATGGCCGAAATCTCCATGGCACACCAATGCCACGGCTCAAAGCATTTGATTAATTGGTATTTTTGGTCAAAACTCCCCAAATCAAGATCTTGGTCTAAGCATTACTAAGTATTTCATTTTTCAAGAGCTTCGGGTCCTTACTATTGCAAGAACCAGTTTTTATCTAAGGTGACAATGAGGTTGATTCAATCATGGATAGAGGTCATACCAAACAGTAGGTTTAACTATGGATTAAAAGATAGGCATTGAAATATTTAGTAAAGTAAGCATGCATACACCTTTGAAAACAACATAAATAATTTGAAGTAATGGGTGCAACATGTTCAAGAGTGTAACTTGCCTTGCTCAAGATCTCGAGCTGCTTCCTCTCCCTCACTGAACTTAGGCTCCCCACGGTCTGGGCAATCTACACGTGAAAAACCAAATACTCAAACAAAGCTCAAACAAGATTTCAAAGAACACCAAATAAACTTAGATACAAAACCAACAAAGAAATTTGGGAGGTCAAGAGGAGGTCCAAGGAGCTTCTTGGAGAGGTCTTAGGGCTCGAGAGAGGATGTCCATAGACCTATTGGAGGAGGTCTAGAGACTTGAGTGAGGAGGTATATGGTGGCTCGGTTGAGACAGGGAGTAGAAATGAGGAAGAAAGTGGTAAAGGAGGGCTCTCCCAAACTATATATAGGGGAAAGCCAATGCACATGACTCAGGATAGAGTCAACAAGAGTTGGTAAATAGGACAAGGGAGTAGGCAAGGAATGTGACAATCGGTATGACATGAGTACTGCAAAGGTGAGGACATTTAATGTGATACAACATGCATTAAATGCTGCGGAGACTTCCTTGCCCAAAGGACTTAGTCAAAGGTAAAGAAAACTAGGTGTGTTGATCGCCCGAAGGGCGGTCAAGACCCTAAGGAGGTCTGCTATGACCTAAGGAGGTCTTGTGGTGAACAAGAGGAGATCCTCACCCACGGGGAGGTCTGACAGTTGGATCTCCAAAGGGAAGGTCCAAACGGCCAAGATCAAGTGCACTAGAGGAGGTCCACAAGGGCAAGGAGGAGGTCCTCACCCGCAAGGGAGGTCCTGACGGTTGGATCTCCAAAGGGGAGGTCCAACGGTCAAGATCAAGTGCACCAGAGGAGATCCACAAGGGCAAGGAGGAGGTTTGGACGGTTAGGATTTCCAAAGGGAGGTCCTAACGATCGGATCTACCAAAGAGGGAATGCAGACGGCCAAGATTTCCAAAGGGAGGTCTTGGCCCAGATCCTGAGGAGGAGATGCAGACAGATTAAGATCTCCAAGGGGAGGTCTTAACGGTCCCGATGTGCAGGAGGAGGTGCAGGACGGTTGAGATCTCTAAGGGGGAGGTCTTAATCCAGATCAGACATGCAAGGAGGAGGTCTGGAGGATCCAGGAGAGTCTGCAGTGGGGACTTGAGGAGGTCCAATAAAGGTAAAGGGAGGTCCTAGAGGACATAGGGAGGTCCTGAAGGACACGGTGAGGTCAAATAAATGTAAGGGGAGGTCCAAGTGAACAAAGAGGAGGTCTTAAGAAGCGGTAGTACCACCAAGTACGAGCGGTATTACCGGACTGGTATCAATGGGAACCTCCAGAGAAGGTTTCAATGCTTCAAACAACGAAGGATATTCAAGAAAACATGGAAAGCTTCACAGGGTTCCAAAAGGAGTTCAAATGCACATAAGGGTGGCACAGACTTAGGGAGGTTGTGAGCCAGAGAGGACCCGAGAGAGAGAAATGGGTCTCGGGGAGGTCTAAGCGTTTGGGAGGTCTAGACCTAAGGAGGTGCGGACCGGGGAGGACATCACCAAGGAGGTCGGACCCTTGGATCAAACGAAGGAGAGGTCTGGGCCATTAGATCCCAAACAAAGGGAGGTCTAGGCCAGAGGTGGGTAAAAGATGGACAGAGAAGGAAAGACCAGCAAAGCTCCAATAACTCAATAAACCAACAAGGAACTTTAGTTGTAGTTTGGGTTAGTCAACTTAAATTCATTATGAAATTCCAGGTTAAGCTTTGAATTCTCATCAAAACAAAATGGTTCTTTTTATTTTGAAAATTCCAAAAAGATTCTAAAATAAATTCAGGGTGTCACATACGTGCCTGGTCCATGGACCGCGGGCCCACTCGTTAGTAACACCAATCTTTTTTCCATTAGAAAATATTTTGGCCGAAAATCATTTATCAGCCGCTGACGTCATCATTATGCAGTAAATGATTTTCCATCGAAAATAATTCCAAAATTACGAAAATTCGATTTTCATCATGTGTGTGATTTTCATTCTTAGAGAGGTCGTTCTCCTTCGTTTGAGCTCCGATTCTAGTGATTCAAATTTCTAAATTAATCTAAAATCAAGATCTAGCTGTCTAAACCAAAATTATTTAATTTAGAGTTTATTTGAATTTGGTTTATTTTCGAGTATAGATTTCAATGACTTTGGATAGCTAGATTTGGCGATCGTTTGAGAACAACTAATTGAGCTAGGAAAGTTACATCTTTGATCATATTTGATCCCATTATTTCAAATTATTTAAATTCTATTTTAAATTATTTTACGCATCTTATTTATATTCAAGTAATTTAAATGCTTGTTTTAAGCTTTAAAGTTATTCCTAATTCCATTGTATAGGCAATTAATCTTGTTATTGAATTAGTCATTCTTTGATACCTTAGTAAAATCTAGTTGATACACTAGTATGAACTAGAACATGTTGGAAAATTATGCTTAGTCAATGTTTAGACCAAAATATTTGATTTGGGAATTTTCAGCCAAAAATCAAATGTTGTTTAAATTGTGTCCATAGCACTGGTGTGCTATGAAAGTTTGAAAATGATTTGAAAAGCAAAATAAAATGAAAAACTGGTTTGGAGTTGGGCGAAATGGATAGATGGTGGGTGCAAGTTTATGCATGGGCTCAATTCAACGAATGTTTGAGGCCTAGGGATTGTTTTGGAAGTCGCCCAGTCAATTAAGGACCGGTCTGCGAGCTGCGGATTGTAAAGCCCTTCCGTACTACCATAAGTCTGGAGTGGGACAGACCTGGCTAAATAATTTGCAACGTTTTAGCATTATGCCTGCAGGCTATTTTTGGTTTGTGCAAGCGATGGAAAATGAGCGTCCATGTGCAGCCGATGCTTGCTCCGGCGATGGTAAATGAACGTCCATGTCCGGGCAGGTTTTCCCCACAATGGTGAGCTCGGTCGATGGTAAATGGCGTCCATGACTCGGGGTTAAGCTTATCGGCGGGTTGATGTTAGGCGTGGCATTGTAAAGGCCTTGGGATAATCACTTAGTCGCACACCTACTAAGTGTGTGGCGGACATTACAAGTTGATTATCTCTTGTGGGTAAGTTGTACAACCTCCATGAGTGTTAAATCTATTTGAATAGCCATGTCACGGTCATGGACATCTTTGTGCAAAGCCTTTTCATGATTAGACTATGGTTTTGTTTTAAAAATGTTTTGACAAAAAGATTTCACGGATGTTTATTCCATGAGGGAAATTTGGGCAAAAATCCTTGGAGTAAGGGGGGTTAGTCCTTTATGTATGTGTGAGACCCCAAATTTGGAACTTGGGACCTATTGTGTATATTTGTGTCATTCCCTGGATCAGTAGATAGCACACACAGTTATGTTGTTGGTTCAAACACATATCACAAAAATATAAAGCTATTGCATAATATTAAACAAAGCGTAAATATACCTTACGACTTTTGACTTGCAGAAATGGCCGAACAGGCCAAATACTTTCAGAGATCAGCAGCGGAAGTTGAATCAAAGTATAACGTGTGGAACCCTCATGACATGCCCACCGGCAATCAACTGTGGGCTCGCGGCCTAGTACTTGGTCTTCTTGATCTTCAGTTTTGTCCAATACCCATAATTGTCCCTCAAGCCTTCTTTGTGCTTACTGACTAAAAGAATATAAATAGCGAGCATGAGTACACAACCGTATTCATGAGCCAACACATAATGCAATTGTTATAGATGAAGGCTAATCAAAGGGGAGGCTCATGGTTTTTTATTTTGCACAAAGCCATTTATTGAAATAGATTAAGTAATAGCAAATCCTGAGACTTAGCATTTTACTAACACAAGTTTTATAAACTGAGTTTTTGATGTAAAGTACTAATAGAGATTTCATCTCCTATATCATTGAGTGAGTCCGTCCACTCAATGCTCAGGCTATCCCGTATTTATCACTGGTCTCTGACCAGGCTTTCTCTACTCTCTGGGCTCTAACCCAACATTTCCAACTGTTGGGCTCCAACCCACCCTTTTTATTTCACACACACAAATGATTTATAAAAATGAAAGCTATATCAAGCAAGTTCTCGGCCTTTGCTCTTGACCATAAGCACTGACTATCTAGATAGTTTTCTTACTCTCTGAGTTTGTACACTTTACCCACAAGAGATAAATCAACTTATCTTGCTTGACACACTCCGTGAGGTGTGTGGCTAATATTGATTATCACAAGGCCTTTACAATGTCCAACCTCATCGCACTTTCACGCCACTAGGTATCACCTCCTTAGGCCTTGCCCCCAGGAGATCTCCCATTGGTGCCGTGTAGATCGGTGACTCCCTTTGCCCTTTGTACACTCCACACATCCACTAGTGGTGAAATTGCGAGGAAGCGGACAAATTAGTTAGTCAGGTCTTAAGTGTTACAAACTTGTGGTTGTACTATTTTTACATGAGAGGTCATCATCAGATTCGGTCCTTAATTAACTTGGGCGGTACATCCACAAACCAACTTTCTCTCGTACACCCGGCACCAGCCACTCTTTCTAGCCGCCCAAGTCGTAATCTGTTTTCCAGGTTTTCCTTTGTTTTTAAAATAACTTTTCGTCCAACATACCAACCAGGCTCTAGCCTCGACTACCCAATTTCATTTTTAAAAGGTCAAGTGATGTCGGGCAATTTATTGCTCGAATGACAGTGTATCTAAGCAAGGCTAAGCATGACACTTAGATATAGACTTATTACTAGTATGTTAACCATTAAGTCTAGGGTGACAAGGGTAATGTCCAAATTCAAGGATTGAAAATTTATACACAATTATTATTGAGACATTAACTATGAACTTGGTGATATAGTTGTTTAAAACATAACAATGCAATTTCATAATTTAAAGCAATATAATTGCAAAAATTAGGTGCAATATGATCAAAGTATTGACTCACCTTGCTCAATATTACGATAAGACTCAATAGGTGATAATCACCATGCTCAATATTACGATAAAGCCCAATATTATGATAATCCTAGTCTTGTTCTTGTTACATCTCGGACTTATTGGACCGAAAGCTTGGCTGACTAGAGGGTGAATAAGAACACGATCTCCTTTTCACCTTGATTGAATTCAACACAATTTTCACTCCAATAGCTATAAAAGCTGTGAAGATCAATATACAAGCACAGTGGAAGACTTGTATTGAATCCAATCAAAACCCCGGAAGCAAATAGACCAAAATCACAAAAACTCAAAACCTAAAGAGTTGGGCGGCCAGACCTCCATGTAGTTGGCAGTTTGACCTTTGGCAAATCGGTCAGACCTCTAACTAGTTGGCGGTTTGACCTCTAGTATAATTAACAGTAAAATCAACCTAAACTCAAAATCACAAATCGGTCTAACTTTTGTTTCGCAACTCCAAACCTTACCAAACTTGAGACATACCTTCTCTAGGATGTCAGGAACCTATTCCAATCAAGGATCGTGAAGATCCTTGCCAAAGTTCTGACTTTTTTTTTCTGTTTGAGTGAAGGTTGCTCCAAAACCGAGTCAAAATCAAAATATGATCCAAACACTTGCTCGTGGGTGATTGATGATCAAGATGATCCTAAATGTATTCCCACATATCACAGCAAGCTAGATCTAGGCCAGAAACCAAAGGAAAACACACGCATCAAAGAAAGCCGTAAAATCACAAAATAGAGAGCAATAATAAAAGAGACTCATCTTAACAAATCTTGCTTGGATTGATTCAGGAGTGATGTTGGTTTACAGTCACTCCATCTAGGAGGGCAAAGACTCAACACATGAGCACACAATCAATCCATGTCCCTAGAACCCTAACCTCTCCACTATTCTCTCCTAACCGAAAAACACAAACTAGGGTTTTAGGTACGAGGGTTGAGGGGTGCACAACCAGCACCCTCCCTTACTTATAGTGGAGGCTAGCTTCTAGAAAGATATTCCTAATAGACACCCGTTAAGCCCACACACAAACGGGTTTCACTTACGCGCGTATTTTAAAGCGTCGTCTTCATCTCCTCTTGACCTAAACTGCTTCTCCTTGCGCCATCTTGCACCGCGAGTTAGCAAAAGGTCATCACGGCGGTATTTAGATGAAGTCACCAAAATACCCCTTCCCGATCCTTCTCCGAAGATCGAGTCCAATCTTCATGAAGCAATCCCATGCTTCGCCACGTGTAGGTTGATCAACGGCTCTCTTCATGTCGGCAAGTCTCACCCATCTGGCTCCCACCGAAACCACTATGGCACTTGCACTGACCCCTACGTCGTTTGATGCAACCCGTCACACCGAGCTACCATTCGGTCATCCTTGTCCATTTTGTGCTATGCTTGAGTCCATAGACTTCACCCGACATCCTCGATCGTTCTTAGCCTCAGCTCTCTAAGCCTAGTCCCGATCATCCTCGCTGATTCCGGGAACAAATTCTTCGTAACTTCACCCACGTTAGTCAAAACATGCATCATGTAACACATATGCACTGAAACCCATGAACTTGACCTAACCAAACAATCATCGCCGCCAAGATGGCCGACGAACAAGACAAAATCGGTCTGACCACCAGCCATGGCCGATCTGACCGCCCCCTAGCTAGTCTGACCACCACCTGTTGGCCGGTCTGACCGCCCAGCAAGGACTTAGCTAAAATTTCCTCTCTGAAAATCCAAAACTCTCTGGAAATTTCAAACGAGTAGATCTTTTGACTCAAAACTCCAAAAATTATGAGACCAAGTGTAGAAAAATCACCACTCTTCCCTACACCCTCTATTTTTGGCCCAGTTCCAAATTCAAAAATCTTTTATGGCCGGTCAGACCGCCGCCCATTGGCCGGTCTGACCGCCAGCCACTTTGCCTGAAGCTTGGCCAGTCTAACCGCCAGTGGTGGCCGGTCTGACCGCCACACAGGCCGGTCTGACCACCTGAGACCTGACAGAACCTGAACTTTTACCGAAAACGCGTGTTTCGACAAACCTTCAACACCATTGCCAATTGTATCATCATCCTAAGATCGTGAGCACATCCCTATGATATCGACAATCTCTCCCTTAATGAACACATTGGCAATTTCTCAAAAATGTAAGTTTGAGGTTTGAAAATGAAAATACTCAACGTTTTCACGCAAAGGCACAACTTGGTCCAAAAGTAAGAGAAAGCGATAGAAATGATCAAGTTGGCTTCAGATTAGCATAGGCAAATGAGATCGACCAAAAGAAGACAAGAAAGCTTCAATTTCCAGAGAAGAGACAAAAATCTCACTTAAGGTCCATATGAAAGAACAATTGTTCAATTTGACCTTTGATCATTGTGAGATTCCAAGAATTGCAATTCAAGTTTAGAAATGGCAATAAGACCATAAGAATATAAAATAAGTACTCCCCCTCACTATCATCATCATTTTTCAGAAAATTATATTTTCTCCCTTTTTCTCCAAATAGCTCTCCCCTTTTAACATTTTTGCTACATTTTCTCCCCCTTTGACAATAGAGTCATCAAGGAATCACGTCTTCCTCTCATTCAGAGATGACAAATGCAGAAATGAGGAAAAAGCATAAGAAAGAGCGTACATGAAATGCAATGGAGTGGCTTCATTTTTTTAATTTTCAATTTTTAGTACAATAAGCTTTGGAGATTACCCAAAAGAACAAGCGAGCATTTCTACTATTACTCAATACATATGAAGCCTGAAGGCGCTAGCAAGATCATGTTAAGACATATATACCAAAGCTAAGCTTGAAGGCTCGAGATAAAGTGAGAGACCATGTGGAGGTCGTCCCGTGTGTGTGATGAGTAATTGACATAGGTTTAGGAAGTCGAGTTTGGTTTGGGTGGTTTGGACCATGTCGTTGCGTGGTGCAACAGGCTCAGTCGGTTTGGTCAAACTTGGTCGTATGGGATTAGGATGCATATTCTTTGATTCGACAAGTTTGGATTTTGTCATGGTAAGTTGTTGGTATTTACGCTTTCATGTATCGGCGGTGCTATTTGATGTGTTTCTTGTGCGTGTATTGCAGGACATCGGGTGGAGTCGTGGCGAGACACGGTGGACCGGACTAGGTGCAGTGGCACCGAGGTCGAACGCAGTCGGGATGTGTCAAAGACGAGCGTGGACTCGAGGTGGTTGCGAGGCGTCTTGAGGCGAGGAGCGAAGCTTCCCGATAAGGTGCGGGAGGGGCTAGCACGGAATTTCTCAAGGCTACACAAGCGGGAGCGGGCTCCGTTGGATTTAGCGGGAGTAACGGGTTGGAGACCCATTAGCCAAGGGCTATAAATAGGAGTGAGTGGCTGCTTGTATTGGTGGGCTTTTGTGAGATAGTTAGGGTTTGCTAGGGTTAAAAAGAGGCTTTAGTTGGTGAGTTGTTGGCATAGGCAGATGAGGGTTCCCTCTGTGTTTCTTGTATGAAATCATTCCTCTGGCGGCGGCTTGCCCTTCCCCCAAAAAAAAAAAATCTGAGCGCTTGGGAGAAAATAGTTGAGCGCCTGTAAGAGCTCTGGGCGGCGCTGCCTTAGAGAGAGAAAAAGAATTAAGGCGCCTTGATCTAGTGGCGGCTTTTAGTGCTTAGCAAATATCTGGAACTGGCGGCGCCCGTATGAGCTCCCGGTGGAAATCCTGTGCCCATTGTTTTTCAATCGTTTTGCTTCTTTCACTTAAACCAGATCTGTGTGTGGGCTGCGGCATGTTCCTCACTGTATGATCTGATGTGTGATTGGATTGAGTCGGCGGTGGCTGCAGGTTTATCCGGTTTGATGTTTTGATTTTCCTCATTTCCTTAGCTTTTTATTGCTCGGCTTCTTGTAGATCACAGGTTTCGCATTAAGTGCTTGGCTCGGAGCTGGCCAGTTCGGTGCTGTAAAATCTGGTTTGTGTAACCTGTTGATTATTTTATTGCCCAACTTTCCCTATGACCGATAGAAAATTTGATGCGCCCTGTGAGATCTTGTTTGACGGTTGATTCAAGTTCTTGGCAGCTAAGCTCGCCCTGTTGTGTGCCGATAGAAAAATCAATGCTTCTGCGGCGCTTTTGATGCTATTAAATCCTTGATCTTGTTTTACTTTTGTTTATTGATTGGTCTGGCCGCTTAGAAATCTGGCTGTTTTGGTTTTTGAGTTTGGTGCGGCTGCAGTTCTTGATCTGGTTCGGTTTTTGGATAGTTTATTTACTTGGTTGCTCTTTGTTCCGGATGGAGAAATTACAGAGCCTGTAGGCCGGTGAAAAAGGTGCTCGGTGTGAAACCAGATCTCGGCGGCCGGCCTCTGCCGCCGAAAAATCTATCTTTATTCTTGCCGCCTCTTCATTGCTTGCCGAGTGGCAGATCTTGTTGTTTATTTTATTCCTGTTAGCTGTTGGTTCTCTGTTGATTGATCGGCTCGGCACTGTGTGCTTGTACAAGCTTGTCCTCCCGCACGTTCCAGGATCTGGTGATTTCCTGTGCTCTGAGCTACAGAGTTTTTGGGGGCTTGTAGCGCCCGTGTTGTTCTTCTGTAAAATCTGGGTCTTGTGGCTGTGGTCTGTAGACACAATTATCAAGGGCCGGCAATTAGAGGTCTTGGTCACGCCTGGAGCTCTGCCGAAAAACCCTGAGCACTGGTTACGGCTTGTCCCATTGGTTTGTGAAACACACAGTTTTTGAATTAAGTTATTACTTGTTTATTGCTTGAGGTCTAGATGTTAATTGCTGGCTGCCTTCAATGATCCGATTGAGTTTATGGTCTTAATTGCCGGCGTCTCTTTGGGCAAGAAGCGGTGTGATTGATCATTTGTCTTGGCCTTTTTTCTTTTGCGGGTTGCGACTGAGTCTGTAGTTGATGCGACAAATCTTGTAACCTCTTGAAGAAAAATTCTGTGATAGATTTCATCCACTAGTTTGATTTTGTGCTTGCAGTTTTGAGGTGGTTTTAGTCTTTTGTGTCGGGGTTTGATCGGATTCAACACAGGTCATCCGTTTGTGCTCAGATATAGATCTTCATAGCTTTTATAGCTATTGGAGTAAAGTAGTGTTGAGTTTGATCGAGGTGAAAATTAGAGAAAGCGTCTATTCACCCCCCCCTCTAGTCGCCTTTCGGTCCTACAATTGGTATCGAGCGGTTAGCTCTTTTCAATAGATCTTAACCGGTCTCAAGAGCCGTGGCGATGGACAAGTACTCGACCAAGCCGCCTGTTTTTGATGGCATCGATTACCCCTTCTGGAAGAGCCGAATGGAGACATACATCCAGGCCCAGGGGTATGCCATCTGGCGAAAGGTCAAGGTTCGATTCGCTGTTCCTGCCGATGAGAACATCAATGCCGGAACATGGTTGATGTTGAGGCGAATGCAAAGGCAAGGAACATCATCATCCAGGGTTTGAGTCGTAGTGAGTTTGACCGCATATCTCACCTGTCGTCCGCCTACGATATCCGGGTGACCCTCGGCGATACCATGAGGGCACCACCGGATCAAGAGTCTGACGAGGACCGGGTTCAAACGAGAATACAACAAATTTGAGATGCTTCTTTGGTGAGTCCCTAGATGAGTGCCATGCGCTTTCACAAGATCTTGAGCAACCTCCGGCGGTCGGTCTCACATACCCGACTCGGACAACGCTCGTCGGATGCTCACGGCACTTGATCTTCGTGTTTGGGAAATGAAAGTGACTACCATCAAGGACACCACGGACCTCTCAACCTTGACTCTTGATGCGCTGTACTCGCGTCTCAAGACTCACGAGATTGACATTGCCTCTCGAAAGTCGAAGTCACAATCGATGGCCCTAGTCACCAATCGGTTAAACCTGGTTCTCTTTTCGATTCGTTGTGTGGTTTCTCCTTGTTGCTCTCTGTGACGAATCGATGATCGTTAGATGACTCGAGGATGAGCGGTAGCCCTCCTAGCTCGGAAGTTTTCTCATGCTTACAAGAGGAGGAGGGACAGAAGAGGGAGGACCTGTGATTTGCTTGAGTGTGGTGGCCCCAACCACATTGAGACAACCGCCCTAATTTGGAGAAGGGCAAGAACGACTACGGCGGTTCGGGCAAGAACGACTACACCGACAAGTACCGCAACAAGAAGCCTCCAGCTCGGGCGCCCAAAGAAGAAGAAGTTCCGCAACTTTGGCAAAGCCAAGAAGCTCTTCCAGCGTCCTCACTGCTGGCGACCTCGACCTCGGCGAGGTGGAGGGATGGAAGCGACGATGACGGACGGGTGACCAAGAGCCCAAGGATGGCGGCGACGACTTCTCCGGCATGTGCTTCATGGCCCTCGAGGGCGAACTCGTGACAATGAATACTCCGACTTCGGACGAGGTAGATCCCACTCACTGAGCAGCTCAATCATGCTTTTCTTAAGCTAGGAGGTTTTCATGCTAAAGCTAAGGCTAGGTGTCTTTGAGTTAGAGAAGGAAATAGATCATTGTCACTAGAGATTATTGCTCTTACATCCGCCTTCTAGTGATGATTGTGATACATGCTCGCTTTTTTGGTTGATATGGAGAAGTTAAGAACCTCACATGATAGTGTGTCCTCCGAACTTGATAGTGTTAAGGTGGAGAATGTTAGTCCGCTTCTTTGAGTTAGAGTTGAGTAGGATGGTACATTACCCTACTTATTCTTGATGAGACTACTTCTCCCACCTCATGTGAGGGTAAGGACATTCTTTGCTAGAGGATCTTATGCCATGCTTCTTGATCTGCCCGAGTCTTGTGAAAATTGTAATAACTTGAAGATAAACTTAAAACGGGCAGATCATAAAATTGCTGAACTACAAGCTTCTTTACTTGAGCCGATTGTTTCATGCTTGAACTGTCCTAAGTTAGCTAGCGAACTTCGAGGTCGTCTCCAAACAGTTTCAAGATATGATTGATCATGAAAGGAAGTTGGCTCAGTTTGCTTCTAAGGACCCTGTTAGCTCACCATGCATTAAGTGTAACAAACTAAAATCTGACTTGATTGCTCTGGATGAGAAATGTGTGAAGCTAACTAAGGACCTTCTAGAGAAGCCACATTGTGCTTGCAATATGATTGTGGAGAAGGGGGAGAAGCCTCAGGGTAAGGATGAGGCAGCTTAGCAACGTGAACCAAGCGGCTAGCGATGGGATCTGTCCCTTGAGTCGGTGTGCTTGCACAAGCCATTCTTCCCTCTCTTCCTTGGTTCTTCTTTTGCTCCTTACCTTCTCATTGTCTCTTCTTCCCCCGCTCTTCTTGCACCTCTCTCTTTCGGGAGTGTCAAGACCTTATGAACACTCTCGAGAGATTTGTAGGAGGCAAGAAGAAGCTCAATCTTATTCTAGACCAATCTAAGATTTGCAGATTTAATCGGGGTCTAGGATATGACCTCTTTGAGGACATGAGGAAGCATCCACCTGCCGTGCTCAGACCCATAGCACCGTGTGTGATCGAGACCGAGTCCAGACCGAGAAAGTCCATTTCAAGTCAGCGGGCTATGTCGGATTTCGACAAGAAGGTAATTTCACATGTCGCTTCTACCTCTCGGAAGGTGAAGTATCCGCACCTTCGTCGGAAGGATGGACACCTGCGATCGATCGATGCTTCAGTAGCGCCAAGATCGTACAGAGACCATGTTGAGTCTCTTAGGCGCATTTAGGTCGACCCCTGACCTTGAGTGCACCTAAGACCAACACGAGGTCTAGGCTTGGTTCTTCGATGGGTTTGTGCAAGATCGAGGACTTGGTTTTTCCGAAGTTTTCGGTTTTCGATCCTCATGCGCTTTGATCGTGACTTCCGCCGTCCGAGGGTAGATCTCGCTTCCCCATCGAGATAGCTACCCATGGCGTGTTCATCTGTTGCGGTGCTCGACTCGCTCCTTCAGAGCGATCGGACTCAAAGAACGACTTCTGGTCTGCTCTTAGACCTTCTGCGTGAGTGACAGAGAGCGAGGGTAGATAGAGGTCATCGGGCTTGACTACTTCATCGCGCCGGCGTGTTACTCAAGATTGGGTGCCAAAATCATTGTTGATTTATCCTGTCTTGAGACTTTACTCTGCTTGACTCAGTTCGCCGGGTAGGGAAGGAGAAGGTTTGGCTTGTAGACTCGGTTGTTCTCGTCATATGACCGGAGACTCCGTTGGTTCTCCTCCTAGCCCGCGCTCGGTGATGAGACGATCACCTTCGGAGACGCTTCGTGCTGGGCGTCATCGCCAAAGGTCTTGTCGGCGTATTAATGCTTCTTTTATTCTTAAGGATGTTGCCTTGGTTAGTAAGTTGCAAAGACAATTTGCTTTCGGTTTCTCGACCGATGGCGGTTTCGAGGTGAGCTTTAAGAAAAACAATTGCAAAATTCTTGATTCTTCGTAGTCCGGTTTATGGATTTCTCGTTATGGGAGGATCTTTCGTGCTGATTTTTCCGATTCTTCGGTGATCCTCTCCGGTGTTTGGTTGCTTCGAGTCCCGCGATCTCTCTTTACGGCATAGGAGACTTGGTCATATTGGATTTGACCATTTGACCCGAGTTAGCGACCATGATCTCATTCGTGGTGCGCCAAACTCAAGATGGTCAAAGATCTTGTTTGCACTCCATGCCGACACGCGGCAAGATGGTTGCCGCTTCTCATTCTCCGGTCCAGATTATTATGACCGATGCAGACCGGACATTGCTCCACATGGACACAGTTGGACGGCCGAAATCTTGATCGGCAAGCAGGAGGGAAGTGGTATGTTCTTGTTGTGGTCGATGACTTCTCGAGGTACTCTTGGGTGTTTTTCTTAGCCTCGAAGGACGAGACATTTACACATTTCCGAGGTCTTTTTAGTAGGCTGTCTGTTGAGCTCCGGGTGCCTTACGAGCGATCCATGATGACAATGGCACGGAGTTCAAGAATTCTTACTTTGAGAGTTTCTGCGGTGAGACAGGTGTAGAGCACCAGTTCTCTTCTCCATACGTCCCTCAGCAAAATGGCGTTGTGGAGAGGAAGAACCGTACCTTGGTCGAGATGGCCAGGACGATGCTTGATGAGTACTCTACACCGAGGAAGTTTTGGGCTGAGGCCATTGCGACCGCGTGCCATGTTTCGAATCGAGTTTTTCTTCGGGCTCTCCTACACCGCACTTCTTATGAGCTGAGATACGGGCGGAAGCCCAGCGTCTCTCATTTTCGTGTGTTTGGTTGCAAGTGCTTTATCTTGAAGTCCGGGAACCTAGATAAGTTCGAGTCACGCCTCTGTGGCGGTATCTTTCTAGGCTACTCGACTTCTTGGCGGGCTTCTGTGGTGCAGGCTGCGAGTCTAGCAAAATGGTAGAAACACGTGAGGTGACTTTTGACGAGGCGGTCAGGGACTAGGCCAGATATCTCGAGTTCTTTAGAGCGGTCCGAGACCATCTTTGTGGATGATGAGGACGAGGAGACGATGGTTGTTTACTCCGATCCGGCTCCTCTTCCTTCCCTTGAGATGCCTTCTTCCACGGCACCTCAAGATGATCGACCCTTGCCTTCCTGAACTAGTGGCTCTGTCCCTGCCTCGTCCCGCACACGAGGTAGAGGCCACTTCTTCTTCTCATCCAGGACCTCCCCGACATATCCAGAAAAGTCATCCTTCAGGGCAGATTATTGGAGACCTTTTTGAGCGTGTCACACGCTCTAAGTCTGGCTTTTCTCATTTCTGTCTCCATTCTGCCTTTGTTGCCTCCTTTGAGCCCAAGGATGTTTGTCACGCCCTTTCTGATGAGTCTTGGGTCAATGCCATGCATGAGGAATTAGAGAACTTTGAGAGAAACAAGGTCTGGTCGCTTGTTGAGCCCCCACAAGGCCACAATATCATTGGAACCAAGTGGGTGTTCAAGAACAAGCAGAGTGAGGATGGGGTAATCATCCGAAACAAGGCTAGATTGGTAGCTCGTGGGTTTTCCTGTGTTGAGGGTCTAGACTTTGAGGAGACCTTGCCCTCAGAGCTCGACTTGAAGCCATTAGAATCGCTTGCCTTTGCGACTTCTAAGGGTTTCAAGCTTTACCAGATGGACGTGAAGAGTGCCTTCCTCAATGGCCTTATTGAGGAGGAAGTCTACGTCCAAAGCGACCTCCGTGTTTCGAGAACCCCAAATACCCAAACCATGTCTTCAAGCTTTCAAAGCTACCAGTATGGACTTATGAGGCTCCCAGAGCTTGGTATGAGAGGCTTAAGTCCTACTTGTTGAGTCATGGGTTTGAAATGGGTAAAGTTGACAAGACCTTGTTCATTCAGCAGCATGGCGGTGACTTTCTACTCGCCCGATTTATGTGGATGATATCATCTTTGGTGGCTCTTCTCATACTCTTGTTTCTCGGTTCTCCGATGTTATGAGCTCGAGTTTGAGATGAGCATGATGGGTGAGTTGAGCTTCTTCCTTGGTTTCCAGATCAAGCGAGACTCTGGAGGGTACTTTCTTGCATCGGGGCAAGTATACTCGTGATCTCTGAAACGCTCGACATGAGTGATGGTAAGCTGTGTGCGACTCCCATGGCTTCTACCTATCTTGACCAGATGAGGATGGCGAGCGAGTTGATCAAAAGGAGTTTAGCGGCATGATTGGCTCCTCTTGTACCTCAACGCCTCGAGACCGGATATACATTTTTACGTGTGTTTGTGCGCTGCTTTCGAGCTTCTCCTCGCGTTTCTCACCGCCAGGCGGTGAAGCGCATCTTTCGGTACCTGCGAGCTACCATTGACTATGGTATCTGGTACTCTTCCTCATCCTGTCTTTCCTTGAGAGCCTTCTCGGATCTGAGACTTCACGGGTCAGGATAGATAGGAAGAGCACTTCCAAACTTTGCCAATTTCTTGGCACTTCTCTTGTTTCTGGTCTTCGAGGAAGCGATCCGGTGTTACCTGATCCACCGCAGAGGTCGAAGCACGTTCTTTGCTGCCCGATTCTTTGTAGCCAAGTGCTCTGGATGGCTTCGACCCTGCGGGACTTTGGGTTAGTTATCGACAGTGTTCCACTCTTTTGTGATAACACTTCTGCGATTAACATTGCCAAGAACCCAGTGCAGCATTCCCGGACCAAGCACATCGATATCCGCTTCCACTTCCTTAGAGACCATGTAGAGAAGGGCGACATAGTGCTCCAGCCAGGAGAGTGACCACCAGTTGGTGACATTTTCACCAAGCCATTGGATAGTTCGAGGTTTTCACTCTGGGAGAGCTTGGGGTGGTCTGTCCTTATGGCCTGTGAGTGAGGGAGCTTTGGGTTTCTTGCTCTACTATATTATTTATGCTCTAGCTCCTTACTATTGCATTGCATTTTGGGTGCATTTGGGATTAGTCCTCCTAGCATAGATTAGAGTGCTTCTTTTGTCTAGTTGTTTAGATTTTGCTCTTATCTTGTGATTCTAGGATCTTGCTTATTAGTCATTACTTATCTCACTAGGTTGAGCTCACTCACTTCTTGTAGGTTCTAGCGAGGTTGGGCCACCCTCGGGCAGGCAGGCACGTGTTTGCTCCTAGGTGTGTTAAGTGGGCGGTTGATAGTCCTAGAGTCATATGGGGTAGATGAGAGTCGATCGAGCCATAGTATTCTCTATATCTTATCTATACTTTAAGGTATTTTGCTTTTATGTTTTCTTTGCGACTTCTCGATTTATTGTTTTGGTTCAAGGGAGTTCATTTGGGAGCTTCGGGCTTAATATTGACATAACTCAACTTGAACTAAAAGTTGCATCTGTTGTTGAGGGGCTGGATCTTACGCATTTCTAGCATTACGCATTGTAATATAACTACATTGAGCCTTGATTATTATCCTGCTATGACATGTTTACAATGCTTTACATCTTGCCATGACTTGTGCTTATTTGCTAGATTTATCATGACTTCATATGTGTAGCCTAGCTTTTGCCATGATAAGTTAATTAAAATTGCTCAACTTAAACTAAAACTTGTCATGTTAGCACTCGAGATTAGTCTTTCTTGAGCTATCCTTTTATGATTCATGCCATGTCAAATAAATTTGAGTAGAGTGATGAATCTATATTGAGCCTTAGATTGAGCTGTTTTAGTCTCTTGATGATGCATGAGTTAGTACAACTTGTTAAAAGGCAAAAGATCTCTTTTGTGAAAAAACCGATCTCACCAATTCTCTCCTATGAGACGGCTTGTCATTGCACTTGGCATGAACTTAGGGGGAGTTTTGGGTGACCTAGACTATCTTCTTAAGCTTCTCGCTTGGAGTAGTCGCATAAGGCTTGAGACCTAGCACATGATAAAACAAAAATCTGGTTGAAAACCACCATGAATTTCAAAAGAAAATATGTTTCATGTGTTCAATGTGCTTAAAGCCACAAAAAGTATCATGTACTTTAACCAATGTTTCTATCTTGAGCATAGCACTCTATTTGGTCTCAATTTAAGCTTCTTAGTTCCGCTTAGCTTATTGACATGGCCTGCATCATCCTTGGATATCTCTAGCGAGACTTTGCTCATTGATGACTTGACTTGCTCACATAATGTATCTCATTTTCAGATTGTCATCTATGTGTTCTAGCTAGCTTATACATATCTTGTCATGATCTAGATAGCCTTTTTATTAAGTTATGGCTTGGTGTATTACATTATGGTCATATTGGATAATTCTCATGGCTCTAACTGCTAAGAATAATCAAACTTCAGCCATTTCATCCATTAACATGTCATATTCTCTCTATTGCATCTTGATGCGTTTATTGCCAAAAGGGGGAGAATAGAGAAGAAAAAGTCTGTTGGGAACAGTTTAGAGCTTTGGAGATCAATTTGCTCTTTCAGTTGTTGCTCTAGTGTTCCTTCTGTCGACATGGTCATTTGTTTCACTCTTCTTCTTTGGACCATGTTGGTTTCGTCAAACTCAAACTCAACTTTGCGCTTTTTCGGAGTTTGTCAATATACTCATCAAGGGGGAGATTGAGAGACCATGTGGAGGTCGTCCCGTGTGTGTGATGAGTAATTGACATAGGTTTAGGAAGTCGAGTTTGGTTTGGGTGGTTTGGACCATGTCGTTATGTGGTGCAACAGCTCGGTCGGTTTGGTCAAACTTGGTCGTATGGGATTAGGATGCATATTCTTTGATTCGACAAGTTTGGATTTTGTCATGGTAAGTTGTTGGTATTTACGCTTTCATGTATCGGCGGTGCTATTTGATGTGTTTCTTGTGCGTGTATTGCAGGACATCGGGTGGAGTCGTGGCGAGACACGGTGGACCGGACTAGGTGCGGTGGCACCGAGGTCGAAGCGGTCGGGATGTGTCAAAGACGACGTGGACTCGAGGTGGTTGCGAGGCGCGGCGAGACGAGGGCGCTGAAGCTTCCTGAAGGTGCGGAGGGCGAAACAGAATTTCGCAAGGTCGCACAAGCGGAGCGGCTCCGTTGGATTTAGCGAGAGTAATGGGTTGGAGACCCATTAGCCAAGGGCTATAAATAGGAGTGAGTGGCTGCTTGTATTGGTGGGCTTTTGTGAGATAGTTAGGGTTTGCTAGGGTTAAAAAGAGGCTTTAGTTGGTGAGTTGTTGGCATAGGCAGATGAGGGTTCCCTCTGTGTTTCTTGTATGAAATCATTCCTCTGGCGGCGGCTTGCCCTTCCCCCGAAAAAAAAAAATCTGAGCGCTTGGGAGAAAATAGTTGAGCGCTTTGTAAGCTCTCCTCTGGCTACGCCTTAGAGAGAGAAAAGAATTAAGGCGCCTTGATCTAGTGGCGGCTTTTAGTGCTTAGCAAATATCTGGAACTGGCGGCGCCCGTATGAGCTCCCGGTGGAAATCCTGTGCCCATTGTTTTTCAATCGTTTTGCTTCTTTCACTTAAACCAGATCTGTGTGTGGGCTGCGGCATGTTCCTCATTGTATGATCGATGTGTGATTGATTGAGTCCGGCGGTGGTGCATAGTTTATCCGGTTTGATGTTTTGATTTTCCTCATTTCCTTAGCTTTTTATTGCTCGGCTTCTTGTAGATCATGAGTTTCGTGATTAAGTGCTTGGCTCGGGTGGTCGTTCGCCAAGGTCAGAAAATCTGGTTTGTGTAACTCGTTGATTATTTTATTGCCCAACTTTCCTATGACCGATAGAAAATTTGATGCATACTGTGAGATCTTGTTTGACGGTTGATTCAAGTTCTTGGCAGCTAAGCTCGCCCTGTTGTGTGCCGATAGAAAAATCAATGCTTGCGGCGACTGCTTTTTGATGCTATTAAATCCTTGATGCTGTTTTACTTTTGTTTATTGATTGGTCCTGCAGCGCTAGAAATCTGGCTGTTTTGGTTTTTGAGTTTGGTGCGGCTGCAGTTCTTGATCTGGTTCGGTTTTTTTTGGATAGTTTATTTACTTGGTTGCTCTTTGTTCCGGATGGAGAAATTACTGAGCTCAGAGGTAAAGGTGAAAAAGGTGCTCGGTGTGAAACCGGATCTCGGCGGCGGCCTCTGCATTGGAAAAATCTATATACCGCATTTCGCCGCTCTTCATTGTGCTTGCCGAGTGGCAGATCTTGTTGTTTATTTTATTCCTGTTAGCTGTTGGTTCTCTGTTGATTGATCGGCTCGGCCCTGTGTGCTTGTACAAGCTTGTCCTCCCGCACGTTCCAGGATCTGGTGATTTCCTGTGCTCTGAGCTACAGAGTTTTTGGGGGCTTGTAGCGCCCGTGTTGTTCTTCTGTAAAATCTGGGTCTTGTGGCTGTGGTCTGTAGACACAATTATCAAGGGCCGGCAATTAGAGGTCTTGGTCACGCTCGAGCTCGCCAAAAACCCCGAAAGCACTTGGTTACGGCTTGTCCCATTGGTTTGTGAAACACACAGTTTTTGAATTAAGTTATTACTTGTTTATTGCTTGAGGTCTAGATGTTAATTGCTGGCTGCCTTCAATGATCCGATTGAGTTTATGGTCTTAATTCTTTGGCGTCTGTTTGGGCAAGAAGCAACAGATTGATCATTGTCTTGGCCTTTTTCTTTTCTTGAGTTGCATCGAGTCTGTAGTTGATGCGACAAATCTTGTAACCTCTTGAAGAAAAATTCTGTGATAGATTTCATCCACTAGTTTGATTTTGTGCTTGCAGTTTTGAGGTGGTTTTAGTCTTTTGTGTCGGGGTTTGATCGGATTCAACACAGGTCATCATTTGTGCTCAGATATAGATCTTCATAGCTTTTATAGCTATTGGAGTAAAGTAGTGTTGAGTTTGATCGAGGTGAAAATTAGAGAAAGCGTCTATTCACCCCCCCCTCTAGTCGCCTTTCCGGTCCTACATAAAGCGATGAATTGTAACAATTTAAGCAAACTTTCAAAATTAGCAAGTTCATCTACAGGGATCCTAAAGTGATAATGGCCATATCAGAATGTCAATGTGAGATCAAGAAGCTAACAACGACCATCCTAGAGAAAAAAGGTCCAACATTGAATCATTTTGCTCAAAATACCTCAATCACCCAATTTTTTACAATAGTTTTTTATTTGCAATGAATATTGAAGTTGATTAAAGGTTTATCTTAGTGAAGAAGATCCTGGACTAGGAGCCATCCACAAACTCTTCCTAAGCTTCAACTAGGGCAACAAATCTTGATGTTCATGTCAATTTTAACAAGTAGTCCCATGAGATCGTTTGGATCATCAAACTATCTCCAAGTTCATGTCTTTGACATGCAGTCTCGTGAGAATAGTTTGTCACAATTCAACCACATGAGAACTTTGAAATTTGATTTTTTTATTTTGCACAAGAGCAGTTTTAGATTCACAAAAGAATAAGAAGCTCAAGAGATGTTCAATCCTATATTTAAGAGCTAACAAAGCAATTTTGACAGGGCCGGTATCACAAGAGGATCACTAATTGTGCAACTGGCTAAGAGATCCACAAATTGCAATTTTTAATTCAAGTTGTCTTAAAGTTCTATCTCATTTAGCAAAGACTTAGCTACACATGTGAAAGCATGATAATTCTAGCAAGTCAAAGAACTAGACATGACATTGAGCAAGAATTGAAATACTAAAACTCAAGAGGGTAATAAGCAAAGCTTCATCAATTTAAAAGATAAGCAGTAAAGCTTATATTACAATGCATCTTTTTGTGATTTTCATATGAATATAATATGATATAATGAGATGCAAGAAAAGCTGAAAAAGCCAAAGAAGATAAAAAGATCAGCAAGTTTAGAAAAAGATCAAGGAAAGATCAGAAAAGAACCAACTCCCTCTCAAACCAACCCATAGGGATAAATTACCCCTAACTCACTCCTCAAGGTGGCAAACCTAGTTGGGTCTAAAGGTTTGGTGAGAATATCAGCTAACTAAGCCTCAGACTCCACAAATTCTAGTACAATATCACCATTCTCTACATGGTCTCTAAGGAAGTTATAGCGAATGTCTATGTGCTTGGTCCTAAAATATTGCACTGGGTTCTTAGCAATATTAATGGCAGAAGTGTTATCACAGAGAAGAGGAACACTAGCAAAATTTAACTTAAAGTCCTTAAGAGTGGACACCATCCACAAAATCTGACTACAACTAGCGGCAGCTACATACTTAGCTTCTACAGTGGATTGTGCAACAGAGGACTACTTCCTAGACGACCAAGAGATAAGAGAAGTGCCTAAGAAGTGACAAGTGCTTGAGGTACTCTTTCTATCTAGCTAACAGCCCGCAAAATCAGAATCAGAAAACCCCCGAATGGACAAAGAAGAAGAATAGGAATACCAAATGCCATATTAGAGGTTAGAGTGAAGGTACCTGAAAATGCGCTTGACGGCTTGGCGATGTGAAGTCCTTAGAGACGCCTGAAACCTCGCATAGAGACAGACCACAAAGTGGATGTCCGGCCTTGAGGCCGTCAGGTAGAGGAGAGAGCCAATCATGCTGCAGTACTCACGTTGATCCACGGCTTCTCCTTCCTCATCTGGATCCAAAACAGTCGAAGTCGCCATGGGAGTAGCGATCAGTTTGCAGTCACCCATCTCGAAGCGCTTGAGCAAGTCCTTGGTGTACTTCATTTGATGGATGAAGATCCCTTCCTTGCATTGCTTGATTTGAAGCCCCAGAAAGTAGTTGAGTTCTCCCATCATGCTCATCTCAAATTCCCTGGACAAGGTCTCAGAAAAACTGGAAACAAGAGCATGAGAAGAACCACTGAAGATAATATCGCCCACATAAATCTGAACACACAAGAAGTCATTGCCATGCCTAAGAACAAATAGAGTCTTGTCTACTTTACCCATCTTAAAATTTTTCTTAAGCAAGAAGGTCTTAAGTCTATCATACCAGGCTCTAGGGGTTTGCTTAAGACCATACAAGACTTTGGATAGCTTGAAAACATGATGTGGATGTTTGGGATTCTCAAAGCCTAGGGGTTGCCTAACATACACTTCCTCCTCTATATAACCATTCAGAAATGCACTCTTGATATCCATCTGGTACAGCCTAAAACCCTTAGATGCAGCAAATGTAAGCAGAATACGAATGGCTTCTAATCTAGCAATAGGAGCAAATGTTTCATCAAAGTCTAACCCCTCAACTTGGCTAAAACCCTGAGCTACCAACCTAGCCTTATTTCTAACTATAGAACCATCCTCACTTTGTTTGTTTTTGAACACCCAACGGGTTCCTATCACATTATGACCACTAGGAGGCTCTACTAGGTTCCAAACCTTGTTCCTCTCAAAGTTCTCTAACTCTTCATGCATAGCATTAACCCAGCTAGAATCAGATAAAGCATGTGATATATCGCGGGGTTCGAAAGAAGCAACAAATGCAGAATGGGAGTAGAGACTCGGATCGTGATACCTGGAGCGAGTGACTCACTCATGAAGATGACCAATGATCTGATCCGGAGGATGATGCCTCTGAATGTGAAGTGGAGCGCCTGGGAGAGATAGCATCTCTTCGACCTCCGCAGGTACTACTGATGATGAAGATGCAGTAGAAGCATCAATTGGAGGTGAAGTAGTCGAAACAGGTTCTTAAGCTGGGACAGGAGCACCAGCAACAGGTGGAAGAGAAATATCGACTTCATCATCATTTTCCTCTACAAAAATACTCTCCGTCGCCTGTGTATCACCTAAAACATCTGATCTAGCACTAGGGCTAGTCTCATCAAAAGTGACATTGTATGTCTCCTGGACAACGTTAGTCTCAATATTAAAAACCTGAAAACCTCTTGAATGTGCAGGATAACCCAGAAATAAACCATTAGAAGTTCTTGACTCAAATTTATCTAGGTTTCCTGTCTTGAGAACGAAACACTTAGCTCCAAAAACTCGAAAATAAGAAACAGAGGGTTTTCTACTAAACCGAAGCTCATATGATGTCTTGCCCAAAGACGGTCTCAAGAAGACACGATTGGCAATATGGCAAGCTGTAGCAATAGCTTCGGCCCAAAACCTCCTTAGAGTGCTATATTCATCTAGCATCATCCTAGTCATCTCGACTAAGGTTCTGTTCTTCCTTTCCACTACGCCATTTTGTTGAGGGACGTGTGGAGAAGAGAACTGATGCTTAATACCACGCTCAGCACAGAAAGAGGCAAATGAGGCATTCTTGAACTCCATACCATTGTCACTGCGAATCGCTCTCAGGGCACCGAGGAGTTCAGAAGCCAAGCGAAGAACAAGATCATGAAAATGATCAAAAGCTTCATCCTTCAAAGCAAGAAAGAACACCCAAGAGTATCTCGAGAAATCATCGACTATGACAAGAATATACCATTTGCCATCGACTAACCGAACCCTAGTAGGACCAACATTATCCATGTGAAGCAACTGTCCCGGTCCGTCAGTCATGACCATAGTCAATGAAGGGTGTGAGGCGGCAACTTACTTGCCATGCCTACAGGGCGCACATACAGCATCCTTGACGGCTTTGAGTTTGGGCAAACCTCTCATGAGATCAAGGCTGCTAACTCGCGTCAGATGATCAAAACCAATGTGCCCCAAACGACGGTGCCAAAGCTAGAACTCAGAAGAAGATGCCATCAAACATTTGAGAGATCCAGCAAGAAATTCAGAAAAGTCAGCTCTAAAGATTCTACCAACTCTAGAAATCCCAAAAACAAGCTCACCAGCTGAATCAAGCACACGACAAGTATTTTTCTTAAATCTAGTCTCATAGCCATCATCAAGAAGCTATGAGACAGAAAGCAAGTTATACCTTAGCTTGTCCACAAGAGTGACGTCCTTCAGGATGAATTTGTCGTTCACCCTGATCGATCCCGTTCCTTCAATCTACCCTTGTGTATCATCTCCAAAGGTGATGAAGTCATTACCCGTTGACCGCGTGAAGGAGGTGAACCATCTTGAGTCTCCGGTTATATGGCGTGAACAGCCGGAGTCGACAAACCACGTGTTCTTCCCCCTTTCGCGACGATCCTGAAAATCAAGGCACAGAAAATCGATGTGTCTCCATGCTGGGGTTAGTTAAACATGACTTGGGAACCCAGTACTGAGACACTCGTCTGCGAGTAGTATACAAAGCAGAATTGCTATCATTGATCCTACTTGAGGTTCTATTATGAGCAATGGTTACACGAACATGAGAAGTACCCTGTCTAGGAACATGATGATTAGCATGTGAAACAAATCCTAGTCCAAGTTTCTCCTTTTCTAAATGACCATGTGTCATAAAAGCTCTAGGTTGATTAGATGAAACTCTAGTTCAACCTACACCAACAGAACTCAAGCAAATGCACATCCTTCTTGTAATAGGTGTAATGGTACTTGGTACCACTGGGAGAAGCACCTTTTGGCTTAAAAGATGGTTGAGCAAAACCTGCATATTTGAAAATGGTTTTTGCAGGTTGGGTTTTGAACTCAACTAAGCCATTTTCCAAGACTTGAATAACATTTGGCTTGGACTTGTCTTGGACAAAGTTGTATCCTAACCCTTGCTTCTCATAAGGAGTTTTTGACTCATCAAGAATCATGTTTAACTATTTCTTACCCTTAGAGAATTTTTCTAATGTATTCTTAAGATAAGCATTCTCTTTTCCAAGGTTAAAACATGATTAACAAGTTTTGCCCTTAATGACTCTAGCATGCTTCTCCTTATGAATGGCAACTTCAAGCTTAAGGGCTTCACATGAAGCACAAGGAGCATAATCAATTTTGTCCTTAAGCTTGGCATACTTAGCTCTAACTGCTTCTAATATGTCTTTTACTTCATGTTCACGTTCTAAGCAGAAAGTGCAAAAGCTAGACTCAGCCTTATCAGAAGCGACCAACTTGCTAGATTCTAAGCATTTTTCACATGGAGCAGATTTAACTTCAATTAACTCAGTCCTAACATTTTCTAGTTGGTGTAAGGCAACATCACGAGCAGTTTGCAATTTAGCAAGTTCAGAGTGTAAAGCATGGCAAGATGAACATTCATCAGCATCAAGATTGTTAGCATTCACAAGTTCTAGTGTGAGATTATCAACTTGTGACTCTAAATCCTTGTTCCTAGCCATGATGAACTCTAACGCTTTATCCTGGCTAAGTAGTTGCTCAAAGATGGTATCACATCTAGCAGAGAGAACATCATAGGATGGAGGTACCTCATCGGTGTCATCGATGTCGACGGAGTCGGCCATGAAGCACATGCCGGTGAAGTCTTTGACCTTTCCTTTCTTCTTGTCTTGAGGGAGCTCCTCCTCCTTGTCCTCCTTGCTCCCGGAGTCCACATCGCTCATGGATTGCTCTCCAAAAGCGGCAAGGACCCGGTGAGTGGCCTTCATGAGCTTAGCAGCATCAAATTTGGACTTGTTCCCTGAGGCTTCCTCAAAGCTGCCTTCTCATCCTTGTGGTTGCCCTTCCCGTTTAGGTTGGGGCAGTTCGCCCGGATATGGTAGAACTCTCCACACTCATAGTATGTCACAAGGCCGTCTCTCTTCTTGCTTCTCACATTGTTATAGCCGTGTGAATTTTTTGGCTAGAAGGGCTAACTCAGCCTCAGGAATACTCTCAAGTTCCTCTGCATGGATTGCAAATAAACAGGCAAGCGAAAATCCAGAGGAAGACTCAGAAGAAATATCGGAAGTTCTTTTAAGAGGGTCAGCCACTAAAGCCATGTTCTCCTTCTTAGGATAACTAACTCTCTTGATCTCAAGAGTCTTGAGCTTGCTATAGAGCAGCTCCAAAGAGAGATTAAAGAGATCGACATTCTCCTCAATGGCAGTAGCCTTCATCTCCCACTCCTTGATGTTGATTACAGCCAAGAGGTGGGTGGCATTCTCAGACTGAGAATACTCGATGTCTACTGCTCTTATCTGATTAATCACTTTGTTAAAGCGAGTGAATACATCATCGATGCTCTCTCTAGGACGCATCTCGAACTTGTTGTATTCTCGCTTAAAGGCCGTCTAGCGTACTTACTTAATTTGGGACGAACCCTCATGGTAGGTTTTGAGGGTGTGCCAAATCTCGTGCGCGGTCTCAAGATTGCAAATCTTATCATACTCCTATCTACCAAGCCCAGCGTATAGGAGATTCTTTGCCTTATGGTTGTTAGCCAAGAGGACTGCTGAAGTCGGTGAAGCAACCTTAGGCAAAACGAGCAGGGCTCGAACAACCTCCCATATGACTTGACCTTCGCTCTGAAGGAAGATACACATGCGATTCTTCCAATAGGCATAGTTGAGCCCATCGAAAATATGTGGCTTGGTGGAGTACTTCTCCATCGCCAAGTTCAGTGACCGGTTAAGATCAAGATTGAACTAACTGGGCTCTGATACCACTTGTTGGACCGAAACGGTGACTAGAGGGGGGGTGAATAGGAGCACGATCTCCTTTTCACCTTGATTGAATTCAACACGATTTTCACTCCAATAGCTATAAAAGCTATGAAGATCAATATACAAGCATAGTAGAAGACCTGTATTGAATCCAATCAAAACCCCGAAGCAAATAGACCAAAATCACAAAAACTCAAAACCTAAAGAGTTGGGCAGTCACACCTCCATGTAGCTGGCGGTCTAACCTTTGGCAAATCGGTCAGACCTCTAACTAGTTGGCGGTCTGACCTCTAGTATAACGAACAGTAAAATTAGCCCGAACTCAAAATCACAAATCGGTCTAACTTTTGATTCGCAACTCCAAACCTTACCAAACTTGAGATATACCTTCTCTAGGATGTCATGAACCTATTCCAATCAAGGATCATGAAGATCTTTGCCAAAGTTTTGACCTTTTTTCATTTGAGTGAAGGTTGCTTCAAAACCGAGTCAAAACCAAAATATGATCCAAACACTTTCTTGTGGGTGATTGATGATCAAGATGATCCTAGATGTATTCTCACATGTCACAACAAGCTAGATCTAGGCTAGAAACCAAAGAAAAACTCACGGATCAAAGAAAGCCCCAAAATCACAAAATAGAGAGCAAGAACAAAAGAGACTCATCTTGAGAAATCTTACTTGGATTGATTTGGGATTGATATTGGTTTATAGCCATTCCATCTAGGAGGACAAAGACTCAACACATGAGCACACAATCAATCCATGTCCCTAGAACCCTAACCTCTCCACTATTCTCTCCTAACCGAAAAACACAAACTAGGATTTTTTATATGAGGGTTGAGGGGTGCACAACCAGCACCCTCCCTTACTTATAGTGGATGCTAGCTTCTAGAAGGATATTCCTAATGGGCACCCGTTAAGCCCATACACAAACGGGTTTCACTTGCGCACGTATTTTAAAGCGTCATCTTCATCTCCTCTTGACCTAAACCGCTTCTCCTTGCGCCATCTTGTGCCGCGGGTTAGTAAACGGTCACCACGGCGGTATTTAGGTGAAGTCACCAAAATACCCCTTCTTGATCCTTCTCCGAAGATCGAGTCCAATCTTCATGAAGCAATCCCATGCTTCGACACATGTAGGTTGATCAACGGCTCTCTTCATGTCGACAAGTCTCTCCCATCCGGCTCCCAACGAAACCACTATGGCACTTGCACCGACGCCCACACCGCTTGATGCAACCCGTCGCACCGAACTTCCCGTTCGGTCATCTTTGTCCATTTTGTGCTATGCTTGAGTCTATAGACTTCACCCGGCATCCTCGATCGTTCTGAACCTCAGCTCTCCAAGCCTAGTCCCGATCATCCTTGTCGTTGACCGTCGTTTACCTCCAAGCTTCCTGCACAATAATAGACAAAGAAATCAATTCCAGGAATAAGTTCTTCGCAACTTGACCCACGTTAGTCAAAACACGCATCATGCAATACATATGCACTGAAACCCATGAACTTGCCCTAACCAAACAATCATCGCCGTCAAGATGGCCGATGAACAGGACAAAACCAGTCTGACCGCCACCCATGGCCGGTCTGACCACCCCCTGTTGGTCGGTCGGACCGCCTAGCAGGGACTTAGCCAAAATTTCCTCTCTCGAAATCCGAAACTCTCTGGAAATTTCAAACGAATAGATCTTTTGACTCGAAGCTCCAAAAATTATGAGACCAAGTGTAAAAGAATCTTCTCTCTTGCCTACACCCTCTATTTTTGGCCTAGCTCCAAACTCAAAATTTTTTTATGGCCAGTTAGACCGCCGCCCATTGGTTGGTTTGACCGCCAGCCACTTTGCCTGAGGCTTGGCCAGTCTGACCACTAGTGGTGGCCGGTCTGACCACCACACAGGCTGGTCTGACCACCACCTTGGCCGGTCTGACCGCCTGAGACCTGACAGAACCTGAACTTTTGCTGAAAACGCGTGTTTCGACAAACATTCAACGCCATTGCCAATTGTATCATCATCTTAAGATCGTGAGCTTATCTAGTAATTCCAAATACATTTAAACAAATGAAAATACTTCGAATGAAAGTAAATAGATCTAACGATACCTTGAAAGAAGGGAGTACTTCGGATGAGACCAAAATATACTCATCTGGAGCTGATGAAGGAAATACTACAGACAAAGTATATCCAAAGAAGCTGATGAAGGAAATACTTCAGACAAAGTATAACCAAGGAGTTGATGAAGGAAATACTACAGACAAAAGTAGATAAATCTAACAGAGAGAGAGAGAGAGAGAATGTTCGCATGAACATCCCTCACTTGGTTACCTAGATGGGGGAGATTACCTGGTTAGGTAATACTCTCATATATGCTTTCGGATCACAAATCGTCCGATCACTAGGAACATATAGTGGTGGATGATAGCTAGAGCTTAGACGATGTGGATTGGTGGTTGATAAGGTACTGTGTTTGACCTACGGAGATGGCCAAATAACATATGCCATCACTGGAGGACCGAAAGGACATGCTACACTCAAGATCGGTCAAACAATTAGTAGGAGAATCACTGATGGTGATGTTGTTTTCCTTAACAGGCCACCTAGCACTCACAAGCACTCTCTCTAGGCATTGTTTGTATACATCCACGATGATCATCCAATCAAAATCAGTCCTCTTATATGCTCTCATGATTATTTTAGCTATTACTTCCTATTTGCCGAGGAAATTCCATGAGAGCCAGGTGAGACCTATGCATAAGTGCGGGGTCTGCTCTGGGTAGACATAAGTCTTACCGACACATGGGACCTAGCTCATTTAATAGTTCCTTTTATTATGTTATATTCATCAAGGAAATTCCATGGGCCTTAGCTGGAACTTCCAAGCACGACTAGACATTAGCCTATTGACCATTTTTAATTAGCCCACCATTGTCCCTTAATTACCTAGACTAAGTATACTAAGCAGATCACTAATCCCTGCTAACTAACTTGCTAATCAATTGTGTCCACATGATGGTGACACTTTATCGTTATCACCCCTTAGTGTTAACATTACTAATGGTTGGCACTTACACATTACCTGACCTAAGTAACATGATGACCTATTCGCGTTACCTTATCATAAGTCAGTACACTATATTGGGTTAGCCTCAACCGAAAGTCCAAAATAATGCTATAGGTTAATGGTAATCGGTTATTATCTAACTACTCTATTAAATGGTTGTATGTGACATTGACATATTATCATCTTTATCATTTTCCTTGTTATAGCAATAGCCTAGGGTTTACTATTTATTGAGACAACCATATCATATAGGATCTATTACTAAATCCTTATTCTTTGAGTTTAGTAGCTAAAGCAGACTAATTAGCCCCTAATTACCTTAACTTATTCATTAGTTGGATCTGCACTTATCAAATGAAAGGTTCAATCACTAATTAACCATGCTAATTAGTCAACTAACTTGGTTTAGTCATTAACGAAAACTAGTCATTATGCAATTGTTAATTGGAATATCCAACACTACATAACCTATGAACTTTGATCAACCTTTTGAGCAATCAGTATTATATACATGGCCTAGGGTTAACTACTGGTCATTAGTTCCCATGCATATGCCCAACCATGACTATATCACTTTAACCTAAGCCTTAACTTACACAGTCCATTGATCTTTTGACACATAGGTATATACATATACCCAATCTTATTCTGATTACTTGATCTGAATTCACTTAACCTTGGTCACTGATGATTTCTTGTAGGCTCTAATTGCTTAATTCAACCACCACTGCAGTTGTAATTTGCTAGGGTATAGACACTAATCAAATATTGTACTATTTAATTTCTAGTTACCCTAATCCCCCTAATTAAGCTTTAACCATTTTCAACAAATCTCTACTCACTGATCATGCTCATTAGTTAACATCATTTGAGCATGTGGTTTACTTACTAACATTTAACAGTCTAAACTATTCACTAACTAATTAACTTAACAAAGTGCAACTTGATCTGTCATGTTAATCAGTAAAACTAGTATTAACCAATCAACTAACTGGAACTAGTCCTACTGTCAATGGTCCAAATAGACAGAGAGAGGAGAGCCTGGGAGATAGAGGGAGGGTCCACCTGTAGAGAGACAGAGAGACATTCACAGAGGCATTCACACAGACATATATAGGGGAAGCAGGGGGAACCGAAGGCGGCTCGGGCATGCTACACTGGCGGCGAGCCCGTGGGGACGCCTAGAATGAGTTGCTGAGGGGGAGGCGGTCCTCCTGGTGGTAGCTTCGTGGCTTGAGGAGGCCGGTGGTGGGAGCCGGCGGCGACGCGGTGAGGCCCTTGGTGGGGGATCGAGGGCGGGCTGGTGGCCGGAGGCGCGAGCAATGAGAGGCATCATGATGGTCCCATGGAGTGGCTCAGAAGCTCACATGAGGCAGTGGAAATGGAAGCCGCGGCGGACATGAATCACGGTGGGCACTACAGGGGCAGGCCGGCGAGCGCGGTGGTCGGCAACAGTGGTTCGGTGTCCATGGCCGATTCTCTCTTGGACTGGACTTTTCTTGGATTCTTGGAGATTCTCGTGGGTTCTTGATGCAGCCGAAGATTTGGGATTCAGATTGAGGAGGATTACTTTGGAGAGGGGAGAAGAAGCGAAAGAGGAGAAGCGGGGCTTGGCTGGTGGATGGGCGGAGGGGATGGGAAGCGGCGGAGAGCATAAGGCTGCTTAGTGTTGGCCCCCTTATAGGCAGCGGGCGGAGGAGACGAGGGTGACGATGCGCTCGGTAATGGCAGCAGCGGCATGGGTAGTGGTATGGGCAAAAAGGGGAGGCGTGGCAGCTTGCATGGGCGGAGGGGCAGCTTCGTGGAGGGTGAAGACTGCACATGGGCCAAGTGGTCAATGGAGGGAAAAAGAAAAATAGATTTCTAGATTTTCAAAGAATGGTTGATGGTTTAAACGATTTTGTAAATATAGATGCTGAACCCTAAAAATTATGAAATTTTTTGGGAAGGTTTATGACACAATATATATTATTATGTAATTGTTTCATAATTTTATGTTGTCGACCTAAATAGGGTTTATACTTCAGTAACATTTAATAGGGCAACATCTTAGGTAAATTTTATTATAGTGATTTAATTGTGCCTGATTCTTTTACTTTTACAATTTTAGATTCTAGGGTTCCTATAATTAGGGTTTCTAGTAATTAGGGTTTTCTATAATTACCACCTATGCTGACAAAGACAAAACACCATTCAAACAATTCTAAAAAATGCAAGCAAACAGAACGACAACAGAAACATACCAAAAAGTTTTAAAAATCCTGTATTTTTATATTTGGGCACTTTTGGGATGTTACAGTATGGAAGTTTATCCTGCACTCAAGAATTGTTGAATAAAAATAAAATTTAATTTTAGATATAGAATAACTGCTTTTGAACTTAGTATTGTATTTAAAATGTTAAAGATTGCTTTTGCACAAACAACCCTATAAGCCTTCCATTGATGATATCCATGCATGCATTAACTCTGTTATGGGCGTAACTTGTGAAGTACATTATTGTGCTCACCCTTACTTAATAAAATATTATTCAGAGGAGAAGGACTTCGTTACCGGTGTGGATCCCGACGACTTGGCCGCTACCCCAGTCGATTGCTTGTGGCAGATTTGCTGGACTTTACTACTTCTTGTTCGTCTTTCGTTGTGCTCTTTATTGTTGGCTCGTAAGCCTTTCTTGTAATAAACTCTTATATTTATCAATAAAGTTGTGTAATTATGGATGTTACCGTATTTGTTTACTATGTGAACTAGCTACTGGTCATAGGACTAGTTCAGAAATACACAAAAGATTTGGGAGTGTTACTCCTGGGTCCGACATTTCCTGTGTGAGCTAGCTACTGATTTGGGACTAGTTCAGAATATGCAGAGAGTTTCGGATGTATAAATCCGAGTCCTAGCAGTAGCGGGCTGGACGGTCCACTGTGGAGGCACGAGGATGAATGCGAAAGACTGAACCCTTCAACTCATCGGTGTAGATGTTGCACACTCATAGGATGGCTAGACGCCAAGACTAATGGATTCTTTCCTCGAAGACGATCCTCCGAACGGTGATGTTCATGGGACAACTGGCCTTGGTATCCACTTGGGTGTAGATTGTCAGTCAACACAACACCCTATGACTCCGGCCATTCACCATCCAGTTGGTGCCTCGGTAAAGTGGCCTGTTGAATCCTCCAAGTGCCTGTAGAATCTTCCACAATTCAGCAGCGAAACCTCTGGTACGTTCTCCATAGGTGTGAAGCCATGCCATCTAACAAAGACAGGCAAAAGGTAAGAAGCAACTTAAAATCAACGGGGAGAAGACTTTTAGCAGTAGATGAGTCAAGAGAGACAAGAGGAGTCAAGCAATTCATTGATCTTGTAAGTTAATTTTTACTTTAGAATTTTTTTTTGATTTCTTAAGAACGGCCGATCTAACTAAGGTCAAGACCTACAGCCAGTATGGCTTTGATACCACCTATGTCGGGACCCAAATATGTAAATATGGACCATCTGTGTATAATGCATTAGTCCAGAATCACGCTAGTGCACATAGTATCAATATAGATGAATATCAGTCCACACAAGGCGAAAATAAGAATAAACGACTAATTTAATTAATAAATAATGATTGTGACCTTATGGTCGAGTTTACACTTATTAAGCCACGTAGGGCTAACACTAAATAAAGAGACGGCAGCGGAACAGAAACAACTCCAGCGAGAACCTATCAACTTGTCATAGGCAACCGACTGGGATAAAGACCTAGCGGCCACCCTCCTCGAAAGCAAGCGAAGACTCCTCCACTTCAGTTGAATGATTGCAGCAAAATGAGTACTTCGAGTACTCAACAAGTTGTATCACAGAATGCAATTATAGATGATGGCTTATTCCAAAGGAAATGGCTTCTATGGTTATTTTGCAAAAAGCGACACTTACCATCGAATACAAATAATAGATTGAAAACGTAATTTAAAACAAATAAACAAAGGTGGTTTAACAATTATTTTCACAAAGAACATAAAGCCTAATCAATTTCTTTCACACAACCATATGAGTTTAACCACATAGTTGTCCCTTCCCAAGTGTTTTTATGAAAATCTACCCCTCGTGTGAAATCTCCGAGCATTTCCATGACCGCAGACGCGGCTATTTGAATAGATTGATTAACACTATGCAGATGTTGTACACTTTATCTACAAGATATAACCGGTGTAGCTAGCACCAATCATAACAAAACATTTCTAAAACTTCATCTTAACAATTGATCCTCTTGTTGTGCATACTGACGACACTAAACCCTCACACAGGTTGTTGGTTCGTCACACACCGTTGGACCTGGACACGACGAACCGCTCATAAATGTGAATAGCCACACAGACAGAATCACACCTCCACCTCGGCACACGACATAACTTATTTGCTTGAGAAATCAATATCAACAATCCGCAACTTACTAAGTTAGGTCTGTCCCATACCAGGCATGTGGTCATACAGTTATGGCTTAGTTTAATGGCGCACAAAGTTAAGTTCTTAATTGACCAATGCGATACTGCCAAACTACTTTCAATTCCAATATTCATAGTTTCCCAAACGCACATAGCTCCACCAGATCACAATTCCATCCACTTGACTCAGTCTAAATCTTTTCCCACCCTGTTGGTTAAATGCAACACATGCCATCAACGAGTGATAACATACTGCACACAGCTTTCCACAAAGCATTCCATATTCACTTAGTCAATTTTGGAAAACTAGGTTCAACACGATCAAAAGTACAACTTGCCTTGAAACAAGTTCTGTTACTGGTCTTGACGTGATCAACTCCTCCTTCCTCGAAAGCTCCTGAAGTATCAACGTCTACTTGCAAACGAAAGTGAAAGCCCAAATAAATACAAAACAAGCCAACAAATAAACTCAAAAAATTAATTAAAAATAACAGGATGGTAGGGCTTGAATTTAAACGAATTTAGAAGCTTGAATGGGTTCAATCGGAGTTCGTTTGACAAAGAACGGGCTCTCGAAAGATTTAAATCTAAGAAAAAGAGAAAGAAAATACTATTTCAAATTTTTAGAATTTTCTTTCTAAAGGAAATTCTGAAATATTGCATCAACATGACGCTGGCAACGAATTTCAGAATTAAAAGAAAATATAGAAAATAGGGAATAGAGGTTGACAGGTGGGACGCACGATCTATAGACCGAGTCTATGGTTTTCATCTACTATTCTATGGCTCATGGGTGCATGGAACAGTGGACTGACATGTGGGGTCCACATGTCAGTGGGTGGGTCTACTGTGGACCAAGTCCATGTGGATTAGCATCTGATGTGGTTGCGGGTGAGGATGACGCGGCACTGCAAGGTTGTCAGAATCATGATTCTGAATCAGATCGGAGACACTCCGGTAGGATCACATTTTAGGATCGAATGGTAGAGATTCTACCTAATTCTACCAAAAATACATTTCTTTCAATGTGTCGTGTATTGCAAGAGTGATATAAGTGTTTATTTGGTCAATTGATATCTAATTTGATTGATAAATGTCTAAATTATAATTTAGATTCCATATCATTTAGAGCTACAGCTAAAATGTTGATTTTAACAACCTTGCCATTACCTGAACATTTTACATAAAAAGTAAAATAAAATAAATAAAATAATTTTTTTATTATTCCAAACCTCCAAATCTTAATATTTAACCTATTAATTACTTAGTACTTATCATACAACTTGAATTGAGGGATAGGAATACAACTTGAATTGAGGGATAGGACACAACCAAACACCTAAATCTTTTATAATTTGAGATGATGCGTGATTCTATCCGATTCTACCATGATTCTACTGTGATTCTACTCGATTCTACGACTAGGAGCACAATTCTACCACGATTCTACTAGGTGCGACTCTAGGTGCGATTTGGATCGTATTAGTGTTGTAGGATCATAGAATCATACGATTCTACAACTAGAGTAGTGATTTTAACAACCTTGCGGCACTAGCATGGTGGACACGTGGACACAAGGCTGAGGTGGCACTAACATGGCTGACACACGGCCTCCACGTCAGCTCGACGGTGGTGTCGCTCAGGGGCCTAAGGTCGTCGGTGTTTGGGGCCACGACAGAGCATGCAGAGATGCACATTGGGCAGCTAAGGCAACGGTGATCTCATTGGTGCACTCACGAACTCAAGGGAATGACGAGGTTGACTGGCGGCAACGCACGGTCCTCAATGGAATCAGGGTTCTAACGAAAACAAGGGTTAGACGGTGTAGATCAGGTACTTGTGATGCCGATGGTGGTGACAATGAGGCTTAGGGTGCACCGGCGGTGGTGTAACACGATGATGAGAGTTTCGGTCGCTGGTTTTCTTCTTCATGCGATTCCAGCGACGGTGGAACACGATGACGAGGTGGCGGCTAGGGTTTTCAAGGGCGGTGCGGCTCGGGGTGTAGAAAATGAAGGCCCTTAGGGTCCTTTTAAAGGCGGCAACGAGGTGACCGGGATGAACGTGGCGGTGAAGTTGTAACAGACTCGAAGAAGGAGTCTAGGTCGGGGATGATGAACAGTACTCAATAGGACCCACTTGTCAGTGGCAGTGGCTAGGGTGGATTTGCGTCGCACACGCCATGTGTCGATCGACAAAGGGGCCAAGGAGCAAGCAGCTGGAGAGAGAGAGAGAGAGAATGGGCTGCGTGTAGGATTGGGACAACAGAACTGGGCTGGGCTGAGAGAAATGGGTCGGGGAAAATAGGATTTCAGCCTAGAGAATTTTCTGAGATTTTAAATAGATTTTATATTTTAGAAACACCAAAAAATCTAGATGACAAATTAAAAATAGCAAATGAACTCAGAAAAATCTAGAAAATATTTTCAAGTACAAAGAACTCAAATAAAATAGTTTTGGATTTAATTGGTGTTCACATTAGTCACATTAAATTGTTTTGACATTTAAAAGTCCCATTTAAGCTTTATTAAATTCAAATAAAATTTGGTGAAATTTTCCGAGAGACTAAACTACTCAAAAAGGTTTTGAAACTAATAAAATTGAGATGTTACATAGGACTTGGCTAGGCCACGGCAATAGTAGGGGTAGGGTTTGGGCTTTTTCCCCTTCTCCGTCGATGCTCCTCCTCTCTCCTTCTTATACGCACAAGTAGGCATGCACACCGAGTTTGGGGTATTAAATTTTTTTGGTTTTTCTATGATTTTTTTGGCATTTATCTATTTCCCTCATATTTCTTGACGGTCAAACCCTGTTGAGTTGGACAGAGTGGCAAAAACGAAATAAATGCTGACAAAAAAAATGTCAAAAATAAAATGAGCAAATTTCAAATGGCAGAAAGAATATTGCACACATTGGCAGAATAAAATTTTCCCATTAAATACGGCATATAATGTGGGTCCTAGGAAATCTAACATGGATGGGTAGGAATAAACACCCTGGCTTCTACCATTATCTCACTCTCTGCATTTAATCTTAATGTATTCATTCTTGAGGTGAGGTGGAGCTTCTCACGTATTTTTCTAAAAAAGAAAAAGAGTGTCTATAAAAATAAATAAAAAATGCCGGTAACCCAGTGAGATATTTGGGCAGATCCGGTAACCCAGTGAGCGCGCAGAGGTCATCCAACTCACGAGGCGGCAACCAACCCTTTTGCTTCCTCTTCCTGCCCGCACAAGGGATTTATTTCCCTTCCTTCGTTGAAGGCGACGAGGGAAGGACGGCAGAGGCGAGGCGACGAGAGAGGCGGCCTCGCTTCACCAATCCGTGCCCCTCGCCATGGATCCCATCATGAAGCTCCTCGAGGACGACGAGGTGCCCGACCTGACCCGAACCTCCCCCGCCTTTCTTGCCATTTTCGTCGAGTTCTTGGGAAAGGGAAGGATTGAAATGGCGGTTTCTTGTTGTTGGGATTGCGCAGGACGAGGGCTTGCATTCGGGCGCCGACGTCGAGGCCTTCACGGAGGCGCTGAACCGCGAGGTGGAGGGCAGCGGCAGCAGCAGCGCCGCCACCGCCTCCTCCTCCCAGTCCCAGCCGCTGGATCAAGGCGCCGGTGAGCCCCCAGCCCAATTAATCCTTCTAGACGATTTCCTTGTTCCGGGGTCGAATTCGGGCTCTCCGTATTTTTCGCAAGAACAGGGGGTGGTATGAATCAAGAAACGGTACTACAGGGGTTAGATAATGTGGTTCTTGGATTTGGGTGGACAATGAAATCAAGAAACATTTCTCTACATGATAACAGAATGTAGCTCCTAAGTTGTGAAACCGGTTTGCAATTTTAGGTTTAGAGTACGCACAACATGGGAAATTCTATTAAATGAGCCTATCTATGAATTTTTCCTACTACAATATGTCAGACTCTCTTGACTCCTCTCTGAGGGTATGGTAGGACTCAAGAGGAAACGAATTTTGTTGAGATTGAGATTAGGGTTTGAAGCTTATGTCTTCATTCAAGTGAAGCAAAACATAGGAATTAAATGTTGAAATGCTGAAGGTATGGACAGTCTGTTAGAAAAATAAAGCTATTATGCTTAGTGCTCCTTAACTGCATGAAAATAACATAGAAGCATGACATTTGGCTTAAAGAGTGTGGTTATTGAATTTGAGAAATTATGTAGGTTCTTGAAACAGGCCCTGGATTTATCAGAAATGGAGCAAGAGCCCATGAATCCATGGCCATTTGGCTTGCAGTGAATTTTTCTTACAAGCATGGTTCTCTTAGCACATGAAAAGAATCAAGCATTTTGCAGTGCAATTGCGCAAATAACTACCGTATTGTTCAATTGGAATTTCCCTTTTGCAGGCCCGTAAAGTAGGCCTGGATTGAGAGAACTTTATCCAATGAGCATTAGGATACCAATATACTGTTCGATTTTTGTCAGCAATAATTCAAACACAGTAGATAGGAATGTGTAGGGCAGGAATGTTTGCTTACATAAATGTGTTTCTTGAATTTGAACATAGGTTCCAACGCAATTCATGAATTATTATATGGTGGTCTTTTTAAAAAAAACTATTTGTATTGCCTTTGGCTATGGAGAATTCAAACAAGAGTGGATGACATTTACACTAGTGTTCTAGAAGCAAGGTTCAAGAAAGCGCTAGGTGCTAGTCGGGCGGTTCCCCGACGCCTGGACTGCCTAGGCGGCCGCCTAGCCAACAGTGCAAATCAGCCAAAATCGTTCACAGTTGCCTAGCCTACAATGCAAATCAACCTAAATCGTTCGCAACCAACTTGGCCCAACTATCGATCGCAACTAACTTGGCCCACTCAGCCCAACTGTTGATCGCAAGTCGCAAGACTTGCATTCGCAACCACCTTATCCGTACACAACTCCCCCTCATTTGCATCGTCTTCCTTCTCCTTCGCACTGACTCGCATGTCTTGCTCCTTTCTCCTTCGCATCGACGAGCTGAGCCAGATCCCAACGATCTTGCCACTGGCCTGAGCTCCGCGTGCACCACTGCCGCCCCTACCGCTTTCTTCTTCCTCTCTGGCGCTGCTCCGCACACCCCCACCCCCACCCCCACCCCCACTTCCACCATCCGCACTGGCCGCTGAAGGCCGCCAATATGTATTGGACCGGCTTTGACCGACTAGACGATCCTAAGTCGCCTAACCGCCTAGCCACGACCGCCGAAGTCGTGGCGGTAGGTCGTCACGATCGCCTAGGCGGCGCCTAGGAATGATTTTTAGAACCTTGTCTAGAAGCAATGAAGTTTCCTAACAAATATTTCTTACACTTGAAAAATATGTTCCGACTTAATTCAAGAATTATTATATGGTTGTTTTTTTTCAAAAGTATTTGTGTTTGTTCTTTTGCTATGTAGAAGCAATGAAGTTTTCAAGAAATATTTCTTAAACTTTAAAATAAGTTCTGACTTAATTCAGGGATTATTTTATGGTGGGTTTTTAGAAGTATTTACATTGCCCTTTTGCTGCGGAGTATTTGAACTCGAGTGAATGAAAGTTTGCATTGGTGTTATGGAAGCAATGAAATTTGCAAACAAAGAACTAAATTACGAACGTTTACAACATGTAAGCATAAGCATGTATGCCCATAGTAGTGTGGCATGGATTGCTTTTCATCCTATTTTTTCTTCTATGGTGATTATCACCGCCCTTTAATTTTCTATTCTACACTCACCTAAGAAACATAACTTCATGAGAAAGCATAACTATTTTATGAGGGTAGCACTTAGATCTGGTTTCAAAGGATGTATACTTGCAGCTTCTATTTTACGAATCTTTCTATTTTAGGGGACATTGGTAAGCTCTCGTGTAGTTGTTTGTGACAGAGTTAGCCCTCTTGGTGACCTCCAGTCTATTTGTGGTAAAGATTCCTGCAAATCTACTAGCTACTCCGTCCAGTAAAAAAAATCTTGATGCTTTTGACTTTTCATGGTTACCGACATACAGCCTTGACCTAGTTTTTTAAAATTTTTGTTACAACATATTTGTAGAAGTTGTAAAATTATAATATTAAGAAAGTATTTTTCATGACGAATCTAGTCATATAATTTTTACCTGACCAATATGAATATTTAAATGAGTAAATTGTATCTTACAACATGTATTTGTAACCGAGTTTTTTCCCAAATAGCCTCACTTAACCCCAGGTTCAAGAAAACATAGTAACAAAAAAACCCTAGGTTCCATTACTTCTTGTTACCTTAACTCAATGACATACTTCCAGTGATGTCAGAAGAGAGGAGAAAAAGCACTCACTTGTGGGATCCACTAGGCCTAAAATTTTCTAACTCAATGACAAGCAGAACCCACTGGAAGCTTCCCGTTAGCAAGTAACAGGGTTACATGGAATAAAAAGATGTATTTTTTCACCACAATATTTTCTTAAACCTAGGATTAAAGAGGAAATTGCACTGTAGGTCCCTGAACTTCCGAGGTTGTGCCACTTAGCTTTCTGAACTTGCATTTTACTTTCTCAGCCTCCTGAACTTGCGAGATTGTGCCACTTAGCTCCTTGAGCTTGCATTTTACTTTCTCAGCTCCCTGAACTTGGGAAGTTTTGCCACTTAGCTCCCTGAACTTGCGTTGAAGCGAAGTTCGTCGGATGCGATGCCGGCGACTTCGTCCCCTCCGATTCCGGTGGACTCATCGCCTCCCCATTCCGGCCGTGTTCATCGTTCCCGTGACCTCGCCGACAAAAACGGATTCTTCGTGCTTGGAACGCACCGTTCTCGCGTCTTCGCCAGAGCTTCACCGTCGCAGCTTGCTGCCGCCCTCGCCCTCGTCTCCTCTGAGTCGACCGTGAGAGAGAGAAGTACATTCCTAGTGCCAGAGCAGGGGCACATTACTTCTCTCTCTCATGGTGATTTGCTAGCTCGGCTTTTTCTATCAGCAAAATGGCCAAATGGACTTCGTGCTGGGTGAGTAGCTTCTGTTCTGGCACTGCGAATGTACTTCTCTCTCTCATGGCCGACTTAGAAGAGGCAAGGGCGACAGCAAGCTGCAACGGTGGCCGGGCCCGAAGAATCCGTATTTATCGGCGTGAGGTGACGGGGACGATGAACACGACCAGAACGAGGCGGCGACGAGTCCATCGAACTCGGAGGGGACGAAGTCGCCAGCATCGCATCTGACGAACTTCGCTTCAACGCAAGTTTAGGGAGCTATGTGGCATAACCTTTCAAGTTCCGGGGGCTAAAAAAATAAAATAGAATTTCAGAGAACTAAGTGGCACAACCTCGTAAGTTCAGGGGCTAAGAAAGTAAAATGTAAGTTCAGAGAGCTAAATGGCATAACCTCGTAAGTTCAGGGACCTACACTGCAATTTTCCCAGGATTAAATATTTGTAGAACATGGTTTTTTTAAATGCAGGTAAAAATACTTGTGTTAAAGTGCAATTTACTCTATTTAAAAAGACGTTATGGGTCAATGATACAAAAGTTTGACCTTACACACGCTTCTCATGATGACAAATTTGTGACCTCAGGGATATGGTTGGCTTCTCATGATCCCCAACTGTTTATGAACTCAACATCATATTACTTGCAGCTGGTTTGCTGAGTTGCTTTCAGGTTAATTTTTTTGGATTTGGAATAGAATTCTAGGGAAAAGAAGCGTAAACCAAGTTAGCAGTTGTGTACATGTGTTAGGTGAAATAAAAGCTTAGTTTATTTATAGTTAGAGGGAAGAACCCAAAATTTAACTTGGATTCTTCTAAATTTTTTATTTCATTGCAATTTGCCAATGATTTTGCGTCTTGAATGACAGATGCTTATACAAGCAATAATGTTGCTTCTATGTAGCATGTCTTTTGACAAATACAAGAAAGTTATACATTTTTATAAGTTAAATCTAGAAAAACTTGCCACATAAGTATCTCGTTTGCTTATTGTCTGACACATAGCCTACCTAAGCTCAGACATATATTAGCAATGGAGTTTGCTCAAAGATTGCGAACTTGGTACTTTATCAGTGGAAGAGTATTTTGAAGCCTATAAAACTTGCATTCTAAATGTGCAACTTGGTCAAGTTATGGGTTTATATGTTACAATGGAAAATATTTGGTTCATCCTACCCTCGAAACACCATACATTTGGTCAGATGGGTCATGCAATGATCAAACATCCTGGAAAATTTTGGCCAATAATTATATTTATGTTTGCAGAAAAAAGATGAATTTTAGTGAATGGTATTTTTTTTTTGCCTTATCCCTTTTATTATTGGATGTCCTTTTCAGCATTTTCCCCCTCCCTTTGTGGATTGAATTTTGTGACATGGGAGATTGATTTTATGTTAATTTTACTGAATTTTTTGATTTTTTTTATGGCCATTGCATGGTGTTTTGAGGTGGGATGCATGGATGCACCGATAGAGGAAGATGCAACCGGATACACCACCTATGAAAAAAATGCTCGACTGCAGCAATGTGTAACCATAATGTCATAAAAGTCTCTAGCACGATGTGAAGTGAACTGTAACAGGAAACCTAGTTTATCACAATTTTGTGTTCTCAAATATCTCAGCATATTCTTGGTAACTGAGCTATGGTGTGATTGTTTTTATCAAGTATTCAATTTATAATTTATTCTTTTCTTCCAGAAGTGTACTGCATGCTAATTTGACTTCAAATTGCAGGTACATTACCTCAGGAAAGCAACTCAATATTAAGCCACAGTTATGGACAGTGTCAAGGTTCAGTAAAGAATGAAATTGGATGCCAGGAGAGCCAACAACAGGAACAGAGACATTTACATTGTAAAAATGAGCAGTCATCTAGATCTGAAGGGGTTTCCGAAGGTGCTGATAACAAACACCTTCATTCTAATACTCTAAAAGAATGCGACCAGCTAAAGGTTGAGCTAGAGCCAGGAAACAATTCTCAACAAAGTGTTGTTGGTCAGCAGCAGCCTATGCAACAAATGAAGAGTCAACAAACACCAGGCACAAACCAAACCAACAGTGCTACTACCGTGGGAAAAACTCCTGTTGTTACATTTCATATGTTAATCCCGATTTTGAGACGCCACCTTGACAAAGACAGGGATATGAAAGTTCAGACCATTTTTACAAAGTTGCGGGTTTGTATTTGTCCCTTAATTATGTTGAATTAAAAAACAATAGGGTCAAATATTATTGTTGCTCAATAACAGATTACTTAATTATATACAAAATATCTTTTATTTTCGATAGAAAAATGAAGTCAGCAAGGAACACTTTTTAAGAGCTGTAAGGACTATTGTTGGTGATAAGTTGCTCAAGCAAGCTGCTTCACAATATCAAATGCAGGTAACAAAGTTTTCCACTTTATTGTGGTCAATGTAAAATAACCTGGCTCCCCATCATTTGTAAATGCTGCTTAATCGGTGCAGTTAATGGTTAAGTTAGGTCAATCTATCTATCAGCTCTGCCTATACTGTTATTTTGGGAGTTACTTTGGTCTTGTTTGGCAGCAGGCTGCTCAGGCACAACGGAATCCCCTGACAAATCCAAGCAACAATTCTTTGTTAAGTCAAGTTTCTGGTCAGCAAAATGTTCCCAGTGGTTCCATGCCTATAAAACATGCTATTGACAGCCCAAGACCACCTCAGTTTCGGCCTTCCTCATCAGGCCAAATGCAGAGTAATATGGGTTATCCAGCTTCAGGAAGCAATTTGCAAAAGCCTAATGAAACTGGTAACATGTCAGATGGGAAAGGAGTGCATATGGTACAAAGCCGTCCACCCAATATCCACTCAGTCTCAGTACAAGCAATGCAACATCATGTGCAGCGTCCACAGACATCTTTGCCAGTGTTTGGGGCAAATAATATTCATGCCCGTCCATTTTCAAAGCCAGTTGGAGGTCCAATTGCGCCAATTAGACCACAAAGGGCAGATTCCAGTCAAAGAGGTCAATTTGTCCTGGGAGCTGTTCCCACAGTGGCTGGGAGTGTGTTAGCACGACCGACGTTGCAAACCAATTCTTTAACTCCAACAGTGCATATGAATAAGGAAACTGTTAACAAACACTCTGAATCTACACAGAGTTCTTTTGGTGCCTTGCATGCAAAACAAGTCAACCCAGCCCTTTTATCTTCAAAGGGTGGTGGTGTATTGGAAAATCAATCATCTACATTGAGCGCTTCTAAGTCTTTGACTACAACAAGCTCAAGTCAGCCTCATCGATCTCATGGCACTCAAGTAGAACCTAACATGCAGGTATGCATTGATGTGCTATTTTATTGATGTACATTTAAATGTTTTTGTGTAACTCATTGCACTTTAAAGGAATTCTGTTGAAAAAATTGCATTATATTTATTTGTATGTTTTTACATGAAACCCTCAAATATTGTTGGCTGATCTACTAGTGCCAAACTTCCATGTGAATCTTGACGTTATTGCTGACATGTTGTTTATGCTTGGTTATTTCAAATTCACTAGATATGCAGGTTATATTACCTTACATGTCCACTTAGTCTATTACGTTGCTTAAAATGTTCTAATTACTAACTCTAGCTAGGAATAGCCGAGCAAGCTTAAAGCCTATTTGGAGGAGCTGTAGCTTTTCCTGAAATGTCGTTTGGCAGTTTGGCTTTTGTTGGGTTGGCTGATTGCTTCAGCTGTGGAAGAAGGATGAAATGTCTAAAATACCCATGAGGGTTCAGAAGGCTTGTTTGTGTGCTGATCTAGCGTAAATATCGTTGTTTTTATTCTTTTTGCGGAAATATTGATTAAACGACTTAATTTTACTAAGTTATGAACAATTGAGGAACATTTTGCAACATAAAAAATCACGTGTAGAAGGTAAAATGCACATTTCTCCACCTAGGAAGATATCCAACTACTCTATCCACCGTCCGTTTGGCCTAGAGATTCGGACCCTACATGGACTAGGCTATGTATTCTTGTCATTGAAAATACATTATTTCATTTTTCCTTCGTGGGAACATGTGCGGGAGACAGCTTGTGGGGCCATGTTCATATGGTTTTGATGTTTTCACGCCGTAAGCTTCAAATTTTGGAGCATTATTTGGGAACCATTTAGTTTCAAAAATTTTAGCATCATTTGGGAACTTTTTTTTAGCATTTTTGGGTTTTTTCGTCTTGAAACTGTAGTAGTTTGTGTTCTTGGATTTCGGGTTCATCTTTGAGAAACCGAAATAAGTTGCATTTCGGATTTTATCTCAAGAAAATGCAACAAAAAATCATAAGAAATTGCAAGAAAATGAACCAACACATCTCTTGTTCGGTTTTTTAAGTTCATCTCCTTTTTTTTTAACCCACACTTTCTTGTAGTTTATGTTGAGATCATGTTCATATTCTTTTTTCAGATTTGTAACACACCAACACACAAATTGTAACATTTCGGATCCAAGCAAAAAAAGTGTGATTAACCAAACATGAACATGAACACGAACACCAACATGATCATGAGCACGAGACGTGGTGGTGGATCCAGGGTAGGAGGCGGCGACGCGGATTCGGTTGGAGGCGGTTTCGTGGCGGTGCCACGCAGCATGGGGGAGGCGGCGACGTCACGTGGCTCGGGGAGGAGGCGGGGGCACAGATCCAGGCTTGGGGTGGTGGCACGTTGGGCTTAGGGCGGTGACGTGTCTGGCTTGGGGTGGCGGTGGGGAGGCAACTTGGGTGGCGGTGTGTCGGGCTTAGGGTGGCGGCAAGAAGGGAGCTTGGGTGGTGGCGTGTCGGGCTTAGGGTGGCTTGCTGTCCAGCTTGGGGGTGGCGGGGGGAGGAGCTTAGGCGTGGCATGGTCCAGCTTAGGCGGTGGTGTCTACGCGACCAGGGGCTTGTGGCGGCGGCGTCTACGTGACCAGGGGCTTGGGGTGGTGGCAGTTGGGAATGAATGGGGGTACGGTGGGAGGGGATGGAACCGGTTGGGTATTTAAGCAGTGGCATTTGGTGGTAATGTTTTTGAAGTTTGAGGGGCAAATAGGTATATCCCTTCTGCAATAAGCCCGAAAAGCTGGCGGGGAGATGCTTCGGCTTTTAGCTGTTCTTTGGCTTTGGCTCACTGGCTTTTAGTTGTTCTTTGGCTTACTCGATAGGCCGGTGAGAAGCTAGCCTGTTTGGTGGGTTTCTGGCGTTTTTGAAGCAAAAGTCAGTTTAAAGCTCCCCCAAACAGGACCTAAGTTAGGTGAGCTCAGCTCAGCTTAAATTCGAGCAACAGAAATGTGAACAGTATACTTGGTTTGAGTTCTGACCTGCTTGAATTATTGCTTGTGTCCATACTCATCAAGTACTGATCTTTGCACTGGAAGCATGAAATCAGTTGATTTTCTGAGGAAAAAGGAAGTGGTGTAATGGATGACCATAGTCAAGTGTAACTAGCTTTGTTTTTGTGGTGGAAGCTATTGGGACCTAGATTTTTCTTGGTTTCTGTGTCTGCCTAGGCTTTTCCTCACTATTCTCTCCATATATGTATAGTTAGCGGTATGTGTTTAGTCAATAACATCAGATTCTTAGATCAGGCGATAGGCAGCCAAATTCCTGCAAATGCTTAGCTAATAGCCAAAGCTAATTGTTTAAACATAAAACCACATAATTGTACATCATTCTCTTTTATTAAATGGATATAATTCATCTAAGATCTTTCAGAATGAGAATGCACATCACGGCAAGCATATAGGTCACACAAGTTATATGTTTATGAGTGAAAATATGCTGTTATTGACAAATTGACAAAGTAGTAAATATTTTACCAGGAAAGTGGATTGAGTGGTGGATGTACTTGTTAGAAAAGATGAGGCTAGGGTTTTGCTATTCAGAACTATGCAGCTTATTGATTAATAGGAGAATATATATAGAGGAGAGTACAGAGGCCACATGGGCTAAGAGAGAGGGAGAGAATATACAACTTACACTCATACAACACTCTTAACACCTCCCTTCAAATTCAAGGTGGATTAGGATGATCTGATGCACTGAGTTTGAGTAGATGAAGTCGATGATGTTCTCGAGTCTAAGTTTTAGTGAAGAAATCTGCAACTTAAAGCTCTGAGGGAACATACTTGAAGGCGATGAGCAACTGCTGACAATGAGATCGTGTGAACGATGCATCAACACCAATGTGCTTTGTCAGCTCATGCTTGATTGGATCACTAGCAATCTAAATGTCACTTGTATTGTCACAAAAGAGGTGTAGAATTGTCACAATGGACACCTAGATCAATCAAGAGTCATCGAAGCCAAATGATCTCTGAAGTGGTAGTGGCAAGAGCTCGAAGTTTAGCCTCTGCACTAGAGCGTGACATCACAGTCTGCTTCTTGGACTTTTAGGTAATGAGCGAAGTACCAAGAGAAATACAGTAGCCAGTGATAGATCGACGATCAGCAGGATCACTCGCCCAAGTGAAGTTAGAGTAAGCTTATAGCTAGAGCTGACTTGAACTGGTATAGAACAGACGTCTGGATGCAGTCCCCTTCAAGTATGTCAGCACACGAAGAACATGACCATAGTGGACAGATGTGGGAGTGCTGACAAACTGGCTGAGCACATGAATAACATGAGCAATGTTTGGCCTAGTGACAGTCAGATAGACAAGGCTCCCAATGAGTTGACGATAACGGCAAAGATCTGTTAGGGGTACACCGTCTGTAGGTCGAAGCTGCAAGTGAAGCTCCATGGGTGTGGCAGCAGTACGAGTATCAGTTATCCCAGAGCGAGCAAGTAGACGCTGAACGTAGCGATGTTGAGAGAGATAGTAGCCATCACCATTAGAATAAACCTCAATCCCAAAAAAATAGCTTAATGGTCCCAAATCGAATATCATAAAGTGTTCACTCAATTTCTTCTTGACAAAAGCCACATAATCCATGTCATCTCCTGTGATCAGCATATCGTCTACATACAGCAGAAGCAAAGTACGACCCTGCTGAGAAGTGTGAATAAACAAGGCATGATCATACTCAATCGGAGTGAAACCAGCAGCTCGAATCACAGAACTGAAACACTCAAACCAAGCATAAGGAGCCTGCTTGAGACCATATAGAGCAGTGCTGCCTAAGAAGACAAACATAGCATGTAGGAGCCTCAACAGGGGGGGTGTGGCTGCATATAGACCTCATGTAGATCACCATGAAAAAAAACATTCTTAACATCCATCTGAGATATAGTCCATGTGCGTACTGCTGCAACTGCAATGAGAATACGGACTGTGGTCATATGAGCAACTGGAGCAAAAGTATCATCATAATTTTGACCATAAGTCTACTGTAAACCTCTTGCAACAAGACAGAGTCTTGTATCGCTCTACTGACCCATTTGACTTGTTCTTTACTTTGTGTACCCACTTGCAAGTGATAGGAACAGCTCTCGATGGTAGCGGAACAAGATTCCAATTGCTTGTACACTCTAATGCTGTGAGGTCCTCTGTCATAGCTAACTGGCACTCAGGTACATTGGCAGCCTCCTGATAAGTACTTGGCTCAGCTACTGCATCAGCACGAGAAAACCCCATCTCTCTAGTGCCTGAATAGAAGAGCGATCACGTAGGGTATATCGTGATATAGTAGAATGATCGTTAGAGTCGGTGGTACTGGCCGGAGGGTCAAGTGGGGGAGAGGACGACTGAGGATCAGAAGGAACTCTCTGTCAGCGACTATAGTGAAAGGGAAAAGTGGAAGTGTCAGAAACTGGTGGAGCTGGTGGAGGAGATACTAGAAGGTGAAACTGGTGGAGAAGGTGTATCTGGAGAAGACAAGGCTAGTGAAAGAATGGGAGGTAGACATAAAAAGGAGGTGGGATCTATGGAAGGTGTGTGATGTGTAGGAGGATGATAAAAGAAAGGTCGACCCTCATCAAATGTCACATCACGAGAGATGTGAATGCGACGTGCTGAGGGACCACAGCAACGATAACCCTTATGCTCAGGACTATAACCCAGGAAGACACACTCAACTAACTGAGCACTCAGCTTGGTGCGCTCACGAGGTGCTAGAAGGACATAGTAGATAACCAAAGACATGAAGATGAGCATAGCGAGAAGGTGCACTATACAGGACCTCACCAGGACACTTGCTCTGAAGCTTGGAAGAGGGCTGACGGTTGATGAGATAGACTGCCATAAAGACTGCTTCGCCCTAGACGTGAGAGGGAACAAAGGAGGAGATGAGAAGAATACGAGCAGTCTCAATGGTGTGACGGTGCTTGCGCTCAGCAATACCATTCTGAGCATGAGCTCCAGGACACGAGAGTTGAGGAAGAGTACTCTCAGAAGAAAGGCTGATGAAAGATACTCTCCCCCAGAGTCAGAATGAAAAACACAAATGAAAGAAGTAAACTATGTATGAACCATCTTACCAAAAGACCGATAAATGGAAATCAATTGATAACGATGTTTCATAAAATAGATCCAAGTATATCGAGAGTGATCATCAACAAATATGACATAATGACTATGACCACCCTTCGAAGTAAAAGGAGATGGACCCCATAAATCTGAATGCACCAAATCAAAAGGACCAGAAGACTGAGGTACTACTGGAATATGGAAGTTGTAGCTGTTTTCGAAGCTTACAACCAGTACAATGAAAACTAGACTCAACAGTGACATGACCAATGTTCACCTAGGCGCTAGGCGAAAGGCGGGCGGAGGGTGGCCACCTAGCGCCTGCCTAGGCGTCGTCTAGGCGGTGGTCTGTGCAGCCAGTCGAACAGAGCAGCTGGAGGGAGAGAACAAGTGAAGAAGAAAAAAGAAGAGAGAAAAAAAAGAAAAGAAACTTACCTTCAGCATTCAGTCCAGCCCAAGCCCGCGTCGACCGAGTGAGTGGCATGCGGCCTGCCTAGTCCAGTCCAATGTCCACTTTGTTAGATTATATGAGAAAAGAGTGAAATGGGGCTGAATTGTTCCATGTATTGCAAGAGCCCAAGGGGGCAATATATAGTATACAAGTGAAACCCTAGACTAGAAACCCTAAACTACTACAATTACATTACTGCCCCTACATGACTATTACACTAACATGACTATTACACTACTACCTTTAACACCCCCACTCAAACTCAATGCGTATGCAATAGCATTGAGTTTGAAGAATCAAACACTAAAAAAAAAGGTAAATCAAAGTCCGAGCTTGAAGATTTAAGTCAAGCATGCAACTCTTGAACAAAAATTGTCCTTGGCTCTTCACACACGAAGAGCTTGATTTGGAGATGTAGAAACCGACAGAATATAGAGATATGTCAAATCAAACCGATGAAGAGAGATAGAGACGAAGACGTGAACGGATCCGCCCGCCCAAGATGTGAGGTGGCGATTGTCGAATCTGGCGCTCGGCGAAGGCAAAGACGACGGACCAAATCCGCCCGCCCAAGATGTGAGGTGGCGGTGTCGAATCTGGCGTCAAGCGAAAACAAAGACGAAGAGTTGATGATAACGACAAAGAAGGCCGTTGGTCAAGAGTCGCAATGATCACGAAGATGTGTAGCAAGATGGCTACAAGAGAGGACCAAGAGGCAAAGTCACATCAACAATGATGATGGGGATGATCGCGCTCGATCCAATGGATGACCATGACAACAGAAAAAGAAGAAGCAATCGGCTGATCGACAAAGGATATGATGAACTAGCACGACTTCAACGAACTCAAAGAGAGATATAGTGGACTTGGATGGACTCGATAGAAATCAAAGGAAATAGACTAAAGATACTAACAGTAGCAACATAGCTAGCAGCAATGCAATCGGACCAACACAACTCCTTAGCTTTAAGCAAGATCGCTCCACCGACAATGACCCATAAAAGATCTCACCGACAAGACAACCTGAAGCGAGGCACCTCTGCACACCAAAAGCAGACCCTCGCACAAACTCCTTTCCACCGGCAATGAAGCAAAAAGGGGAGGCGGCGGATTCAGATCTAGAGGGCGGCGTGAGTCAGCAGAGGAGGAGGCAGCTCCCAAAGCCGAAGTGGTGGCGGGATCAATGGCCGAAAGCAGAGGTGGCGGATCTGGCGGATCTTGTCGTCTCGTGGCGGTGCGGATCGGCCGAATCCGGCCATTGCGACGCCCAGCGGCGATGACGACGGCGAACCAACCGATTTGGTCGGTGAGGACGCAGCGACTCCGGCGGCGAAGATGGCTAGATCCCACCGGATCTAGCAGCGTGAGGTCGATGATGGAAACAGGCGCCGGCGGACAAAGCGAAGCGAGCGGCCTGGCCGTGCGAGGAAAGGCGGCCGGTGGAGGAGGCCCACCGCGGATCCTCAAGTCGTGGCGTAGATCCGAAGGCGGCGTGGATCGAGCTCCGCCGCGGATCCAGAGGAGAAACTCGACGCCGGATCCGGAGGCGTCGTGGAAACTCCATTGGATCCGGAGGAGGCGAGCCGTCTGAATCTGGTCGAGTGGATCTGAAGTCGAAACCCGGTGATGGGTGAGAGTGGCATGAATGCGAATGTGGCATGCTAGAAAGGAAAGCGCAACAGTGGCGCCGTGATCCCGAGGCGCGAGCAAAAGGAGATTCGGCCATGGCCGAGTGCGGCCGGGTGATGATGGCGGCGAAGCGGCAGCCGGATCCTCGGGGTAGGCGGTTGTTCGACACCGGATCCTGCTGAAGAAAGATGAAGACCCGTGGCGGATCTGGTTGTTGTCTTCTTGCTTCTCTTGAAGACCGGTGAAATCTTGATGCTTGTTGTCTTCTTTGGACACCGGACTTGATGAAATTGCTACAACTGAGGTGGCTGCCCCCGGGAGTGGAGATTGCTCCTCCCGGGGGCAACGGCAGTGGGAAGAGGATGGAAGCTAGATCGTGGATGTAGGCTCTGATACCATGTTAGATTATATGAGAAAAGAGTGAAATGGGGCTGAATTGTTCCATGTATTGCAAGAGCCCAAGGGGGCAATATATAGTATACAAGTGAAACCCTAGACTAGAAACCCTAAACTACTACAATTACATTACTGCCCCTACATGACTATTACACTAACACACTTCGCCCCTTCATTATCCGCGTCGACTCGTCCACCGAGTGAGTGGCCATCCTCTCGCTCTCCCTTCTCCCATCCCACCGCTTCAACCCTCTCTCCCATCGCTCTTGCTCTCCTCTCCACCGAGGAGGCGGTGTGGCGTGGAGGCTGACCTGTGATGAGGAGGTGGTGTGTGGGATTCGGGGAGGAGGCGACACGCGAAGGGGATCTGAGGAAGAGGCGGCGCGCGACAGGGAGCTAGGGAGGATGCATCGCGACGTGGAGCTGGGGAGGAGGCATCGCGACATGGAGCTAGGGAGGAGGCGGTGAAATGTGGATCTAGGGAGGAGGCGGCGCATGACGGGTGAGTTCACTACCTTTTTTTTTCCCGCCTGACCCCGCCCCGCCTCAGTCCGCCTTGGACTAGCTAGGCGGGCCTAGCACCTAGGGCGCCGATTGGCACCGAGTCGCGGCGGTGGGGCTTCGTCCAGCACCTAGGCGGCCTAGGTGCCCGCCTAGGGGAACACTGGACATGACCTTAAGGAACCCTAGTGAACTAGAGTGGTGAGGCGAACTCCACAAAGATGACCAAGTTTATGATGCCACTTGCTGAAGGAAGAACCAATAGGAGATTGAGATGATGACATAGCAGAAGACACTAAGGTCTTCGACATACTGGTAGAAGGAAGATGTAAGGTGTTCAAGACATAGAGACCGGGATAGCCTCTACAGCGATGGCCAGAACCAATTACTTTTCTGCTCTGACGATCCCGAATGAAACAAGAAGAATTATCAAATCCAATGAAACAGTTCATATCAGTGAGTTGACCAACAGAAAGAAGGTTCATAGATAACTGAGGAACAAAAGACACATCAGGAACAGAGAAGCGAGATGTAAAGAGAATGCCCTGATGGGTAATAGAGCAAGGTGTACCATCAGCAGTGTGAACATATGCATCATCAGTCACGGGCCTACGAGCCATAAGCTGAGAACTGTCAGATGTGACATGAAAAGAGGCACCCGAGTTCAGAACCTAAGGATGAGCAGCGCTAGGAGCAGAAGATGCAACCGAGATCATAGCAGACACTGATCTAGAAGTCACAGTAGGTGTGGGTGTGGCAACAGTGACTGCTCCAGTAAGTGTTCTCGGAGGCCCAGTTGGTGCTCCATAACGACGATCAGATGGATGTCTGGCGCGATATTCAATAAGCTGATCTGGATGTAACTTGTAGCACTTGTCAACAAGATGACCAGTCCTCTTGCAATGAGAACATACCAGCACTCCTGTGGGTATCGCTCTGATAGATCTAGACCGCTGTGAGATACCTAGGACAACATGTGGTGAGGATCCTGAGGTAGGCATAAGAGAACAAAGATGAGTCTCATTTGCAATCAAACTAGAGAGCACCTCAGTCAAAGTCGGTGGAGTGTGGTAGTTGAGTAACTAAGTGCGAGCAGGCTAAACTCTGATTAAAGTCCCATCACAAACTGATACATGAATGTCAGCTGTGCATACTCATCTTTGACAACACAAGACTGGCAAGCAGCAACAGCCTTCGGTGTCAGACTCTAGAGAGCTAGTGATATGAGTGGAAGTATTATAATACTACACTGACTGATCTTGCTGCTGCTGAATACTATAAAGGTTCTTGAGCAATGTGAAGTGAAGAGCACCACTGTACTGAACATATCTCTTCTCAAAGTATGTCCACATCTGCTTGGCTGAAGTATGATACTCTAGACTCATCCTCAAAGAAACATCAACACTCAGAATAAGGCCAGTCATGACAGGATCATCCACTTTCTGCCATGCCTTTACTACCTCAACATCAACCTTCTTCGGATCAGGAGGGTCATCAGTCAAATGAGAGGCCAAACCATAACTCCTAAGAGTCGTCTTGACTGAGAAGGCCCATGCTCGGTAATTTAACCCATCTAGCTTGATGTCCATGAACATGAGAGATGAACTACCCCCAAACATCGAGTGAGATTTTGCGGTCTGAGCTTCGTCGAGGTGGTGCGAGAACATGGATCCAAGCAGATCCGGCGTGGGCCGGCTAATCATAGCGAGATCCAGCGTGGACGGCGACACCGAATGTGGATCAGCTTGGATCCGGTAGTGTGGACAGGGGAAGGCCGGATCTTCGTTGTGCGTTGCTTGGGCAAGGATCTCCTCGTGCGCGATCCAACGTGGATGACGAGCGTAGTAGTGGACGGCGATGTCGAGCGTGGATTCGGCGGTGTGGACAGGGGAAGGCCGGATCTTCGTCGTGTGTCGCTCGGGCAATGATCTTCCCGTGCGCTACGGTTGGATCTTCGTCTTGCGCCGATGGGCGAGCTTCGAGCGCCAATGGGCGAGATTCGGGCAAGGAGCTTCAAGTGCCGCTGGTGGTCGGGGTGAAGAAGCAAAGGCTCGGGAGAGGATGCTCTAGGCGACGAGCAGGGGAGAGATGGGATGATGCAATGATGCCGCCGAGCAGTGGCTCGGACCCACCGGCCCACGGTGGCGGAAGTGCAAACACAACACGACGACGACTATGGAATTTGGGGTAGGGTTGGAGTCTGCTCCGATACCATGTTAGAAAAGTTGAGGCTAGGGTTTTGCTAAGCTTATTGATTAATGGGAGAATATATATAGAGAAGAGTACATAGGCCTCATAGGCCGCATGAGCTAAGAGAGAGGGAGATAATATACAACCAACACTCATACAACACTCTTAACAGTACCAATGCAAGTTTATTAATTTGATGTAGGCATCAATGGTTGATAACACCTTATTAGATTCGATTGGGAAAGTGAAATATTCCTTTCAATTGCGCGCACACACGCGTGCATGCATGCTTGCATGTATTCTGTTTATTTCTTGTTGGATTTTACTGATTCTTGCATTCTAGCATGAAATGGTTCAGTATCATGGAGGATTTTGTTGTTGTGCTCTAACGAATATTGCTCTATCATTAGATCCAACCTGCTACACAAGCAACTCCTTCTGTAGCAGCTTCCAAAACACCTCAAAAGAAGCCATCTGCTGGACAGAAGAAACCTTCAGAAGCAATAGGCTCATCCCCTCCACCATCTAGGTGATTCCAATTTCCAATGCCCATTCTGACTTTGAGTTAATAATCTCAATTTAAACGTACGTTCTTTTTGGTTCCTGATTCCTTTTGTATCATGGCAGCAAAAAGCAGAAGGCATCTGGAGGTTTCCATGATCAAAGCATTGACCAGCTGAATGATGTTACTGCAGTTAGCGGTGTTAATTTGAGGGTATATATTCCTTAATATAATTTTTTTTCTGTTGATTTGCTTTGTGCATATCTTGTAGTGCCCATTATTCAATGAGCTTTAATGCTGTAACTTGTGCCTTTTTGCCAGGAAGAAGAGGAGCAACTTTTCTCTGCTCCAAAGGAAGAGAATCGAGTTTCAGAAGCTGCTCGGAAAGTTGTACAACTGGAAGAAGAAAGGCTCATTCTACAGAAGGGACCTCTGAGAAAGAAATTAGCAGATATCAGTTAATAACTTCATCATTCAAGCATAGTTAACTTGGTAGGGAAAATTTGTATGCTTTTATTATCTAATGCTGGTGTTTTGGCAGTGAGGAAATGTAATTTGAAGAACATAGGCAGTGACGTGGAGCGTTGTCTATCGATGGTGAGAGATTATCTAGCAAGGCCCTTTCTAGATTTGGCTTATGCCTAATCTAACTTAAGCTTTCTCCAGTGCGTCGAGGAGCGGTTACGAGGATTCGTAAGCAATATAATAAGGCTTTCGAAACAGGTGTGATATCGTAATTTCATTGACCTTTCCCACATTAAACTTAATCTATTTGAGATACTAACTCACTATACGTTCTCTATTTATTTTTTTCTTGTAGAGGGTTGATGTTGAAAAATCAAGACATCATTTTTATACTTTATCTTCAGATGTTCGTAGTCATATATTGAGGGTGAACCGAGAAGCTAGAGAACATTGGGACAAAAAGCTGGCTGAAGATGCTGAAAGATTCAGGAAACAAAATGATGTTAGTTCTGCATGATGTTTCGATTTGAATTTTAATATATCTATTCACATAAAGTATGATTCATATGACGTCTTTGTGATGCAAGGATACATTTTAGATCTTTAACAATTGTTTTTACACGCTTATGAATAGTAAGTGCCAATATCAAGTGTGTTGTGTGTAGCGGAACACTTTATGTAAGTGCTAATGTTGAATGTTCAATAAGCTAGATCGCAAATGTGCTAAGTAATATCTGGACTATCCGACTATCTGAATTTTATGTCACATCACATCCATTGTTGCATTATATTTTTGAGTCTCTAACCGAATTACATGAGGCAATAAGTAATAACTAATATCTGGACTATCCGACTATCTTGTTGCCTAAAAAAAGATATATGACCTCTTTGTTAAACGAGGCTCCTTTACTACTATTTTCTTAAAGAGGGGGGGGGGGTCTTCATATGCTTCTGCGGTACATCATCATCTGGCATTTGAACGTTCAAATATTAACTAGTATCTGCATGCTCGCAACTGTGGATGCAATCTTTAGTTGGGCAGGCTAATCCTTGCAATCACTGCTATGCAATTTGTATAGTGCCCACTCTCTGATGAGTAGGCTTGAGAGTGCATGTGGTGACTGGTTCACCAAGTCAGTCTCACTCATCAGTAGGTGTTTTTGAAATGGGAACAACAAAGGATCAGATGTCTGATGTACCGAATGTTTGCTGCATCAGTTCATTGGAATACTGTAGCAGTTATATGCATATGTTGCAGTGCAATTTGTGCGCTCTAATTTTTTGTACTGCAACATTTCAATTGAATTCTTCAACAAGTGTTTTCGATACTTGGAAAGAATCAGATATCCAATGTATAATTTCTGATTTATCTAGTACATGGACTGTTTAGCCCATGTCACTTGTGATAAGTTGCACTGTAAATTAAAGCTTGAAGATTTTGCCTTATTATTCGTATTGTGCTTGTTAGATTTTGGGGGAGAAGAAGAATGAGGGCTGAATTCTTGATTCTATTGCAAGAGCCCAAAGGGCAATATATAGTGTATAAGAGAAATTCTAGACTAGACTACAATTACATAACTACCCCTAACACTTACATGAATATTACACGTCTACTACACATTACACTACTACCCTTAACACCTCCACTCAAACTCAATGCGTATGCAATAGCATTGAGTTTAAAGAGGACAATACTAAAAGGATAAATCCGAAGTCCGAGCTTGAAGATGTCGTCGAAGCATGCAACTCTTGAACAAAAATTGTCCTTCGGCTCTTCACATGAATGTCTTGATTTGGAGATGTTGAAACCGACATGAATAGAGAGATGTCAAATCAAGCCCGATGAAGAGAGAGAGAGAGAGAGAGATGAGGACACGAACCAGATCTGCCCACCCAAGAAGTGAGGTGACTGTGTTGAATTTGGCGCTCGACGAAGGCAAAGACGACGGACCAGATCCGCCTACCCAAGATGTGAGGTGACGGTGTCGAATCTGGCGCCCGACAAAAACAAAGATGAAAAGACAGTTGATGATAACGACAAAGAAGGCTATTGGTCAAGAATCGCAATGATGCGAAGATGTGTAGCAAGATGGCTACAAGAGAGGACCAAGAGAGCAAAGTCGCATCAACAACGATGATGGGGGTGACCGCACTCGATCCAATGGACAAACGCGACAACCCGAAAAGGAAGAAGCAATCGGCTGATTGACGAAGGATATGATGAACTAGCAACGCTTCGACGAACTCAGAGAGATGTAGTGGACTTGGATGGACTCGATGGAAATCAAAAGGAAAATAGACTTAGCTAGCAGTAGATACAAGAATTAGCGATATACGATGGCGATGGCTTCGGCCGACCTAGTGGAAAGACCAAAGAGGACAAGATGGAAGATGAATAGATGAGGCCGAAGCTGGCAAGATGGCCAATCCCAACCGGCGAGGCAGAGCACAATAGAGCACCGAGCTGAAGCAGAGGCGACGGCAATGACACCGGGACGATGAGCTTTGTTGTGCAGAACACCAAGACGATGAGCTTCGAGGTGGAGTTGCCCCGGCGGCAGCAGCCCTCTACTTTGCTTCGATGGCGCAGAGCAAAGGAGCTCGGGACAGGCCATCGGCGTTGATGGCATCGCGAAAGATGGATTCAGCGGCGCGTGAGGTGGAGGCCCGCGCGGGGGAGGCCGGGGAGGAAAGCGATGAAGAGGGACGAGGACTGTTGCTGCTATTGCCGGTGACGAAGAAGACAACCAATGACGAAGATGAAGACCGGTGGCAGCAGGGGTCGATGGATCTTGGGACGGTGGCGCCAAATCCAGCCAGCTCTGTCCGGATCTACTAGGCGGTCTAGGCGGGCGCCTAAGGGAACACTCCGATCTAGTCAGGGAAGATGATGTCGGCGCTGGATCCGGTCGAATCCGACCGGCTACGATGTGCAGACGAGATGGCGACGCCCCAGGCGACGATGGCAATGAAGACAACGGATCCGGTCGTCTCTAATGGCGGCGTTGATCCGGGAGCAAGGAGGCGGAGGCGGCGGGGATCCGGGAGCAGGGGCCCCGAGGCGACCCGAGGCGGAGGGGACACGGAGCAGAGGATCCGGTCGAGTCGAGCGAGAGGAGGATCCGGTCGTCTCAATGGCGGCGGATCCGGCCGGAGGCGGCTGTCGATCTTTGGATCGGGCATGAGACAACTCCAGGGCGAATCAAACTCGAGGACGATGATGGATGAACAGTTCACCTTGGTTGCGCATCGAGCTTGCTCTTGTCTGTGAGGCTCTCGATCCTGATCTTGTTCAACACATTGGAGGAGGAAGGCTGGCATGAGGAGGAGGAAGGTCGGCGTGATGACGAATCCGAGCTTGATCCGGCGAGAAGCGAGCTCGGGGACGATGAGCAGTGCCCGGATCCAGGTCTGGTGACGAGGAAGACGATGTTGCTGCTAGATCTGGTGATGAAGTGGATGGCGGCGCGAGGAGGATGTCGCCGGCAACAATGGATGTGAGGACGACGGTGAGGAGGCCGGATCCGGCGGCACGACGACAAGACGACCTAGATCCGAGGTTGACGATGATGAGGCCAGTCGGATCTGCCAAGATCTGTGGCCGGCGGCGATAGGGATTGACCGGCATCGGCGAGTGCGTGGAGGAGAGCCTCCTTGAGGTAGGAGGCGGAGCACCAGAGGCAACGGGATCCGACGGAGACGATGGGGGTGGATGGTGTGCTTGGGGATCTCCTCCGCCATGGAAGGACTAAGGAGCAGCGGCTGCTTGAAGAAAGATGAAGACCGACTGCGGAGGAGAGAATGAATGGCTTTGCTGATGAAGACCTACTGCTTGGTGCTTGCTGCTTGCTACTGCTGCTACTTACACTAACAAACTAATGGATGTTAAAGATAAAAATGAGATTGAGAGTGCTGCCCCTGGGAGTGGAGATTGCTCCTTCCGGGGCGGCTTGGGTGGAAAAAGATGGAGGTTAGAGTTTGGATCTAGGCTCTGATACCATGTTAGATTTTGGGGGAGAAGAATGAGGGCCGAATTGTAATTTTAACCTATTGTAAGCTGTATATAGCATGTTACAGCAAAACATAAGTTTTTTTTAATGTGAACGTAACCATGGCTTGATATTATGTACCAAGGTGTTCCAGTCAATTTGCTCTCCATAGTCACTGTGAGCTATCGCTACTTGTAGAGTTTACTTGACTGTTTTATATATTTGGTGTGTCAATTAGTTATCTAAGCTTTAGTGGACAAGCTGTTTCATTGATTGTAACTAGGATTAAACCTGCACATTGTTGCGGTATTCTAATCTCTTTTTGCAATTTTGTATGATCTATTGAGTGCCTTTTTGGGGTGCAGTTGTGTTCATTGGACTGGTATCAGACGGCAGTGAGAGAATCTGCTAGCACAGCACCCTTGTCCCTTTATTTTTGTTGTTCGTTGGAAATATTTAGTAGATTCTATTTTGTATGGGCTTAAATGTCCTTGCTTTTGTGTATGTAGTAGATTCTGTATTGTATGGTCTATTAAATGTCTTTGCTTTTGTGTGTGTATTTTTGTTCATTATATTGGAATCCAATGTCAAGGAGAGAATGTGATGATGTGGCACTCTCTTGTGAGTTGTGACCTGTTTTGCACTCGGCTTTAATAGAGATTAAGATGTGTTGATTGGTGTAATTGGGCCTAGTTTTCTAAAATTTAGTGCTCGCCGAAGTCGTGATGTAGCTTTCTGGACTGTGTAGTTTGAATGATGATCATATTTGTAATTGCAGGGAGATGACAATGCAGTTGTTGATTCAGAGAAGGACAAGAATGAGGGTCGTGGCACATCAAAGCATGCTAAGGTTAGTCTCCTTTCAGGAGTCAGGTGATACTTGTACAGTTGTACATAGATACTACATTCTTGAGATATTGATGGTTTTTTATACATTGTAGACTTACAAGGAGGAAGATGATAAAATGAGAACAACAGCTGCAAATGCTGCTGTGCGAGTTGCAGCAGGGGGAGATGACATGCTTTCAAAGTGGCAATTGCTAGCTGAACGAAATAAGCAGAGAAGTGAAGGAGGTGATGGTTCTTCTGGCTCCTTGCCAGGTAACATGTCGCCTCACAAGCATTCACTAAAATCTGGAAATGGCTCAAGAGAGCAGCAGGAAATTGAGAAGAGAGGCTATTTTTCAATGCTTGGACCTGGTAAGCTCGTTGGCCTTTTGCTCTAGTATTATTCCATTTATATTAACCAAAATGCACGTGCAGTCAAAGCACAATGCATTGCACATGACCACTTGAATTGTGGGGTGCAGTAGTTTTAGATTATCAACAACAACAACAACAAAGCCTTTGATCCTAAACAAGTTGGGATAGACTAGGAATGAAACCTCCTCAGTAGTTTTAAATTATCAGCATTTAATAATGTATACGTGTAAAATTTGGCAGACATCTGTAATAAGATCTAGTGATCTACATACTAAAATTTTATGTACTAACCACACACTAAGTTGAGTTCGATGGTGTAGATCAAGGGCTGTCGGTGTATATCATGAGTGAGATTGTGGATGGGGAGTTATTGAAGGCTGAGATCGCCTTTTGTATCCAGTTAGTACAAAGGTTTTAGTGTGTGAGACATTTCCCAGTAGATAAAGATAGCTATTGGCACTATCAGTAAATGGACAGACCAAAACTTCAAACTCAGGGCTTGTTTGGCTATTTGGGGGAGATATCGCCATGGAAGTTAGTCCCGGCAGGGATTGTGGTGGGCATGTCAAACCCCCCCTCCCCCTCCATGCAATTGGAAAATAATCCCTGCTAGGAAATGTTCCCTTCATTCGTTTGGGAGACAGCCAAAGGGGAAAAACTCAAATGCTAGGAGACATTCCCTTCCCTCAATGCGATTACTTTTTTCGCCCGGTGGGTTGCCAGGAAGCTTTATTCCCAACCTCATCCAAATGCACTGTATAGATTTTCCCAGTGTTGGGCTGGAATTTTTCTGCCCGTGTGGAATTCTCCCCTGTGGTGGGCTGGGATTAGGCAGTATCCTGGTCGATCCCTTCCACCATCCAAACAAACCCTTATAATATTGATTTGCCTAGTAATCGGGCACATGCTGTGCACATCATGCTATGCATTTTCATTCAACACTATTATACGTTTTAGGATTATGCGGCTCAACCCAATCTTCTTTTTTAAAAAAATCGCTCTTATTTGAACTAAATGGAAATTTAACATGAAATTTTGATATGGTTAAGTTTCTCTCTCTTGATATCATCAATGTAATATCCAAAGGGCAACGGAATGTTTCCAGAACAGCATGACTTCATAGCAGAACCGTCATTTTCTTTTCAATGTAGGTCGCAAATATTTTTACGTGCTTGCGAAAATTGGTCTATTAGAATTTAGAAGGTGATAGACATTATGTGCCTCAATTTGCATGATGACATCTTTATGTTCTCACCTTTTAGATTTTTTTACTATCATACTGTTTTAAGATCCCCAATTAGGATTTTGAAACATGTTACTCATTCTTGTAAATTAAGCAAATCTACACTAGTAGTACCTCTAGGCATCCCACGGTCCTACCTTAACAAACTTTGTGTATGATCATGAAATTTTGAAGAGGCATGAGAAATCACTTTTCCTACATCTAGGAAGATAATTACATGTTTGTTGGACCTGACAACAAATGCCTTAAATTAGCATTTCTGACATGCAATTTCTTAACAATTGCAATGATTTCAATTTTTTTTATAATTTTTTTTCATCTCACTGTATGTAGAACTAATGCTTTTTGTAAAAAACATGTACTTCCTACCATCTACATATAGATATCCTAATTTCTGTTTCCAATCAGTATACATAGTAAAATATTTGTTTGCGTGGTACTACAGTCCTACTCATGCTTGTCAATTGGGATTAAATTGAATAGAGAATAAGGGGGAAAGAAAAGACCTGTAGTTCGGAGAATAAAAAAGGAAGTTAGTTTAAAATGAGCATATTTATATTCAAACTATTGTGGCCCCAATTTCTAACACCATGTCCTCATTGCTACGAGAATTTGATTTCAGATTCATAGACCCTTCGATGACATTGATGTCAAAATTGTACTTCCTCCAGTCCAAAATATGTGATGTTTTAGGGAGTTGGTTTTGGTTTGCAAATAGAGTCGTTTTCGGTTCTTATTAGTAGTGCTTATTAGTAGTGGTGAGATGACTACACAATCAAACTACGCCAAAAACTAAAGTATTAATTCATTCCTTGTTCTATGTGCACCTAGTTAAAACGAAAAGTAAGTCAGACCGGAGGGAGTAATATGTTTGGTTGAACCTGTACTATAATAGTTTAGTTTTAGGCAACAGTAAGGGATAATATTTTAATTCATTTATTGTTCAGCCTACCACCAACAACAAATATAGATAAAAAAGCATGCAAGATATAAAAGAAAGCAACTTCTGGGAGTTAAGTTAGGAAATAAATGCATGTTAAATGCTGGACAAATCTGGTATTAGACCTAACTGAAGTATCCGCCATGCCTACACTTGTTGTTTAACCCTGAATGTTTTGTGCTTTTGCATTAGGTGGTGTTAGAAGGTCACCACACATGAAAGTGGCACGGAGCATTACGGTAAAGGATGTGATTGCAGCACTCGAGAGAGAGCCTCAGATGTCAAAATCTTCTTTACTATTCCGGCTATATGGGAGATCACCGACAGAATCAGCTGCGAAATAGTTTCAGTAAAATTATTGCGGTCCGTATTGCAATGTTCACTTTTGTTACGTCGTCCATTCATGGTTCCCTAGCCCAACTAGAGGGGCATTTTTTGACAGTAGAATGGTTGATATGAGATGGGCCATTTACCAAGCGATGGGTTTGATTGGTTGATGAATCAATTTTGCAGGCATTTAGAAATCACTAGTGAACCAACATTTTTTTCACGGGATCAGTGTGCAGATGTGTTTTTTTTTCTCAATAATCTTGTGATCGCTTCCATTGTCAGGTAACTTAAAGTTAGCATGATGACAAATAGCACCATGTTCATTATGTAGAGCAGAGAGTGGAGTCGAAGGTGTTTTTTATGTTTATATGACTTCTCGTGCGCTGTTATATTTTTAACCTTCAAATGCTGGTATTCCAACCATCTTCTGTGAATAATATAATCAGGAATATCAACCGTTCTAGATAACAAGAAATGCGTACATTTTCGTCAGCATGGATTTAGTCGTAAACAGGCTTTGTATCCCCTACTCCAAAGAGTAGCTAGGCGGCTCAAAGGATTTAAAGGGCACACTGGTGGTTAACACAGCTGCGGTAAAGCAGCTTGCAATTTACATGACATAATAACTGTATCAAACAAGTAAAACTTCTCTTAATACATTCTTTCTTTATGCTGTCTGAGTACATTATGTCAGAACCTACACTTACTCTCACGCACACTCCAGTTCTTCTGCTGCATATATCATAACTCACGATACTCTCCGTGCTAGGTTTCCTATTTTGACTTCCTTTCAACTATGGACGGCATGCATTATTGTGCACCAGCATGAAAGGGAGCTCCTAACATCCGAAGTCATAAGGAACCAATCCTTGCAGCTCTGGGCCATTGAGCCTGCTGTTGTTCTTAAAGCTGAAAAGTAAGAGATGTGTTAGCCCTTCATCGCATCAATTTATGTGAAAGTTATCCCAAGTTCTAGTGGTACTGGAAGACACGAACTTGCAAAACAATGATATAGTATTCTACTTAACCATCATATCTTTTTTTAGCAGTGTATCATTCTAATGAACTAGACCGACAGAAATGTCATCTCAATGGGATATATTATAATTTAAAAGCATATATTGTCTTAGTTGAGCATCTAACTCAAATCTTATGCAACAAAAAATAGTACCACTGCATTGTTTTAGAGGGTCACACTACAATGCAGATCCAGCGACATTCATAATTGTTTAGAACTCTGTGAACTCTGGTGCATTTTACAGAACATACATGGTAAACATGAGTTTCACAAAACAAACTAGTTAACTTTGTATACCTTCGAAGTGGGAAGGTTGAGAAAGGACCATCAACAGGGATCGTTCCACAGAGGTCATTGTTGGACAAGTCACTGCATGTCACAAGAACTCAAAAAAATCAGTAACCGCAGAGAACCAAGGGAACAACTGAATTTGGTATAGCTTTACACTCACATGACTTTCAGATTGGAGAGTTTGGCCAGCTCCCTTGGAATTGATCCGGTAAGTTTATTGTTGTTCAAGCGCCTATTATAAGAAATCAAGCTTTAGTAGTAGCTTAGGAAAAATTGCTCACATATGAATTATGAGATCCAGACCTACTCTTCCTTTTCATAAAATTACCACTTAACCATGTCGAAAACGAAATGAACTGAGACATATATTTGAAATTTCATTTAAGTTGATTCAGAATTACGGCCACAGCTGCCCAACCCATTTGGATTCATCATTTGGACTAAAGATGCCATGACTTTGTAGTTAGCAATCAATTGTAGTCAGACAACGATACATACATGAACCTCAGTGAGTTGAGCTTGGAAAGTGACTTGGGGATTCCTCCAGTGAGCCTGTTGGCATACAAATCCAAGCTGATCAAATTCTTTAGATTGCCAAGTTCTTTGGGGATCTCACCGTCGAGATTGTTCCTGTACAGCTCCATGCAAATCAAATTCAATTTCCATAGAGCAAATCAAAATCGAATGACCTATTTTCTGTTCGAATAACAGGGGAAAAAAAGAATTCAAGGTATGGGCACATACAGGTACTGGAGGTTCGCAAGACGGCCGAGCTCAGGGCCAATTGAGCCGGAGATGTTGGAGTAGCCTAAATCCCTGCAACATTTTTTTTTCACAAAGAAAGAGTCACGCAACACAACCATCGAACAGGATGCAGTTAACTATGAAAAGCGTCGAATAATTGATTATGCTCTTGGAGGTTATTTCAGAAAAAAATCCCCCTTTGAATAGTATGATGATTCAATTATTGCTTCCTGGAGCAACAAACCAACAAATTCTTGAACAAGAAGCAAGTGGAAGACTAAAGACTATCCATTCCTTTACCAGTACGCAAGTAATTTGACATAATAAGCCATGCTATCGTTGAACAGTTCGAGCGTCGAGATCTTGGAACCAAGATTTGCTTTTGACGCGTTCCTCGATGTCATACGATTTCATGAACGAAGAAACCAACGAATCTTCGATCGCTAGCGCCAAATGGTTCCCTACATGATCTACGAACTAGGGCAATTAACAAAAACACAAGTTCACGGACGCAAGATAACCGTAGGGTAGTACGAAATCATTAATCATAGCATGCACAGCTAACAGCTCCAATATTCAAGAATCAATTTTCGTAACACTCGAAATAGCGAACTTGATTTTTGGAGTAATCAAGCAGTCACGTGGAAACCCTCAAACCGACCAAGAACTAGAAGCCAAACAGAGCTCAAGGTAAAAAAAAAAATCAAACAGGGAAGGAGCAAATGAAAATCTTGAAAAGGGGGAGGAAGGTGAGACGGCGGCGGCATGTAGGGGAGGAACTCACAGTCGGACGACGCGGCCGGCGTGGTCGCAGGTGACGTGGAACCAGGTGCAGGGGTTGACGAGGGTGGGGTCCCAGCTCTGCAGCACACCGTTGGGGTCCGACAGCCGCATCCGCAGCGCGTACAGCGCGTCCCCTTCCTCGTTCGACGCCCACGCCGCGCCGGCCAGGAGGAGGACGGCGGCAACGAGGGAAGCCACGCGAGGCGCCATAGGAGGCTAACCGGAGAGTACAGAGGATCGATAGGCTAGGCTGGTCGCGTTGGGCTCTTCTGCTGTGCTCTGGTGTGAAAGGAAAGGAGGCACAAGAGGGAGGAGGAGGAGGAGGAGGAGGAGGAGGGGAGCTGGTTTGTAGTGTTTTTTTTGGTGGTGGAAGAAATTGGAGAGGGCAAGGAGGGTAGTGCGCGATACAGCAACGACAATGCAAGTCCACGGTCCAACTTGGACCAGGCACAAAGACGGAGCAAATTGCAAGGTTCACCAAGAAGAGGCTCCTTAACTCCACGTCACAAAAAAAAAATAGTACAACCTAGTGAAAAGAGAGAGGGTTGGAACTAGGAAGAGTACATCCTAATAAAAAGAGAGCTTGATTGGTCAAGTTCTCTACCAGTCTGGTCCGTGTGAGCAAACAAGTGGGGCGAGAAGTGGCTTCGTAGTAATTCTATTTCTAAGTTTTACCGCTTGTGATTTGTCTGTTCGTGTATTTTTTATTGGGTAAATTTGTTCAGCGTTATCGTAATCGTTCGTGAGTTATAAAATACCATCGTGAATGAGGTCGATTGAAAAATATCATCGCAAACACGAAAAACTCTAGAAAATGACATTGTCGTCACGTTTTTCGTCCCAGGGGTATGAAATGACTTTTCTACACTTATTCTTGTGAGGACCTTCGGGTTATTTCCATAAGACCGAGGTCTTCCCGATCTTATGAAAATAACTCTGTGTCTCAAGTAAATGAATTCCAATTTAACTCTATCTAAGTGAGAGGACCCGGCTAAAACTAGAGCCCTGGTAACCATGCACCCTGCTCCTCTGCGGATGACACATGGTAGCCGGATCCCCAATCATCCGAATACACACTTAAACAAATTAAAAGGGAATTCAAAAACAGTGGGTATGTATCGTGTTGGCTCCCAAGATCAGCCACCAACACGCACATACCCTCACCAACGTCATTCAAAGTCATACACAAGTCATTCATAGATATTACAATCATACAACATAATAGTTCAAGTCTACAACTATTACAAAGCGACTGACCGGCCAAATTCAAAATAATACATCAAGTAGCAGTGGAAGCAAATAAATAAACCAAAAGGAACCAGCAAGGTGTGCCCCATAACTCAAGGCAACCGACTGGGAGTTAAAGAATAGCACTATTTGTTAGCGTCGTCAAAATCGGCGCTAACGAATGATCGAGCGTTAAATCATCTTCACTTGAATTTACAATGCCAGGTTAGGTACAAATGTACTTGCAAGTCTTACACAAATAAAAATTATATATGCTAGAGGATATTCAAAGGATGGCATTAGTGGCTTAGTTTTGCGGAAAACACAACAATTTTCATCTTACACATACTAGTTTTTCAATTGCCATTTCGAAAACAGATTTAAAACAAAAGATAATCATGTGACATAGTTATATATTGACAAACAAATAGATCAAACAAATACCAAAATGGTAGACCACTTTGATAGACTAAAATGCATGAAATACCTGTTCATGCCGAATACCAAGTTGTAACCATGTCAATTTAAATTCAAAATATAACAATAATGACTCTTGAATTCAAGCAGTCGTCCGTAACCGTGGACACGACTATTCGAATAGATTTATCCCTGTAGGAGTGTACTACTTTACCCACATCGACTCGCCAGCCCATAAGCCAAACACACTGCCTTTGGTAAGTTGGCCGGGTAGATCGAGATTTGGTATTGTTTAGCAAGTAAGCCCTATTGAGATGAGTCCCCCTTGTGAGATAAACCCCAAACTTAGTACAAACAACCGATAGCGCTTGCTAAGCGGGCTCGCAAGTTGTGTTGGAGATACTGATACAATGTAAATAAAGAAAAATAATGCTCCCATGCACATTATAGATAATTGCATCGGATCCTACGAACAGATGATCAAATACAAATATCCTCACACCACCTGAGACTTAACCCAATAAAACATACCCCTTAATTAACCAAATGGCACCCATAATACCACGTGTGGTAGCACGATTTTTGACGTCCCACCCCGTGATATACCGCAAGAGGTCCGGGAGGACCATTTTTTTTTTGCGCTGCGGTGCCACCACATAGAGGAGTGGCAGCACCGCTCGGTGCATTCCCGAGGAGGTCTACTAGGACCTCCCAGGAGGTCTTCAAGACCTCCTGGAGGTCTTGGCCAAGTACCGCTCGGTACTCCCCGAGGGAGGTCTTCTAGGACCTCCCAGGAGGTCTTCAAGACCTCCTGGAGGTCTTGGCCAACAACCCGCTGGCGGCACCTCTAGGTATATCATCAGGGAGGTCCGATAGGATCTCCGAGCTAAATCCCGTGGGACCTCTGGAGGTCCTGCTTCCTGCACCGAGCTAGTCCCGAGAGCAGTTGGCTAGCTCATGCAGACGAACACAAATGTAATCAAATCCATACACAAGCTAAGAGGAGCAAGAGACAAAACAATAAATATATTAAAGACCAAACCGGCCAAGCTTCTTACAGGAGTTTGCCTCAAGGGCTACAACAAAAGAGCAAGAACAGTGAAAGCAATACGTCAACGATAGGTCCAACCGATCGCCCCACTGCTATCAGTGGAGGGCGCCCCTAGGTCATAAGGTCTCCAAAGACCTCTTCTTCATCGAGCTTTGAGCTCCTAGAACTTCTGCGGGAGGTCCTACAAGGAGGTCCAAAGGACAAACAGAGAGGTCTAGACCAGAAAGGTCTAAACACAAAAGAGGAGGTCTGAACCTAAGGGAGGTCCAAACACAACAGGGAGGTCTGAACCTAAAGGAGGTCCAAACGCAACAGGGAGGTCTGAACCTAAAGGAGGTCCAAACACAACACAGGGAGGTCTGAACCTAAAGGAGGTTCAAACGCAACAGGGAGGTCTGAACCTAAAGAAGGTCCAAACACAACTCAGGGAGGTCTGAACCTAAAGGAGGTCCAAACGCAACAGGGAGGTCTGAACCTAAAGGAGGTCCAAACACAACTCAGGGAGGTTTGAACCTAAAGGAGGTCCAAACACAATAGGGAGGTCCGAACCTAAAGGAGGTCTAAACACAACACAGGGAGGTCTAAATCACAAGAAAACTAGACCTCAAAAGAGGTCCAGAGCGCAAGGGGTAGGGCGCTCGAGGAGGCCCTAAGAGCTAAGAGGTCCTGACGGTCAAGATTTCCAAAGGGGATATCCGACGGTCAAGATCTCAAGCCAAGGGAGGTCCGCGGAGACAAGGATACGCGGGGAAAGGCTGAGGCCATTAGATCAAGATCGGATGGCGCAAAACTAAGGGGCCGTTCGGACCGAGCGAACGGGTCAACGAGACCAGGCCGTCTGATTTAGATCGGATGGGTAGAAGGAAAAGGGGACGTTCGGACCAAGCGAACGTGCCCTTAGGACCGGGCCATCCAAACAGCATTGAACGGTCCTTAGGTGAGGAAGGCAAAGCCTCAAGCGGTACGACCGCAGGAGCCAACAGCGGGTCCAAGCGCTAGGGAGGTCTTAGACCTAAGGAGGTGCGGACCTTTAGATCCAACGGAGGAAGGATCGGGCGGCTAAGATCTCCAAAGGGAGATCCTATGACATGAGCTACACAAGGGGAGGTCTAGCGGCTAAGATCTCCAGAGAGGAGGTCCTAACGGCGAGATCTCAACAAGGGGAGGTGCGGCGGTTAAGATCTCTAGAGGGAGGTCCTAACGGCGAGATCTCAACAAGGGGAGGTGCAGTGGTTAAGATCTCAGGCGGAGGTCCTAACGGCCAGATCTCAACAAGGGGAGGTCTCGAGTGGTTAAGATCTCGAGAGGAGGTCCTAACGGCGAGATCTCAACAAGGAGAGGTCTAGCGGTTAAGATCTCCGAGAGGAGGTCCTAACGGCGAGATCTCAACAAGGGGAGGTGCGGCGGTTAAAATCTCCCGAGAGGAGGTCCTAACGGCAGATCTCAACAAGGGGAGGTCTGAGCGGTTAAAATCTCCCGAGAGGAGGTCCTAACGGCCAGATCTCAACAAGGGGAGGTCGGCGGTTAAGATCTCCCAGAGGAGGCCCTAATGGCGGGAAGGTCCTAAAGGACTCGGAGAGGTCCTAAAGGATCTGAGGAGGTCTATTAGACCACGGGGAGGTCTAAGCAGACAAGGGAGAACTATTTGAGCAGGAGAGGTCCAAAAGAGACAAGTGGAGTTCCTAAAGGACGAGAGGAGGTCAAAAGGAGTTCGAGAAGGATACAAGGAGGTCCATATGGGCACGGGAAGTCGAGAGGGACTTGAGGCGCCCAAATGAACTCAGGGGTTACAAATGATTGTTGAGAGGTCCACAGGGAGGCCAAAACAGGGAAAAGGGGTCTAGATAGAAGGAGATCTAGATGAAGAAAGGTTTAGGCCAAGAGGAAGGCCTAAACACAGAGATCCAAATTGATAAAGGGGAGGTCTGGACTAAGGAAAGTCCAAACAGAAGATTACAAAGGGAGGTCCAGAGAACTGAAGGGGCTGATACTATAAAGAGGTCCGGCTAAAAGGACGTCAGGGTGAAAGGAAAACCTAAGGAGGTATCCCAAAGGAGGAGATCCAAGGTAAGAGATCCAAGGAGGAACTCAAGAGAGGTCTGAGAGGAGAAGAAAAGGAGGAAAGGTCGAGAATTGAGATGGATCTCGGACATCCGGAGATGTCCAACAAAAGGAGGGTCGGGCATAAGAGAAATGTCCAATGAGAGGGAGGTCTAGAGAAAGAAAAGGAGGTCTGCAAGGACAAACAAAGACCAACAGAGAAAAAGAGGCTAAAAGCCAAAGAGCAACAATAACTCCGGATCAACCAAAAGGGATTAATTGCGGTTTGATTATTTCAAGTTAAATCTCTAAATTTCTGAAATCTTCAAATTAAGCTTTGAACTCTCATCAAAACCAAATGGTTATTATTTTTAAAAGCTTTTCAAAACTCCGGAAGAACGGGACGTTACACGATTGTTACTTGAATTAACAACGTCACCAAAGTTCGGTCCTTGTTGGTCTGGACAAGACAACCATATACCTGAGTCTTGTGCACGAAGGCACCCTCACTAACAACCACTTGTCTAGACCCAAATCCATTTTAATTTGACCAAAATACACTAAAATAATCAGGTTCGAAGATCTGGACCAAAATTATAGAAGATAAGTATGTTGTGTTTCCCACAATTGACGAGCTAGCCCCGTCAACTGAACTAACGCATCATCTAGACTTGCATGGCTAAGCACTCAATCAACAAAATAGAAATATCAGCACATCCATCTATCCTTAAGTATATATGTACTGGAAAAATAACAAGGATAGCAACATGAGTAGGACATAACTAGCTACACACACAAAATATTGACATATCAAAATAGCATGCAAGCAATATCATTGTATTTCAAAATACTAACTTATCAAAAGCTGGGATCAACATGATGCAAAAGAAAGTTCAAGTGATGCTTGCCTTGCTGGTAGTTCACTTGCTCACTCTCGGTTACGTAGTCGTTCACTTGCAGCAACTCGGACTTTATAGAAATAGCGACATCGAATGAACACCGAGAAAAGCCAAAAATTCAAAGTGCTCAAAATGCATGAATTTCCTACAGTAACTATATTATGATTTTAGATGAATTTAGGTGAAAAAATCATTTTATTTGGATTTAGTATGTGTGAGTTATAGCAGTTTGAAAATCGGAATTTGAGAATAGGCTCAAAAACAGTGCTTCGGTTACTACTCATCCCATTTTCAATTTTTCGCGAAAAATTGAAGAATAGTAGGGGAGAAAAGGATTACATAGATAAATAGAGAATAAAATTATAAGACCAAAATAACTTGGTTCAACTCATTTGGAGTTCATATGAATTAGCTATGAATTTTCAAATTTAATAGCAATTTCTAGTGTAAAAATAATTCTTTTCTGAAATTTTCATCGCAATAAATAATTTTTATACATAGGCTGACCTAGTCCCTGCCATGACATGTGGGCCTACATTTTTTTTCTTTTGCACTTATTTTCTAAAGGAAAATATCTACAAAGGCACAAACAAGTTATCGTCAATTCAACACATAATACCCGAACTCACGATCTTCCAACTATACAACCTATTTGATAATTATACGAAATCCACCGAGTTATGGGTATATGACCATGACTAACTCCATCAATTGTTCCTCACTAGATGAATCAAGCTAATACTAACTATCCAACTCTACTAGTCTCACATCGGCAATTCGTATTCGCATACACCAAAATTTCCACCGATCGAGGTTAATTTGACTAACCGACACCTAATGAGCTTAACAATTTTAATAACACATCCAACATCTAATGGCTCACTAATTGATCTACTCATATCCATACCATCAAACTTAGTTGTGAACAACCTCTACCAATCCAATCATATATGTGCCTCTACGATCAATTAATAATCGTTTATCTACTAATCCATTTAAGGGTACAAATTTATCAACTCGGCACATAGGACTTAACAATTTAACTACTAATTACATGGAAATCCAAATATTTATCCGCAACACAATCAAATAATCCATTCTTCCTTCTCCCAATCCTAGCATATATGACTCACATACTAGCTAAAATCATCCGATCATTTTGCTCATGATTAAATAAATAACCCAATTCAATCTCTATATTTTATTGAATATCATCACAAGAGCTATCCATCAAGTAATAAGTTATAAACTCCTTATGCGTTTTATCTCCTAAAATTACTAATCCAAAGTGAGGGAAAATCTCCAATTAATGTATTATCCAAAGATCACCACTAACTTCCATGTGACTTCAAAATAGTATCGTCCGATCAAATAATCAAATCACATATTTAATCTAGCATCCACCTATCAATAATACACGTATTTCACCACAATAATCTAATTATTCGCATTCACTAGTATATTAATACATGATCATGCCTACGCACAATTAAACATAACCGGAGGGTTGTTCCGGTCTTAAGTTACAAAATCATTTTTACAATTAAACATGCATAAATAGATGCCATGCTCATGACTAATATGCAACATGCACGACTAATATCATAGCGTGGTAACAAAAATAACTCTAAAGATTTGACAGCATCCTTAGGTGTGCGAATCGTCACAGGAAAGAAAGGACACGTAGGCGTCTCGCCTGCGGTCGGTTGAACCAAAAAATATAGCGACGATACTAACGTATGCATGATGACAAGATTTTTGAAAAGCATGCAATAAAAAGAAATAAAAAGAATTTAATTTTTAAAAGCGGTCTTTCAACAATTTGATTTAACTAAAATGCAACCTTTTAATTGATTCAATTTTATTTTAAAAACAACATTTTAATTAAACACCAGAAAAATTTTAAAACACGGTAAAAAATTTAATAGATCGCCAAATTAAATATTAACATCCCGATTCTGAAAATCGGGGTGTTACAACCCCCCCCCCCCAAGAAAGAATCTCGTCCCTGAGATTCGGATGGAAAAGAATAGGACAGAAAGACTTGGTCACTTTGTTAAAATCCAATCTTCTTTCCAAAGACCGAACGACTCGATCTTGAGCCAATACCACAACTATCTCAACACTTTCGGTTTGGCAACTTCTAATCATTGTTCATCTAATTAAAATTCACCAATTATATTCAATCTATATCAAGCATACTCTAATCTATCGTTCCACAATTTATACATTAACCATCGAAATCGCTTGCTTTGATGTAATCTTCCAAACCACTATAAATTTCTAGGTTTGGTTTGATTTCCAAAAAGGACACTAACTTACTTCTAAATTTTAACAATGCATAAGTGAGCACAAACATCTATTAATCTATTCTCATAATATAAATCATGGTTTAACTCCAACCTCGATCATATTCTCGGGAACACTAATAATCCTAAGTGAAACCACTATATTGCTCACATATTCTATTACACTTGCTTTATAAATTTCTATTATAGTGTATCTCCAATATAACTCTCAAATCATGAGCACTAAAGAAGCACTAAAGAACCATGTTTCAATGCCTATAACCATCCATAAATTATTTGTTGATTTTCAGCAATTTTTCTCACAACAATTTAAATTCCTAAAAGAGGGTACATCTATGCAAGATCAATTGTGTCTTCAGCAATGTCTCTATATTTTTGCTACTCAATCCTTTTGTTAGCATGATCAATCCACTTGCAATAATCAATCCATCAAATACATCAATTTATCTTTTAAGGTCTAATCCACTCATCCCTACTCTGGGATCAAGTTAACCTCCAAAATCAACACAATTATCCTAGGTTATAGATATACCTCCTTTATCCATAGCCAACTCCGACCTAAGTAAATCAAATCATCAAAAAGACCATCCACCCAAGGTGAATTTGTAATTTGACTATAATCCAAATAATCTAAATCAACAATTTTGTCTAAATCAAGTTATCCATGATAATTATCTTAGTTCAATTCAACGATATTAACTTGATGTCTTCCAAAGTCTACTTATCCTCAAGCATTATCTAAATTCAACAGCCACCTTTAATCATCCCTAATTAAGCTAATTATATCATCCTTGGAATAACTATTCCCATAAAGATAAATCTCATATTCAATCCTCATAGTCATCCACTATACGACCACTCAATCACCTAATCGTTCTTCATCTCTAGAAGTATTACGATCCGGTTATATCCTCATTTACAAATTCATAAATATCAAATTAGCATCATAAGTACCCACCAAACTTATAATATCATTACAGTTTCAAATTCTAACTTTATCACGCTAGACCTGAATCTGACTCTCAGTCTTATCGACATAATGACTAAGACATACCAAAAATCTAAATCCCCAAGTGAACCCATAAATTAATTATTCAAGCCTATTCAAGTATTCCATGAGTTCCACCTGCATATCCTCCAACATAAATCCAACATCACCCGCAGGCAAACTTATACCTCACTACAATAGTTCCATTTATACTCATATCGTAACCTCTTATGGTAACACCTCCCATAATCCACAAAGGATCCCACAAAGGTTAATATCTCATGATTCGAAGGTCTAATTAACTCTTCTAAGATCATATTCGGGAACTATGAGTAATTATCAAATTTCTTGATTATCAAACAACACGTTGACCATGCAAGTCCACCAACATCAACCTAACATAAATGATCTAATTAACGATAAAATAGCGGTTATTCAATCATATCCTTCTCTTTACCGATTCTGCTATTAATCTCTTAATTAGCACGTGACTTCCATTAAAGAGATGAGAGGGAAAAGCATAAGGTAGGGGAAACAACAGTAGTAAGGTCCTTAATTTAACTTAGAGATTTTCGGCTTTAAAAACACAAGAACTAACTCGAAATAAATGAAAAACAATACAGTAGGGACAACACACAATTTATTTTTAACATAAGGCTATGTTTTAGTATGTTTACGAAATACAACGTCCGAAGGCAAACCAGTAAACACACCATACATAAATAGCAACTACTTGGAACAAACAAGAGCAAATAATCGTATTGCACAATCCAACGTCTACAATCTAGTGAATATAATTAGGGGGTATATAATATAAGAATAATCCCTAACTTAACTCTAATATCGCAGCAAAGCATCGTCTTCTCATCCTTTCGCCGATGCTCTTCACCAGTGACTACTTAGCATTTCTATTGTTGTAAAAGAGAGATGAGCAATGATTTTTTTTTGCACAATTTAAATGAATAGTGAGGTAAGAATTAGATGCTAGGATGGGTAAGGAATAAAAAATTTTCATAACTTAAACTTTCTAAAATTATTTTGTTAATTTGAAAATACTTTGATTGAAGACTTGCTAACACTAACGTTCGTGCTATTTCTAACCAACAGTCAGTATGGCTCTGATACCAACGCTGTGAGGACCCCTAGGTTATTTCCATAAGACCGAGGCCGAGGCCTTCCTGATCTTATGGAAATAACTCTGGGCCTCAAGTAAATGAATTAAAATTTAACTCTATCTAAGTGAGAGGACTCGACTGAAGGACAGTGGTGGCGATGCTTGGCTTGGGGATAAGCAAAATGGAATGTTGTAACATCCAAAAAAAATTATAAAAATAAATAATTTAATTGTATTTCAAAAATAAAAACTAAAATTATGTTAAGAATATTTTAATTAAGCTCAAAATACCCTATTTAACTACTCTGGAATTTTTGTAGAATTTTTAGAGCTATCTTGCTATTTTTCTAGTTTAAAAATTATTTTGATTTTAAAATTATTTATGTGTGAAAATGAAAACCAAATTGAAGTTGAGAATATTTTGATTAATCTCAAAATACCCTATTTAACTACTCTGAAATTTTTATAGAATTTTTAAAGCAATCATGCTATTTTTCTAGTTTAAAAAGTATTTTCAGGTTTTTAAACATTATTTCTTGTGTAAAAATAAAAACCAAATTTAATTTTAGAATATTTTATTTAAGCTCATAATACCCTATTTAACTGCTCTAAATTTTTGTAGAATTTTTACAGCTATCTTGCTATTTTTCTATTTTAAAAAGTACTTTTAGCTTTTGAAAATTATTTACTGTGTAAAAATGAAAACCAAATTTAAGTTGAAAATAATTTTTATAAGTGCAAAATGTATGGGGAATTTCTATGAATTTGGCCATAATGTTTTAGCTTTGTTTGGTATTTTTTTGGATTTAATCTGTTTTTCTCATACTATTTTCTACGAAGGGTAATGTTGGTATTTATAAAACTATCTCTCTAAGAAAGGCTCTAACGACTGTTTTGGATGAAAAACGTGGTGGCAACGACATTTTTCAGAGTTTTTCGTGTTTACGATAATATTTTCCAGTCGACTTTGTTCGTGATGGTATTTTTCAACTCGCGAGCGATTGCGATGTCACTGAACAAATTTACTCATTCCTTAGCATACAGACAAGAGACTTTATAGAAATTTTGTTTCTTCTAACCACATTTTTATTTGAAATTTTAAAGGGTGCTAGAACATATTGTAGACTACATCAACATATATTTTTTTGTATTTTTTTTCATGTTGATTCGATGCCCAAACAAAAAGTTAATGATCACATATGTGCACCACAAAGGGTAATTTCACTTGATATGTTGCTCGCTATTCCCTGCACCCGTTTGGACAAAGGGCTTTGCTCGCTTGGTTTATATCAAAGGAAAGGAGTGAAAGCATTGTATAGAATTTTTTTTTATTAATTAACCTTTTCTTGAATTTTATTTTAAAGTTAACCTCCGGCGCACTTTATTTCCAATTCTGGCCCCTTTGGTCACGCCATCATCCGTGGCATGACAAAACAACACTGTCACGTCAGCCCATTTCTGATCAAACACTTGTCACGCCACTAGAAGTGATAGTGTTATTTGGTCACGCCACAACCAGTGGCGTGATAAAAAGTACTATTTTGGGGACTTATCCTAGCGCGTGACAGTGTTGTTTTGTCACGTCACCACCCGTGGCGTGACCAAAGAGGTCAGAATTGGAAATAAAGTGCGTCGGAGGTTAACTTCAAAATAAAATTCAAAAAAAGGTTAATTAATAAAAAAAATTCCATTGTATACCTCGTAGTCCGATTCTTTGTAGGATTCCAGATTTTGACCTTCTTCCTTTGATTATAATATTTTGCCTTGTCTAGCATATATATCAAATACCACATAATTTTACAAGTAGATACAATATATGGATCTCTATCTCTAAAATGTAGTTGTCATGAAATTATATTATCTACTTCTACCTTGTATCTGATTCATCTGTTATATTTTGAGCCCGCCAAAATAAGTGATGTAGACCACAAACTTTATTACGGTTCTATTAGCAGTACTATACCCCCTAGTAGAGTTTATAGCCGCGAGGTAGTTAAAACCTCTACTAATAATGGTTGTAGATATATCAAAGACTTCAAAGGAACCCAAAGAGCACCAGCATTTCATAGAAGAGAAAACATCCACTCGCACTAAATTTGAACATTTGATGATCAGTGATGAACTGTTAAGTTTTATGGGTCCACCCTTCGTACTCAAATATTTCTAGCAAAAATGAATGGTTGAAATTAGATACGGAGAAAGAAAACGGTCATCGTATGCGAATTGGCTGAGTGGACAGAACAATTCCTAGAGAGTGGGTTGGAGGGGGCACTTGGGTCCTTGCCGTGGGATTGGCGTTCTTTTCTTCTGCGCGTCTGGTGGGCCCACCGAGAAAATTCGAAGTCATCTGATTTGTTACATTCGACTCCAATGAACGAATCATTTCTGTAGCCACTCCTTTTTCTTCCACTGTACCAAGGGCGGAGACAGAGTAGATGCATATGGGTATAGTCGTACCCTCAAAATTTTTGCATAAAAATCTGGCATATACCCTCTTAATACATAAAGTATACACTACACATACTAACAACGTACTCTTCAACTCCTGACAGCCTATTTAGCATTAGGCCCTACAGAATCTGAGAATCAAGTTCAAGTCAACTAGTCAAGGAGGCGTCAGGCCTAAGTACCATCTGCCTATCCAGACACTTTGGCAGGAGCGCAGGGGCGCAGTGCTACAACCGACAGCTCATCGCGGCATCGGCGCATCGCGGCGCTCTAGCGCCTCTTTTGACTTCTGCACCGACAATCTCGGCCTTGACGCGCCGGTGGCCGGTCGCGCCCCTCGATTCTCGACCCCGAGAACTGCCCGTTCCCATGACCGCCCGTCTGCTCTCCCTCCTTGGCTCCTTCAAGGTCTAGTGTTGGCTTGATCTCTCTTGTAGTGATTTTTTATTGCAATATTGCTTTCATAGCATGAAGAAACGCCGTATCAAGTTGTAATTTTCTAAAATATTTTGTGATGTTGGTTATAGTGCAAACATGTAATTTGACACATTTGAACTTATGTACTATGTCATTTGAACTTGTGTTGAAATAGATATGTCTTAAGTTTGCACCCCCATCGTCAAAATCCTGGCTCCGCCACTGCACTGTACCATGTACTATGTATGATGTAATGCCCCACATGGACAACGAGCTGCGAGCCTGCAAACAAAAGGATGGCACAAAACGAAAGATCAGGTGATACAACCCAACTAGTATACTAGTGGCATGTCGTTGTTGGTCCGATATTTCACGGTACTCTCCCAGGAACAGCAGCCCTTCTTCTCAGTTCTCATGCGCCAACAACAAGATGAGCAGGTATGTGTGTATGCACACCAAGATAGCCCTATCTTTAGTCGGCTCCAAGTAATTCTCCACACGGAAGCTGTAAGGAGTGAAGTTAGGGGTGCAAGTGGGGCGAGCCTGTCCGCTAAGCCGTTAGCCCGCTCCACAAAAACAACCCACTAAACTGTCCGCACTGACCCGCCAAACCATTAGCATTTTAAACAGGCCAGCCCGCATTGCCCGCTGGGTGCACCGCATTGCCCGCTAATGGTATTGCCCGCCTTCAGTCCCTCCACGCCGACCGCAAGGCCATCGTGCTGCGATTCCACTTACTGCACTCCTACTAAACTTCCAGTGCCTCGCTAAGCCAGCAAGATTCAAACCGAGCCCCGTCCTTCTCCTGTCATAGTGTCCGAGCCCTTTGCTTGCGAAGCAAAGCGCTTCATGTCTCCTAGCCCAACGATTGGCGGCGGCGGCGACAAAATGACGAGCGGTGACTCTGGCTTGATGGCATTCGATTCACTCGCCCCAATTCACCTTCACGACGGCTCTTTGGGCTGCCACAGGTCATGCGATGTAGCCTTCACACTTGCCGGCAGCCTCTGCTCCTCCTTCTCGGGGCGGCACGCGGCGCCAAGCGCGGCTCTCGGCAGTGCAGCCCCAAAGCACGACACCTTTGGGGACACGGGCTCCGTCTCCATGGCCTTGCTCGCGAAGACCCTATCCCCTACTGCTGGCCAGTGCTAGCCATGGCCAAGATAGAGAGAGTGCCGCTGTTGCATGATCATCTTGCCTGTAGGAAGAATTCTGATGACGACGGCCGTCTTGCCGCCGGTAGGCAACCTCCTCACGTCTGGCCTCAGCGCGCCCTTGGGCATCTTGGGGTTAGAGCTGCCCTTGGTGGAGTCGTCTCGTTCCAGCACTGCGCCGGTCAACTGATGTCGTCCCCTATCTGGATCCGGCGTGACTCCGCTGGGGCGTCCGCATGAGCTAGCCTGCTTGGGACGTGTCCTAGTACCTTGCGGGCTGCCGCCAAACCCACAAAACTGCATGTGGCATTGCATTGCGGGCTAGTGACACCCACAAATGCCTTAGCGGCTAGCGTGGTTTGATGCGGGCTATCCGTAGCCCGCTCCACGTGCACCCCTAAGTGAAGGAAAAGAACTACATATAACAAAGTAGTCTAGTTCACCAAGTCGGCTTGTTCTCTTCACGTGGATCAAGAACCAATCAGCAGAGCAGCATAGATAGATGGGTAGGTGAGCGACGCTAGAAGTAGCACGCCCAACTCTATACGACGTCATCCCACCTGAGTGCACAGCAGCACACGAACGGGAATGAGAGGGATCATAAGATCCTGCGGGCAAACACCCAATACAACCATTGGATTCCACGCGCAACAATGAAATCCTAGGAAGGAATTCACATAAACAAGGCATACGATATGGCCACCATGCTCGGCAATTTTCAAGTGTTTCTCTCAAGGAAACTGAACTCAGATTCTTAAAGATATGACGACTAGGACTTGAATCTTTTGATCGAGTGGCACCCACAACCACAAGGAACCCACGCACAGTAAACTTCCTTGTGCGTCTCGTTCCTTGTGCGCCACGTCGCTCCTCTGTTGCCTTTTCCTAGCGACAAGTATGAGCTACATGCACCACGACGATTGTTGTAGCCACATCTTAGTTCCTAGTTATAGTAGTTCCCACTAAAAGCACCATCTGAACGGATCTCATCAAAATTGTCATTAAAGAACTCAACCCTGATGTGATGATTGTTGTGGCACCGATGATGTGGTGGTGGTTTCACAGGAGCAGCGGCACTCTCTCCCGGTCCTAAGGCTCACTCCAAACGTTGCAGTGAGTTAGTTATAGCAGCGAACCGAATATCATTGGCTTGCCTTTGTTCAATAAACTTCACATTAATATGATTCTCCACCCAATTAATGCACTCCACCAACTCGACACGCATGTTGTCAATGCTTTCTTGTAGCGCGTTACACCTTCCCGTAAAGTGTCGATTGGTTGCCTCAAGGTTCGTGCGGACAACAGGTGGCATCTCCCCCTCGATGTGTAGCACCTCTTCATAAGCACTATGATGTGAGCCATGCACATTTTGATCTAATCCAACCATGGTGAATAGTACAAAAGATCAACTAAACAAATGGTGAAATAAGTAATAACAGTACCATGATCAACCACGCTCTGATACCACCTGATATGACACAAATTAGAGAACACTAATTCGTACACGAATTAGCCCGATCTTTCACGGTACCAAAAAGAATAGCAGCAAACACTCTCCTGAATTGCTCAATTCGACAGCAGCCAACAACTTGTATAGGGTGTATGTGCAACAACGATTCAACCCCTATCTCCTCGGTTAATCAAATAGCAGAAATATTTATATTCTTTCAATCAATGTGAGTAGCAGCCAACACCAGCTGATCAAAGCAATAACTCAGTATTTAGTAGTAGAATAAGATAGATCAACTCAGCTAGACCCAAAGGATCAGCAGCAAACCAAATTGATATGAAGCAGATGATGATAACTTGACATGGCTTTGAATAGGAGCAACAAAGAACTCTCCGATCCAATGCAATCCAGCGTCTTGATCTTCCAATCTGTGCACCCAAGGGAAATCACGAGCTGGAGAAGGAAATCTTGCAGATTCAATGTGCACCCAAATTCCAAAGGCTTGATCACACACCACAATCACAAACCCTAGATGTTTTCTGCCACCCGTGAACTCAGCAGCCCACGAATAGAAGAAAGGATTAGCAGCGATCAGTGTGCAACAGTGGTGAAACCAGGATGAAAAAGGAGGATGGGCTCAAAGCCTTGAATGACTAAACTAATTTGAAACAAACATAGTCTTATATTCTTGTGCAATTAAATTCATACATGAACAAAAGCAACGCAAATAAAAAAAAAGAAATACAATGAAGATACCTCACTAATGAAAAATGCATCCTCAAAACATGTAAATATGATTCTAGTGGGTAACAACTTGTACATCAAATTCATTCTGCGAGATTTCATGCATTGGAAGGATCTTATGATTCTATCATCATCAATGGTTGCGACAGTTTCTTGAAAGAAAAAAAACAATAGAAACAAAAAAGCGACATCCTTTTCCACACTATATTCTAACCAATCAAACTTATTAAACCATGATTCTTGAAAGGATCTCCACACTTTGCCATCCAATATCTTTGGAAAGGCATACCCAATTGCTCGAGTTAGACCATTCAATAAATATGCTCTCCTCACTTCATCTCTAATTTTATTAGCAAAATCTTCTATTGGTATATGATGTGCCAGATCAGCAATAATTTCATCTAGATTAAATTTTAGTTGAGGCTTCTTTAGTTGAGTTGCGCTCTTATTAGTTGGGGAGTACTACTTGAATTGCTTGTGAAATAATTACGCAAAGTTCGTTTCTCAATTATTGCAATTTGCAAACCTACGAATAAATTGCTAATTGAGTATATACCACAATACCACACTATATTCTAACAAATTGCTAATCAACTAATTGATGAATAAGTTATGAGTATACAATGTAACAGTTACCAACGTAGTCGGAGGATAGAGACTTCATAGTATTCACTCGTCAATCTTCAATCGACAGTCCACAGACAGCAGATGCAGACCACAAATCCTCAGTGGCTCGGACGACCAGTGCCTAGTTCGCCAAATCACCAGTCGCCACTGCCCACTGGCTAGTTCGCCTCCCCCAGCCCCCCTCCCCGAGCTCCCTCTATCCCTCAAGAGTCAAGACCGCCTCTAGCTCCCTCTGTCCCTCAAGGCTCCTAGAGAGTGAGAGAGAGGCTAGATAGTCCCAGTCCAGAGGACCATTAGCCACCGCCTCTGGCTCCCTCGTCGTCGCCTCCGGCTGACCAGCTCCCTACCTCGGCCTCCTCCAGCTACCGACAGCGTCGCGGACCGTGGTGGCTCCTGGCCTCCTCCGGTGCCCGGCTCCCGCCTCCTCCGAATCCAGCTATCGGTGGCGCCACCCCAGCTCCGTTGGCCCTCCGCCCTCGGTGCATGCTTTCCTCCCGATGTCTTGATTGGAATTTGCGATTTTGGAATTGAGAAATTTTGGAATGGGGATTCAGTTGCAGAGGTGGGGACGTGGGAATGTGGGATGGATGTGAGGGAGTTGGGCCCTGTGGGCTTCGGCAAAGGCCCATGTGTAGCACTCTCGCTTTCAGACGAGAATAGTGTTTACATTTGGCTCTTGATTTTCAAACCCTATTTCAAATTAACTGGTTATTCCAAATCTTCTAGCTTGTAGCTAAGCTCAGGTTTGTGTTTCAAACCTCTATGCAAATTCCTGAATTCAAAATTCAATTTGAATTCATCTTTTCAAATTTTGGGCCTTTTCTCAATTGGCCTTTCCTCCCTTTCTCGGGCCCAGCCCCTATTCTCCATGGGTCGGCCCAGCTCCCCTTGGCCCACTTCCCATCCTCCCTTCTGGCCTACCCAGCCTAGCAGCTCCACCCGGCCCATTCCTCCTCTCGGTCTTCCTTGGCCCGGCTCACTGCCTCGTCTTCTTCCCGGCCGGGTCACGCCCGAGTCTTCCCCTTCTTTTCTCTCGTGCGCCCGCTACCATCAGTGTTTGCCGCGCCCACGAGCTCCCATGCCGCCTTGTGCCCGCCTGCATCTCTGCACCGCCACCCACTCCTACCTGCTCCTCTACAACCCGAAGACCCCGACGCCCTTCCCTCGCCTTGTCACATCAAGCCGCCGTGGCCATGACGATATGTCATCCTCGCTACTTTGGCGGCGGTCCGCGCCTAACGCCCGCGTCGTGAGCCCTCCAGTCACCGCCTTCGTCATCTCCCTGCCGTGCCCACCTGCCTCCTGCCCCATCGCTTTGATCATTTTGAGCCTACATTTTTTGTAAATTATATTCATTTAAATTACTAAAAATGCATGCTTTAATTCCATAATCAAATGTATATTAAATCTTAAGGTAGTTAAATGCCCACTTGATGATTAATTACTTATTATGCCATCCGTTGATAATTGAATCCCTTATTCCATGTCACCCTAGTAACTATGTGGTAATTACTAGTATATGTTATACTTAAGCGACATGCTAGTCTTGCTTAAGTACTAGGGCATTAAAATGCCCCAATCATCATTTCTTCAAACATGAAATAGTTTTGGGCAGTTATTGGTGGTCCATGACTGAAGGGAATTTGATAATTTGGTTTTACTCCTCAAACCCTAATAACTTGCTATTACCACATCTGGGTGGATGGAATAGTGGTGGGTGACGTCGGGCATGAGCGTGGTTGGTATGTGGAATGAACTGTCTGGATGAATTAAGGACTTAATCTTATCATGACCTCTCATGTAAAACAAGTACAACCACAAGTCTGCAAAGTGCAACTTGGCTTAGTAAATTTATTAAACTCTAAATGTCGTCTCGCTGGATGGATAACGGGAATGTGCAAGCGCGTGATACGTCCAGCTTGAATGGGACACCGATACCAGGTGAAGTTGCCAATTGCTGTGGTGTAGTCCAACTTCTCTAGATCACTGAGGTGAACATCCCGCACAACGTATGGAAACTTGCTAGAGTTAGTTCTATTTCAAAAACCTTTGTGGGTGGTATCAAAATCAGGTCGGGCTCACCTAGCCCTGAGATTATATTTTTCTCGAGCCGTCGAGCTCAGTGGTGTTAATAAATGGAGGTAGCTCCAATCAAAAGAAGCATAAGGTAGAGTTTCCGACGGAGGGAATCTCTGCTGCTATTTAATATTGCACATTTACTCTCTTTAATAAAATGCAATTTGGTTAAAATGCTAAGTGATAGGAATTTGTAATTATGATAATTAGAAATGTTGCTTTAGCAAATAAAAAAACCCGAGCCATCCTTGTTAAGCCATGTATATATATTATCGCATCTTGTGTGTTGGCTCGCGAGCACGGAAGTTGTGCTCATTCTCGCTCTCCCCCAAACCCTTCAGATAATATGGATCAAGGAGACTACGCATATTTCGAAGACCCAGAGGTCGACGGACAGGGAAACGATGAAGAGTAGTCTAGATTCTGTAGTCTAGGTCTCACCTTAGTCTAGTGAACTCGTTCGGTACTTATGTACAACCGATATTATCCAACCCCTTGGTTAATATCCATCATACACAGGTTGCCCCAGTCGCTTGCCTATAGAGAAATGAGCTCTACCCCTTTTGCTTCCACTGTAGTTTACGTTGCTTTCATGTAATATAATCAACTTGGCCTGTTCGGCTCTTTTGTAAAACTCGACCCAACATGGTCTATGTCACTCCGAGGATTGTAATATATTTGAATGGTTTAGTTCATGCCATGTATGAAATGATTCAGCAATGTGCCTGTGAGTGCTATCTACTGATCTAGGGAATAGCATAGTGTTTTTACAGAGGATTTAGATTTAGAAAATCTGGGTCCTACAGAGCTGATATCAAAGCATATGACTGTAGAATCCTTAGTTAGATTGGTTGTTGCCTTAGGACTTGGGTCTTATTTTCAAAAGTTAAGAAAATCTTTGACAAAATATAAAGTACTTATTGCTTCTACTCATCACTCCTAGTTCTTTACTTATCCCTACTTTCATTAAGTTTTGACTGATCTTTCTCCTGTTTCAAAATTTGTAGATGGCTACCCCCTCAGTCGATGGCCCATGGGACCATTGCTCCCATGGAGAGAATGAAGGAGGGTTCGCAGACATCCTTTGTCAGCTGATGCAATACCTTGGCTACACCCGCCCTCCTATCTGCAGGGGTCGGATGACGAAGATCATGGCCTACGAGTCTTGGACCATGGAGGTTTACCTCTATGCCAGGGTTGGTGAGTTTGTTCCCCACACCTTCAAGGCCGAGACACCCCGTCACAGCTGTCTCGATGCCATTCAGGATGCAGCCCGCTTCGCCTCCAGCCGCTTGTGCTGGATGCACAAGGATCTCCTGCTGAGGTCACCTTTCTACTTCTGCCTGTATGTCCCAGATGGAGAGCGTGTCCCGGAGGTCTTCGATGTCAGAGACGATGATCCCCGCCTGACCCACCAGGTGCAGCTCACGCAGGCGATGACAGCTACCATCCACACCGCCATAGACGCGATCAGGCAGCTTCGAATGCTTATCGCTGGAAGCAACGCCCACTCCGACATCCTCCACAACAACCTGATTAGGAGCGACGAGGCCAATTTTGCTGCAGTCCGTCGCAGAGTTGGCACGTCTCACAGCTGCCACTGCGATCGCCGCTCTAGCTCCAGTTCCTCCACCAACCATCGCCTCCAGCGATAGGACGCTTGATCGACCACTTCGACCCAGAGAAGCCCACACTAGGATGACTACGCGTAAGAGCGTGCGACACCCCAGTCTGCAACCCTTCATAGACCTTAGAGACACCAGCCGTGGACGCAGTCTCAGCCGAGCTTCAGTCAGAGTCGTTCCCATTCCTGCTCCTCGGAGGAGTAGCTAGGCTAGTCTAGATTAGCTAGTAGTGCTTTCTAGGCAGTCTTTTGGGTTGCAAGCACTTTCTGTTTCTTTTTGTTGTAGGCGTTGTGTTTGTATTCTGTGTCGTGACTTAGCTTAGCCTATATGCTATGTTTTAGGAGTCATGTAACACTTAATCCCCTTAATATAATGCAACCATTCTAGGCTTTGTATTGTACTTTTTCGATCTTCTTGTTGGTTTAAAGTTCTTCTATGTGTGCTATAGAGGGCTAATGAACCCTCATATACTGCCTCTAGTTCTAAGCCTCAGCTTTTCTTCAGATGCCGCCTAGAAGAGCCACCGCCCCTGCCCGTGGAGCTTTTGCAACTGGCTGAGGAAGAGGCCGTGGTAATGGCCGTGGTCGTGGCCGAGGACAAGACCTACCTTCCCCGCCACTAGCACACCCAACAATGGCTCAAGTCATGTTCCAAAAGACTTAGATTCTTCAAGCTTTGCTAAATAATCTGCAGACTGGAACAGCCGGTCGCAACTGCAAACTTGCGGACTTCCTCAGGACAAGACCCCTCACATTTGCCGCAGCCAATAAACCCCTAGAAGCTGAAGACTAGCTCAGAGATACTAAGAAGAAACTTCAACTTGCCCGCTACTCAGACCAAGATAAGGTGGACTTTGTCACCCATCAGGTGAAAGGAGCTGCCGCTGTATGGTGGGAAAATTACCTCGCTGTCCGAGGTGGTGACAGTCTAGTGTCCGAAGAAGAAGAAGAAGAAGAAAAAAAAAGAAGAAGAAGAAGCACCTAGAAGCAGCGACATATGCAATTGGAGAACAACCAGACCCCACTACCGCATGAGCAGTTCTTTGAAGTACCACGGATGAAGATGAAACTGCATGGCGATTAGTTCCTCAGGCGTAATTCAAAGCGCTTCGAACCAACTTTGTATCAGCCGGTACCATGAGAATGAAGAAGAACAAGTTCAGAGCTCTCAAGGAGGGTCACATGTCAGTGTGACACCCTGATTTTTCAGAGCCTTTTTGAAAAAATTTCAAAATAAAAAGAACCATTTTGTTTTGATGAGAATTCAAAGCTTAACCTGAAATTTCATAATGGATTTAAGTTGACTAACCCAAACTACAACTAAAGTTCCTTGTTGGTTTGTTGAGTTATTGGAGTTTTGATGGTCATCCCTTCTCCGTCCATCTTTTGCTTATCTCTGGACCAGACCTCCCTTCGTCTGGGATCTAATGACTCAGACCTCTCTTTCGTTTGGATCCAAAGGTCCGGACCTCCTTTGTGTTGTCCTCCCCTGGTCCAGACCTCCTTGGGTCTAGACCTCCCAAATGCTTGGACCTCCCGAGGTCCAATTTTCCCTCTCGGATCTTCTCTGGCTTACAACCTCCCCAAGCCTTTGCCACCCTCCTGTGCATCTGAGCTCCTTTGGAACCCTATTGAAGTTTTTCGTGTTTACTGGACTTTCCTCCGTGACTTGTATCCTTGAAACCTTCTCTGGAGGTTCTCTTCGGCACCTACCCGGTAGTACCGCCCACACCTTGCGGTACTACCACTTCTTAGGACCTCCCCTTACCTTTGTTGGACCTCCCCGTGTCCTTTAGGACCTCCCCATGTCCTCTAGGACCTCCCCTTACCTTTATTGGACCTCCCCGTGTCCTTCAAGACCTCCCCATGTCCTCTAGGACCTCCCCTTACCTTTATTGGACCTCCCTGTGTCCTACCGGACCTCTCCATGTCCTCTAGGACCTCCCCTTACCTTTATTGGACCTCCCTGTGTCCTACCGGACCTCCCTAGGTCCTCCAGGACCTCCTCGTTGCCTATTGGCATCTCTATTGATCGTGAGTCGTTCGATTTGCATTGACGGTTTGATCCTGGTGAGACATTTGGATGGTCCGAACGTCCCACCCTCCCTGAGCCTTAGATCATTCTGGGCGGTCCGATCAAAATCCAGCGGCCCCGACCTCCCTCCTTGTAAATCTGGACCGTTAAGACCTCCCCCTTGGAGATCTTAACCGTCGATTTTCTCCTCCTGTAGATCTCGGACCGTTAAGACCTCCCCCTTGGAGATCTTAACCGTCCAGACCTCCTCCTTGTAGATCTGGACCGTTAAGACCTCCCCTGAGATCTTAACCGTCCATACCTCCTCCTTGTAGATCTGGACTGTTAGGACCTCCCCCTTGGAGATCTTAACCGTCCAGACCTCTTTCTTGTAGATTTGGACGGTTAGGACCTTCCCCTTGGAGATCTCAACCGTCCAGACATCCTCCTTGTAGATCTGGACCGTTAGAACCTCCCCCTTGGAGATTTTAACCGTCCAGACCTCCTCTTTGTAAATCTGGACCGTTAGGACTTCCCCCTTGGAGATCTTAACAGTCCAGACCTCCTCCTTGTAAATCTAGACCGTTAAGACCTCCCCCTTGGAGATTTTAACCATCCGGACCTCCTCCCATGAAGATCTGGCCGTCAAGACCTCCCCCTTTGGAGATCTTGACCATCCAGACCTCCCCCTTTTTGGCAGATCCAATCGTCAGGACCTCCCCTTGGAAATCCTAACCGTTCAGACCTCCTCTGGATTTGATCCTACGGCTCTAGACCTCCCTTGTGGGTGAAGATCTCCTCTTATCTTTGCAGACCTCCCCGTTTGTAATTGATCTTGACCATTGGACCTCCCTTCCGGAGATCCAACCGTCTAGACTTCCCTTGCGGGTGAGGACCTCCTCCTAACTCTTGCGGAGCTCCTCTGGTGCACTTAATCTTGGCCGTTTGGACCTCCACTTTGGAGATCCAACCGTTAGGATCTCCCCTTGTTCACGGCAAGACCTCCTCAATGTCTTCGCAGGACCTCCTCTGCGGGTCTTGGTTGCCCCCATTGGACAGTCACACCTAATTTTCTTTACCTTTGACTTTGTCCTTGGGCAAGGAAGTCTTCACCGCATTTAATGCATGTTGTATCACATTAAATGCTCTCACCTTTGCAGTACTCATGTCATACCATTGTCACATTCCTTGCCTACTCCCATTGTCCTCGTTACCAACTCCTGAGGACCCATATTCTGGGTCATGTGCATTGGCTCCAACTATATATAGCTTGGGCAGCCCTTCCTTTATCATTTTTCCTCAATTCCACTCCCTGGCTCAACCGAGCACTCTCTGGACCTCTCCAACAAGCTCATTGGACCTCCTCCCGACCTCTCAATCTCTCTGTTGGTTTACCTTGGAGTTTTATTAAGATTTCCTTTAGGCTTTGTTGGAGCTCTATTTGAGTCATTTGGTTTTCACCGTGTAGATTGCCAAGACCGTGTGGAACTAGAGTTCTGTGAGGGAGAGGAAGAAGCTCAAGACTTTGAGCAAGGCAAGTTACACTCTTGATCATGTTGCACCCAATACTTAAAATTACTTATGTCGATTTCAAGAATGTATTCATGCTTACTTTACTAAGTTATTTCAATGCCTATCTTTCGATTCATAGTTATGCCTACTACTTGGTATGACCACTGTCCATGTTGAATCAACTTCATTGTCACCCTAGATAAAACCTGGTTCTTGCAATAGTGAGGACTCGTGGCTTTTGAAAAATGGAATGCTTAGTCTTGCTTAGACCAAAATCTTGATTTGGGAGTTTTGACCAAAAACATCACTTATTCAAATGATTTCGGCCATGGCATTGGTGTGTCATGGAGGTTTCGGCCATGGCATTGGTGTGTCATGGAGGTTTTTACAAATGGCCATGGCATTGGTGTGCCATGGAAGTTTAAAAAGCAAAGTAAATAAAAAAAATGGATTTGGACTTGGGCGAAGCTGGTTGTTTGGTTGGTGCATGTCTATGCACGGGGTCGTGTGATCGATGCCCTAGGGTTGAGGTTTGTCGCCTGGTCGATTAAGGACCGGTCTTTGAGACACCACTTGCTAAGCCTATAATGGGCTATGCCAAAATTGTGCAACCACATGTCTCTGATTGTGGGCGTGGGATCAGCTAATTAATTTGCAAAGCTCTATCGTGGTTCATCCTGTTGATGCGGTGGGTTGTCATATTCTGTTGTTGTAGTCCCACCTGGCATAAGAGGGGGCACCCCATTAACCCGGCGGGTTTCTACCCAAAGGGGGGATCTGCGAAACCTTAATGTGAGTGGACTGTGGTGGAGCGATGCATTGTAAAAGCCTTGTCATGTGCTCTAGACCTCTCACCAAAGGAAGTGTGAGGTGGTATCGATGGATGCCAAGCAAACTAGAGAATTCATGTCATGTGGGTAAAGTGTACAACCTCTGCAGAGTGTAAATCTATTCGAATAGCTATGTCCGCGGTCATGGACATGCTGGCAATATCACTCAAAGTTAGCTCTTGGTTTTGGTTTTTAAAAGACTTATGAAATTGGTTTTGGTGGTTTAACCAAATTGGGTTTTGGGCGGGAAGCCATGTGACAGGGGGGTATCCTTCACCATCTTGATGATGAATGTTATCCAACTGAAAATGAAATTTGCAAAAATGAATTTTAGCTATTGTAACCTGCCTTAAAACTTAATATTTTTATTTGAAATAAAAGTGGCTTTATGCAAATCAACCCTAATATGCTTTCCCTTGATATATCCCTATGCATGTCATTCTGTTAATTGACGGGTGTAACTTGCGAGCACGGTTGTTGTGCTCACTCTTACTTGATTCATGAATTGAGCAGGTGAAGATTCCTATGATGATGAAGATGACCAAATCAATTAGGCCGCGCCCTCCAGGCAGTCACCTATGGTGTAATGGGTGGACACTGTCTTTTGGTTTTTCCGCTGCGTTTGTGCGCTCTCGGTTGCTGGAGCTTGTAAGCAACCTTTGTAATCAAACCTCCTTTTGTTGTTAATAAAGTTGTGTGGATGTTTTTTTGTCACTTGCTTGTCTGTGAGGCTGGTCGATGATCCTTGGGGACGGTCTAGATCGCGATGGACTTTAGGCTCATCCTCAAGCCTCACGACCTCCTCGGGTTGGCTCCTTTCGGACCTCCCCCGAGTAGCGCGTGGAGCTTGAGGAGGTCTGAGGTCCAACGACCTCCTCAGGGTCGGGATCCCAGACCTCTGAGTGGTTCTATCGGACCTCTCGGGAGGCCTGGAGGTCCTACCGGGATGTCCTCTCGGGACGTCCTGGGAAGTCCTTTACGGACCTCCCAGGAGGTCCTGAGGGACCTCTCGGGACGTCCTGGGGGTCCCTTTTCGGACCTCCCGGGTGTGCCCTGGGCCGGGTCACCACAGTCAGTTAATGAATACCTAACCAAGTTTAACCAGCTTACCCCCTACGCTCCCTATGACGTAGCAGATGAAGAGGAAAAGATTGATCGCTTCATGGAAGGGATGCATGAAGATATGCAAGTCCAGCTCATCCTCCATGATTTCCCCAGCTTCCATCACCTAGTCAACAAAGCCATGGTGCTAGAGAATGAGAAAAAGACTGCAGAAGTCAGTCACAAAAGGAAGATGGCATTTCAGAGGCCACAAGGCAACTTTCCGTAGAAATCAACATTCCATGGCAGCTCATCCTTCAGATCATCTGCAGCCGTGCTGCAGAGAAGTTCAGCTCCAGCCCCACGTTCCCAGGGGAGTGGTTTCCGCACTCTTCACCCTACCGGGCAACCTGCAGCAATCAACCCAGCAGCCAATTTCCACTGCTTCAACTATGGAGAGAAAGGACACTTCGCTAACAGGTGCCCTCAACGTTAGAGCGATGCCGCAAAGTTCAACGCAGGAGCTGCTCCAACTCAAGGCCAGGCATTACATCAAAGCAAGAGTCAACAGACTTCTCAAGCTTGAAGGTCTACCCTGACACCAAGCTGCGGCCGTGTGAATCATGTCACCACCGAGGAGGCACAGGATGTCACAGGAGTGCTAATGGGTACGTTCTCTATTAATTCAATACCCGTATAAGTTTTTTTTTTGGAACTTCACACTCTTTTGTTTCAAGGAAGTTTGTTGAAAAGCTTAAGTTGCCAACCTATAAGTTAAAGAAACCTGTGGTACTTAGTTCACTCGGAGGACCCCTATATGCTACCTCAGTAAGTCCCAGAGTAGAGATTGCTTTGGAAAATTCTAGATTCCTAGCAACCCTCCTTGTGCTAGAATCCCAAACTCTAGACATCATCCTAGGAATAGATTGGTTGGCCGCATATCAAGGATTAATAGATTGTGCCAACAGAAAAGTGGTGCTCACCAAGAATCCAGAGACCACAATAAAGGTTAGTGTGGATCTCTCCTCTCCTTTGGATCGAGCAATCCACCACCTTGAAGAATTGTTCCTAGAGACAATGCCTGTAGTCCATGCTTACCCTGATGTCTTCCCAGAAGAATTATCAGGCATGCCACCAGACAGAGATGTTGAGTTCATGATCAACTTGAAACCAGGGATAACCTCAATTGCCAAGAGACCATATAGAATGGCCGTCGACGAGCTTGAAGAGCTTAAGACTCAAATTGAAGACTTGCACGAAAAATGATTTATTAGACCGAGTTCCTCTTCCTGGGGTTCACCAGTGCTTTTTTGTGAACAAGAAGGATGGTACCGCTAGATTGTATGTGGATTATAGAGCACTCAATGATGTGACCATCAAGAACAAGTATCCCTTGCCTCGTATTGATGACCTGTTCGATCAGTTGTCAGGAGCAGCAGTTTTTTCCAAGATAGACCCAAGGTCAGGATACCATCAACTCAAGATCAGGAATGAGGATATTCCTAAAACAGCTTTTACCACCCAGTATGGCCTATATGAGTTCACAGTCATGTTGTTTGGCTTGACCAATACGGTAGCCTACTTCATGAACCTCATGAACAAAGTATTCATGGAATACCTAGACAAGTTTGTAATCGTGTTCATAGATGACATCTTGATCTATTCAAAGACCAATGAGGAGCATGCCGAACATCTGCATTTGGTCCTAGCAAAGTTTAAAGAGCATGAGCTTTATGCTAAGTACAGTAAATGCGAATTTTGGCTTCAAGAGATCAGTTTCCTTGGACACATTGTATCCGCTGGAGGAATTGCAATCGACCCCTCCAAAATAGAAGCTGTGATGAAATGGAAGCAATCTACATCAGTAACTAAAGTGCGTAGTTTTCTCGGTCTAACCGGATACTACAGACGCTTTATAGAAGGATTCTCTAAACTTTCCAAACCGATGACCCATCTGCTTAAAAAGGAAAAGAAGTATGAATGGACAGAGGCCTGTGAAAGAGTTTCCAAGAGCTAAAGAAAAAGTTAACCTCTGCACCAGTATTGATCCTGCCGGACATACACCAGGACTTTGAACTCTATTGTGATGCTTCGCGCCAAGGTCTTTGTTGCGTACTCGTGCAAGGAGAAAAAGTTGTAGCTTATGCGTCCAGACAGCTCCGCCCTCATGAAGACAACTACCCTACTCATGATTTGGAGTTAGCAGCAGTAGTGCATGCCCTCAAAATTTGGTGGCATTACTTGATTGAAAATTATTGTGATATCTACACAGACCACAAGAGCCTCAAGTACATTTTCACCCAATCAAATCTCAACATCCGACAAAGAAGATGGTTAGAGCTAATAAAAGATTACAATTTGGATGTTCATTATCATCCCGGGAAGGCTAATGTAGTCGCCGATACATTAAGCCGTAAGTCCTACTGCAGTAATGTCATGATTCAAGAGTATCAACATGAGCTCTACAAGAAATTTGAAGCACTCAACCTTTGTTTAATAGAACAAGGCACCCTAGACGCTATGAAAGCGCATCCAACTCTAGAAGAGCAAATCAAGGCTGCTCAAGAAGGACATCCTAGAGTCTAGAAATTCAAGCATCTCATGGCCAAAGGAAAAGCCCCTGACATGATAAAAGATCAGCAAGGAATCCTATGGTATGGGAAATGTCTCTTTGTTCCCCACTAGAAGGACCTCAAGGATTTGATACTAAAAGAAGCTCATAGCTCAGTGTATACCCTGTACCCAGGCAGCACCAAGATGTATCAAGACATGAAGATTCTATATTGGTAGTCGTGAACGAAAAGAGACATCGTTAAGTATGTAGCTTGTTGTGATGTATGCCAGCGAATCAAAACCGAACATCAGAGACCAGCAGGATTGCTTCAACCGCTATAGATCCCTCAGTGGAAATAGGAAGAAATTGGAATGGCTTTCGTTACAGGTCTGCCTCGAACCAAGTCCGGATGTGACTCAGTATGGGTTATAATTGATAGATTGACTAAAGTCACCCACTTCATCCCAGTGAAGACAACCTACAAGGGAGACAGATTAGTCAAGTTATATATGGCTCGTATTGTATGCTTACATGGAGTACCCAAGAGAATAGTTTCAGATTGAGGTTCTCAGTTCACCTCGTATTTCTGGGCTAGTTTGCATGACACCCTTGGAACACACCTTGCCTTCAGTACAGCGTATCATTCACAGACTGATGGTCAGACAGAAAGAACAAATCAGGTTCTAAAAGACATGCATCGAGCTTGTGCTTTGGAATTTACCATAGACTAGGAGAAATGTCTACCGTATGCCGAGTTTGCATACACAACAGTTTTCAGTCAAGTCTGAAAATGTTCCCATTTGAAGAGCTCTATGGAAGAAAATGCAGAACCCCTCTGCGTTGGTCAGAATCAGGTGAAGGATATATATTCAGACCAGATACTCTCAAGCAAGCAGAAGAGAAAGTTCGACAGACCAGAGACCGCCTTCAAGCAGCTCAGTCCAGACAAAAGAGTTATGCCAACAACCATCGAAGGGAATTAACCTTTGAAGTTGGAGATAATGTATATCTCAAAGTGTCACCGCTCCGTGGAACTCGAAGATTTAAAGTTAAAGGCAAGCTCGCACCAAGATACATATGCCCATTCCCAATCACCGCCAAGCGAGGAGAAGTCGTCTATCAGCTGGAGCTACCTGAAACTTTGTCAGACGTCCACAACGTGTTTCACGTCTCTCAGCTCAAGAAATGTCTCAGAGTGCCACAAGAGCAGACTCCCGTCAAAGCCATCACCGTTCAAAAAGATCTAACTTATCCTGAGCATTCGATCAAGATCCTCGACGTCGTGGAGAAGCAAACAAGACGTCAAGTCATTCGCCTTTGCAAGGTCTAGTGGAGCAACCGCTCAGCAAAAGAAGCCACCTGGGAGCGCGAAGATCAGCTGACACTGGATTTCCCGTCCCTGTTCCTAGAGCAGCTCGAATCTCAGGGTCGAGATTCCTTTTAAGGTGGGTAGGTTTGTAACACTCCTGTTTTCAGACGAGAATAGTGTTTACATTTGGCTTTTGGTTTTCAAAACCTATTTCAAATTAACTGGTTATTTCAAATCTTCTAACTTCTAGCTAAGCTCAGGTTTGTGTTTCAAACCACTCTGCAAATTCCTAAATTCAAAATTCAATTCAAATTCATCTTTTCAAATTTTGGGCCTTTTCTCAATTGGCCTTTCCTCTCTTTCTTGGGCAAACCCCCTATTCCCCTTGGGCCGACCCAGCTCCCCTTGGCCCACTTCCCCTCCTCCGTTCTGGCCTACCCAGCCCAGTAGCTCCACCTGACCCATTCCTCCTCTCGGCCTTCATTGGCCCGGCTCCCTACCTTGTCTTCTTCCCGGCTAGGTCACACCCGAGTCTTCCCCTTCTTCTCTCTCGTGCGCCCACTGTCGTTAGTGCCTACCGCGCCCATGAGCTCCCACGCCGCTCCCTGTTGCCGCCTCATGCCCGCCTACGTCTCTACACCGCCACCCACTCTTGCCTGCTCCTCTGCAGCTCGAAGACCCCAGCGCCCTTCCCTTGCCTAGTCGCATCAAGCCGCTGTGGCCGTGATGACATGCCGTCCTCGCTGGCCTGGAGAAGCCTGGTCCGCGCCATGCGCCCGCGTCAGCCGGCCCTCCAGGTCGCCACCCCCTTCGTCATCTCCCTGCCGCGCCCACCTGCCTCCCACCCCATCGCTTCGCCCTGGGTCGCCCAAGTCTTCACCGCGCCCGAAGCTTGCCAGCCGTCCATGCCGCCTCGAGACTGCGTGCACCCGTGCCCTCCCAATGGCTCCTCCCTCCCACCAGCGCCTATAAGAGGGACCCCTTTACCCCTTGTTCTCCCCCGCTTCGTCGCCCCATTGCTCCCTGGTAAGTCCACCAAAGGAGCCACCTGTTTCCCCCTTTTTGGCCGAGCTGCCTCCACCGGCGTCTAGCTGCTACGGTGCTGCCTCCATCGCGCCGCCCCTGTCACCTCGCACCCCTGACGCCAAGGACCGTTCCCCCCCCAAGCCCCCTTGGAGTTGGTCCACCGCCGAGCTTGGATTTCGCGTTCTCCTCCAACTCCGGCCGCCTCCTTCCTCACCACCCTTCTCCGGCCACGATCCCTCTCTGGCCTCTTTTGTTGACCCAGTAGGTCCGCCTCCCCGAGCTCTTCCCCATGCTCGCCTCACAGCTCAGACACTTCTCGGAGCTCCCTCTCCGCCATCCTTTGTGCCTCGCGCCGCTCACCTTCACGCGCCACCGCTCGGTGCTCCTCTCCCAAGCGCCACTACCAAAGACCGACTCCGCCAAGGGTTCCCCATCCCTACCCTTTCCCGGCTTTGCTGGCACATTTGGACATCCACTGTTCTTTCGTCATTAAAAACTAATGATTGTCTTAAAACCCTAAGCATTGATTAGTGAATTAATGATGCCCTAAAATGGCCGGTTCATTTCACTGCCATGCGGGCCCATAGAACAGTAATGGCCGGTTGATTTTCGGTTCTGCCTTAGTGACCGATAGTGGGCCCCACGCACAGTGTGCACCCGGTGCACCATAGACCGGTGCACAGTGCATGTTGACCTACTAGTCCATGCACTGTGCACATGGACCAAGCACTATTCATGGATCCCACATGTTAGTGGGCAATTCTCTCTCCTCCTTTTTATTTTCTAAATTTATTTCCTATTCAATCTTCGGAAGCTCCATTCTCCTCCGTTATAACTCCAAAAATTATGAAATTTGTTTCTAAAATTTTGTAAATTCAAGATCTTGCTAATGGCACTGGTCTTGTTTTATTTGGATTTCATTTAGTATTCCTTTAGTATTTATTTTCTTTCTTTACTAGTTTGTGCCTTTTTCCGGTACGTTCGTCCGAATAAGATTCGAAGACGCGGGAGATCTCTAACTTGATCAAGCACAAGATTATCAAGACTCTCTTGCCTTTAACCAAGGTGAGTTGATACTTTGATCATTTTGAGCCTACATTTTATGTAAATTATATTCATTTAAATTACCAAAATTGCATTCTTTAATTCCTTAATCAAATGTATATTAAATCTTAAGGTAGTTAAATGCCCACTTGGTGATTAATTACTTATTATGCCACCCATTGATAATTGAATTCCTTATTCTATGTCACCCTAGTAACTATGTGGTAATTACTAGTATAGGTTATACTTAAGCGACATGCTAGTCTTGCTTAAGTACGAGGGCATTAAAATGCCACAATCATCATTTCTTCAAACATGAAATAGTTTTGGGCAGTCATTGGTGGTCCATGACTGAAGTGAATGAGATAATTTGGTTTTACTCCTCAAACCCTAATAACTTGCTATTACCACATCTGGGCGGATGGAATGGTGATATGTGTCCTCGGGGCACGAGAATGGTTGGTATGTAGAATGAACCGTCCGAATGAATTAAGGACTTAATCTTGTCATGACCTCCCGTGTAGAACAAGTACAACCACAAGTCTGCAAAGTAAAACTTGGCTTAGTAAATTTATTAAACCCTGAATGTCATCTCGCTGGATGGATAACGGGAATGTGCAAGCGCGTGATACGTCTGGCTTGAATGGGACACTGATACCAGGTGAAGTTGCGAGTCGCTGGTGTAGTCCAACTACTCCAAATCGCTGAGGTGAACATCCCGCACAACGTATGGGCGTAACCCCATATGGGTGAAATGACGGAAGGGGCGAGGTAATTAGAAAGGTTACTGTGATGGTCGCTTAACTACATGACTAAGGAATCATGTGGGGTAACGAGTATGATTGTTTCTTGTGGGTACAGTGTACAACCTCTGCAGAGTCTAAACTATTTAAACAGTCGTGCCTACAGTCAAAGGTGGACATGGAAACTTGCTAAAGTTAGTTCTATTTTAAAAACCTTTGTGGGTGGTATGAAAATTAGGTGGGGCTCACCTAGCCCTGAGATTAGATTTTTCTTGTGCCGTCGAGCTTAGTGGTTGTAAGCATCTAGGCCCCTAATTCGTGTTTTGGTGATTAATGATGATTTAAATCATCGGGACTAACTTTTTGTTGGTGTTGCATAAGTTCAAGTTAGGTAGCGATGATGGTTTGGTTATGTGGGCTATTTGTTGACTCTAAATGGACATTGAAGGCAAAGTTTGAATTATTGTTGAAGATTAAGGATTTTGTTCTTTAGAAATGATCCAAGGAGTCGAGGATGGATCATTGTAGTTATAGGTCCTTTGTTTTTGTTTTAGCCGTACTATTAAAGGGTGTTTAGGCTAGTAGCTTGAGCTTGGTTTGGTTGAGTAGCTAGTTGTGATGCACACTAGGTTTATTTAGCTCATCTCTAGTCAAAGTGAAGCTCTTGGAAGAGTTGGAGTTGAATTGAAATCAATTTGGATCTTTATCTGAGAAGGTTGAAAAGTTGACAGTACATTAAGGATGATTCGGAAGCTAACGGATCATTGGAATGTATATCGTTTTTCTCGGTTGAAAAATAAGTGAGACCTTGCGGATGATTCGGAAGCTAACGGATCATTGGACCAAGATCTGGATTTAATTTTTGGCAATGTCTTGGGATGATCCATAAGCTAAAGGAGCATCAAGCGGATCAATGGACGAGATTGTTTTGAAATTTTCCAATGGCTTCCGGATGATCCATAAGCTAACGAGCATTGGATCAAGATCAAGTGAATTTTGACAATGCCTTCCGGATGATCCGGATGCTATCGGACTATCAAGCGGATCATTGATCCAGAGAGATTGGTTCGGATGGGCTGAAATCTGTAGTACATTACGAATGATCCGGAAGGAAAGAATCATCCGGATGTAAGAATGATCCGGAAGCTATCGGATGATACATTAAGCCTACAACGGCTAGTTTTGTGACCGTTGGATTTCGAGCTTCAAGATGATCCGGAAGGCTTCCGGATGATCCGGAATGTGCTGATTTTTCAGGATAGTAGCTTTAACGGCTAGTTTCTTCAAGGAGGCTATAAATACTGTTCATGGACGTGATTGTAAGCCCTCTTGGCCACTCTACAGTAACATCTAATACCAAGAGAAGATCAAGGGCACCCAAGATGATTTAAGAGCATATATTGAGAGCTTTTGAGAGGTAGCATAAGCTTAGTGTGCATCACTCTAGTTGCTTGATCTTTCTAAGTTCAAGTGATGGTCTAGGCTTATTACCTTTGGAGATCGGCGTCTCCTAGACGGCTTGGAGGCGTGGTTCTCGGTGACCTTCTAAGAAGGAGCTTGTGGAAGGCACCGGGAAGGTTGTGAAGGTTCGGAGTCCACCCATCCAGAGAGGAGAAGGACTACCATGAGTGAATGGCTTGATACCTTGCTAGGTTTCAAGTCGGAGCAATACTCTTGCGAGAGTGCTTCAACGAGGAGTAGGGGAGATCGCCGAATCTCCGAGACCTCGGTAAAAAATTGGTTGTGTCTCTTGTCTCTTTTACATTTACGCATTTACTTTCTTGCTCTATCTAAATTTCTCTAGAATTGCATAGGAATTGTTTATCCTCACTAGATTCTAGTGTCACGTAGTTTTTTGTTAGAACTGTTATTTAAATTGTTCTTAATCAAAAACAAAAAAAAATAGTTCCCAATTCACCCCCCCCTCTTGGGCATTCGATCCATTTCAGTGGTATTAATAAATGGAGGTAGCTTCAATGAAAAGAAGCATAAGGTAGAGTTTCCAAAGGAGGGAACCTCTGCTGCTATTTAATATTGCACATTTACTCTCTTTAATAAAATGCAATTTGATTAAAATGCTAAGTGATAGGAATTTGTAATTATGATAATTGAAAATGTTGCTTTAGCAAATAAAAGAACCCGAGCCATCCTTGTTAAGCCATGCATATATATTATTGTATCTTGTGTGTTGGCTCGTGAGCACGAAAGGTGTGCTCATTCTCGCTCTCCCCCAAACCCTTCAAATAATGTGGATCAAGGAGACTACGCATATTTCGAAGACCCAAAAGTCGATGGACAAGGAAATGATGAAGAGTAGTCTAGATTCTGTAGTCTAGGTCTCGCCTCAGTCTAGTAGACTCATTTGGTACTTACGTACAACCGATATTATCCAACCCCTTGGTTAATATCCGTCGGACACAAGTTGCCCCAGTCACTTGCTTGTGGAGAGATGAGCTCTACCCCTTTTGCTTCCACTGTAGTTTACGTTGGTTTCACGTAATGTAATCATTTTGGCCTGTTCGGCCCTTTTGTACAACTCGACCCGACGTGGTCTATGTCACTCTAAGGTTTGTAATATATTTGAATGGTTTAGTTCACACCATGTATGAAATGATTCAGCAATGTACATGTGAGTGCTATCTACAGATCTAGGGAATAGCACAGTGTTTTTACAGAGGATTTGGATTTAGGAAATTTGGGTCCGACAGCGCTGGTATTAAAGCATACGAATGTAGAATCCTTAGTTAGATTGGTTGTTGCCTTAGGACTTGGGTCTTATTTTCAAAAGTTAAGAAAAGCTTTGACAAAATATAGAGTACTTATTGCTTCTACTCATCACTCCTAGTTCTGTACTTATCCCTACTTTCATTAAGTTTTGACTAATCTTTCTCCTATTTCAAAATTTGTAGATGGCTACCCCCTCAGCCGATGGCCCTTGGGACCATTGCTCCCATGGAGAGAACAAAGGAGGGTTCACAGACATCCTTCGTCAGCTAATGTAGTACCTTGGCTACACCCGCCCTCCTATCTTCAGGGGCCGGATGACAAAGATCATAGCCCACGAGTCTTGGACCATAGAGGTTTACCTCTATGCCCGGGTTGGTGAGTTTTTTCCCCACACCTTCAAGGCCGAGGCACCCCATCGCAGCTGTCTCGATACCATTCAGGATGCAGCCCACTTCGCCTCCACCCGCTTGTGTTGGATGCATGAGGATCTCCTACTAAGGTCACCTTTCTGCTTCTACCCGTATCTCCCCGATGGAAAGCGTGTCCCGGAGGTCTTTGATGTCAGAGACGACGATCCCCGCCTGACCCACCAGGTGCAGCTCACGCAGGCGATGACAGCTACCATCCACACCGACACAAACGAGATCAGGCAACTTTGGATGCTTCTCACTGGCAGCGACACCCACTCTGACACCCTCCGCAACAACCTGATCAGGAGTGATGAGGCCCACTTTGTTGCAGTCCGGGAGAGAGATGCCACCGTCGCAGAGTTGGCACGTCTCACATCCGCCACTGCGATCGCTGCTCCAGCTCCAGTTCCTCCACCAACCATCACCTCTAGCGACAGGACGCTTGATCGACCACTCCGACCCAAAGGAGCCCGCACCAGGATGACTACGCGCAAGAGCGTGCGATGCCTCAGTCTGCAGCCCTTCATCGACCTTGGTGAGTCTAGCCATAGACGCAGTCTCAGCCGTTCCTACTCCTGCTCTTGCTCGCCGAGCTTCAGTCAAAGTCGTTCCCGTTCCCGCTCCTCGGAGGAGTAGCCAGGCTAGTCTAGATTTGCTAGTAGTGCTTGCTAGGTAGTCTTTTGGGTTGCAAGCACTTTCTGTTTCCTTCTGTTGTAGGCGTTGTGTTTGTATTCTATGTCGTGACTTAGCTTAGCCTATATGCTATGTTTCAGGAGTCATGTAACACCTAATCCCCTTAATATAATGCAGTCATTCTAGGCTTTGTATTGTACTTTTTCAATCTTTTTGTTGGTTTAAAGTTCTTCTGTGTGTGCTATAGAGGGTTAGTGAACCCTCATATACACCCTCTAGTTCTAAGCCTTAGCTTTTTTTTAGATGCAGCCTAGAAGTGCCGCCGCCCCTGCCCATGGAGCTTTCGCAACTGGCTGAGGAAGAGACCATGGCAATGGTCGTGGTCATGGCCGAGGACAAGACCTACCTCCCCCGCCACCAGCACACCTAACAATGGCTCAAGTCATGTTCCAACAAACTTAGATTCTTCTTGGGCCCAGCCCCTATTCTCCTTGGGCCGGCCCAGCTCCCCTTGGCCCACTTCCCCTCCTCCCTTCTGGCCTACCCAGCCCAACAGCTCCACCCGGCCTATTCCTCATTTTGGCCTTCCTTGGCCCGGCTCCCTACCTTGTCTTCTTCGTGGGTCACGCCGAAGTCTTCCTTCTTCTCTCTCGTCTTTCTTGCCGTCGGCCTTTCTTTGCTGCCACTGTGTCTCTGCCACCCACACCCTGCTGCTCCTCTGCAGCCCCCCTTCCCTCGCCTTGTCGCATCAAGCCATCGTGGCCGTGACGACATGCCGTCCTCACTCGCCCGGAGAAGCCCAGTCAGCGCCCTGCGCCCGCGCTAGCTGACCCTTCAGGTCACCACCCCCTTCGTCATCTCCCTGCCGCGCCCACCTGCCTCCCGCCCCATCGCTTCGCCCCGGGTCGCCCAAGTCTTCGACGCGCCCGAAGCTTGCCAGCCACCCATGTCGCCTCGGGACTGTGCACACCCGTGCCCTCCCAATGGCTCCTCCCTCCCACCGGCGTCTATAAGAAGGACCCCTGTGCCCCTTGTTCTCCCCTACTTCACCGCCCCATTGCTCCCTGGTAAGTCCACCAAAGGAGCCACCCGTTTCCCCCTTTTTGGCCGAGCCGCCTCCACCGGCATCTAGCCGCTCTGGCGCCGCCTCTGTCGTGCCGCCCCCGTCACCTCGCGCCCCCCGACGCCAAGGACCGTTTCCCCCCAAGCCCCCTTAGAGTTGGTCCACCGCCGAGCTCGGATTTCATGTTCTCCTCCAACTCCGATCGCCTCCTTCCTCACCACCCTTCTCTGGCCACCACCCCTCTCCGACCCCATTTGTTGACCCGGTAGGTCTGCCTCCCTGAGCTCTTCCCCATGCTCGCCCTCCCCGTCTCAGGACACCACCGGAGCCCCCTCTCCGCCGCCACCGTGCCTCCACCGCCGCTCACCTTCACCACACCGCCGCTCTGGTGCTCCTCCCGGCGCGCCACCACCAGCACCGACTCCGCCTCACCAAGGGCTCCCCATCCCTACCGTTTCCCAGCTCCACCGCGCCCTCCCCACTGGGCGAGGCCAAGCCGCAAGACTTCATGAGCTATGTTGGCGCGTTTGGACGATCCTTTATTCTTTAAATCGTTAAACACTAATGAATGTCTTAAAACCCTAAGCATTGATTAGTGAATTAATGATGCCCTAAAATGACCGATTCATTTCACTACCATGCGGGCCCGCAGAACAATAATGCCTGGTTGATTTTCGGTTCTGCCTCAGTGACCGATAGTGGGCCCCACACACAGTGTGCACCTAGTGCACCGTGGACCGGTGCACAATGTATGTTTCGAAGGAGAATAGGGGCTGGGCGAGCACAAAAGTTATGCTCATTCTCGCTCTCCCCCAAATGCTTCAGATAATGTGGATCAAGGAGACTACGCATATTTTGAAGACCCATAAGTCGACGGACAAGGAAACAATGAAGAGTAGTCTAGGTCTCGCCTCAGTCTAGTGGACTTGTTCGGTACTTGCGTACATCCGATATTATCCAGCCCCTTGGTTATATCCGTCGTACATAGGATGCCCCAGTCGCTTGCCTGTGGAGAGATGAGCTCTACCCCTTTTGCTTTTGCTGTAGTTTACGTTACTTTCATGTAATGTAATCAATTTAGCATGTTCGGCCCTTTTGTAAAACTTGACCCGACGTGGTCTATGTCACTTTGAGGTTTGTAATATATTTAAATGGTTTAGTTCACGCAATGTATGAAATGATTCAATAATATGTCTGTGAGTACTATTTACTGATCCATGGAATAATACAGTGTTTTCACAGAGGATTTGGATTTAGGAAATCTGGGTCCAACACCATGTATCCTTTTTTTCTTCTTCCTTCTTGGAAACGGATTCGAGGGCCCTCAGTCAGTCGGCCATGGCTGTCGGATGGCCGGAGTTTGTTCGGTGATGGGGGCTTCCGGCGCCGGCGAAGGATAGGCTGAAACCTGTTGAAGCCCCCACTGGAATTGCCCCTGGTGTGCAAGAATCGATGAAAAATATAAATTCCTACGCAGCATGTATGAATCCCCAGATGGGAAATCACAAGAACACGAGCACCAACATGGCCATAAAAAACATGACGATTTTCTGGGTATCGTCCTTAATGCAAAACATCCTCTTGTACATAGCCAAAGTCCTGGGATTATATACTCCTAACTCACGCACAACACACTTGGCCTAATGCCCACACCGACTCAACTTGACCTGGACATGGACTCAACCAGAAATAAACATGCATGCACGTAACAAATCACGTCCGTATCAGATTTCAATAAGAATTCGCCCGGAAATATGGCTTTCGGATTCTCCTCCTGTTCAGCGTGCAAGCATGCCAAATCCTATGCACCGCCGAGTGCATGCACTCCCGGCCCCTTTCTTTTCCTTTCCCTGGCGCATAGCGGAACCACGTACCTTTCCTTGTTGGCTCCACAGCCGGCTACAATATCTTTTCGGGGCTGGCGTCGACCATGGCATACAAGTATCCGCTACACCCTCACTTCTGATGTCCCCCCTCACCTCCCTCTCAGCACTATCAAGTACTTCTTCCACTAAAAAGGAACTAACACCAGTTGAAGCGTTTATGGTTGTTTAGCCCGTATCAAAATTCCTTTGAGAAGTCCAAAGAAAAACCACTCTCTCTCCTCTTTTCTCTCTCTAATCAAGAAATATTTTGTACAAAATTCCTATAGATACCCCCAAACAACTATTTTGTATATTTTTTTTGTCGGAATACACTAGACATCACATTTGTATTTCTATTTTGCATTCAAACGGGCTCTGAACTGTTTTTGTGCCACTATTTTACTTTCAACAAGAGTATTATATTGTTATGCATTCTACATCCACTACAGTAGGTTCCAAGGTTCTCACAAACTCAATATGTACTCGTTGGGTAATTCAAATTATGATTAGTATATACTCCTCCTGTTCCAAAATATAAGGCATATAATTTTTGCAATCTTGTTTAAAATATAAGGCACGCATGCGGAGTTAATGATCTTTTCTCTCTTTTGCCCTCATTAAACAACCCCCTCCTCAACATTAATGAGTAAACACCCACATAACTACCCCTCTCTTATTCCCCAAGACATTAACACCATAGACTATGATCTTTTCCTTCTACCATTCTCTTGGTTTCATGAACTCCTTAATCCCCATGTCCAACCAAAACACGTCTATAAAAAACGGAGGGAGTACTGTCTAAATCGAGTGGTTCAATTTAACGTACTGAATCAAAGCTTCCAATCCTTAGGCTGCTCCCAATGGACAGTATCTTAGTGCAGTTTCTTTAGTGCATGAGGAGTGTTATGATACTATCTTCCCAATGCATGGTTTCTTATGGTATAGTATCTTAGGCTGTTTCATTTAATTACATACATGATCTTTACTAGTATTTGAGCATTATGGCCTATTTGTAGCATGTACTAAAACAATACATGTTTGTTGACAGACACAAACGTAAATACACGGGATCGATCACAATAAATTGTATGCGTTGGATTTCGATACCGAATCGGTATCTAGATTAGATACTAGAGTACCCTCTCTCTTCATTAACTATGATGTCACATCATCATTTTGTCTACATGGCAGGCTTAAGATACTAGCCAGGGTGGAGCACTGAGAGCAGCCTAAAATCATGATGTTGAAGTTAAGAATAAGATCCTACCAAACCAAAACGTCATTCTTCTTGGGATCCCAACCCTAATCACATTGCTAGGTTTGGTTCTTAATGGTTTTCATCCTACAATCTAGCTAACTCTCCTTGCTACTCCCCTCATTCCACAAATCTTGTACATTTTATTGGGAATCGTCATTTAACGGTACTTATCCATTGAGAGAATAAAGAGTATATTTATTTTAGTTTTTATATATTCTATCCCTGCTGTTAATGAGTGAAAGATGTCGAGTAATTCAAATATGTTACTTAATAAGGGTAAATATAATTCATTTCCATTAATACGTAAATTTTGTGCCTAGTTGTCTATGCACAGGTTGCACAAGTATTGTGAAACAGAGGGTACTATTTTCTTTAGAGATGGAAAGATCATCAGACAATGTTTAGACCTTAACTGTTAAGATAAATCTCATCTATGGATTGCTCGACATTTCTTATTCTGGGGATCCAGTTAACTGAACTTCACTTGTTGTGCGGTCAGCAGTCAACTGAAGACTGAAATTTTTTTTAGGGCAAAGAAGACTAAAGTATTTGAGGTTTAGGATTATGTAAGAACATTTGACGAGTCTAATCACATCCTTGGTTGTTTGTCCTCTAGCACTGACGAGCTCTATGCTTTGCGGCCCGTATGAATGAGGGAAAAAAACATAAGGATAGAATGTCATGTCCTCTCAAAATCCTACAGGAACTAAAACCACAGGAAAACTTCAACATGGCCATTTAAATGCCACAAAGGAAAAAAATACAGGATATCAAGATAGAAGACACAAAAGGAAGGAAAGATAGTCACCTCATGTTTGTTTTCTTCCAAAATTGATATGGAATAGCGCATTCCACATGAATATTAAAGGAATTCATATTTTTAGATAATGAAAGTACAACTTCCGGCCTCTGCACCAACTAGGGATGCACACAGTCATTACACCACCATCAGTTAAATGCTTAAAACAAAAAAAAAGGGCCAAAAGCAAACAATGACAAACAAATTGTCATGCAAAGGCTAGCCTAAAAAAAGACCACCTAGCCCTACCTCCGGGACCAACCAAAAGATCGTCCACACGTGAACAGCAGCTGCGTAACAAAGAGGTGATTATGAGCTATTCCTTTATTCCAAACAACAGCGTAGGAAATGTCCCTACAGGATTCGAAACCTCCAAAATTCTTTATTTTCCTTAATTCCAAATGGGCCCTAAATTATCACTTGCAAGAAGTTCATCTCTATCAATGTTCCCAGAAAATTCAGTGGCGTGGATACGAAGTTTAAACATGAAAGTTTCCCAGGAGATTACACTACAAGAAAAACATCCTACTCCGAACGGGAACATCGTTGTCGCATCAATCACTAGTGCACCTTGGAATAAGAACAGTATGGAGGAATAAGAACATCTTGTTGAGTCAACTATCTAAGATTTAAACTTTTAAAGTGACAATGCATGATAGCTGCCAGGGTGCAATTCTAGTTTCCTGAAGATGTGAAACCAGCTTACACAATCTGATATGGCATATTCCTTAGGACTATTTGACACATGGGAATTTTCCCCGATTCCTATGGGAATTGAATTATAGTACATCTATAAACTCCTGCGGTCCAAATAATACGGCCGTAAATTTAAATTGTTGTACATTGATAAATTAAGAATTAAACTGTTTGTTAAAATGTAAAGTATGATTATACCAAAAAAAAAGATGAAAAACATAACTAAAGAACTAACAACAGCATCTAGACATGATTTGACGTATATTATTATTATTTCCGTGGTAGTGGAATGATCTTTATATTGCATGAAGATTTTCTCCATCTCAGGAGGAAAAGTACAATCCAACCACTGATGTAAAGAAGGCAAAAGAGCAGCATGTTTCTACCAAGTGCTCTTAAGAGTCTCAGACAATGCTGAGATTTTATACTCTTTTGGAAAGTTTGGAGAAAGTAAGAGCAATTCTAAGCACGCCCGCATCTAATTCCATTGTGCTCTATGACTGAGATGTGAAGCAGAGTATTTGGTTAAACAGAACTAGGCCGGTAAATTCCGATACAATAGCCTCTTAAAAACACTCGAAGAGCTACTGCAAAGTAACACTGAAACAGCACACTTTGAGCAGATAACCCATCAGCATAATAATAAGCGATTCATAATGAGCTTGTTCGTCCACAGTAATGACTGATTTTCCAACGTAAATGCATAGGTTCAAAAGGCAAGACATATCTCGTATGCTTTTCCAAGGCTTGCAGAAATTTGAAAATCTACAGATCACAACAGCAAATTAGTATATAAACAAAATGTCCCCGTAAGCACTGTAATCTTATGTAGAGTAACAAAGGACAGGACGCATGATAGATGGTGGAAAACATCATGGAATGAACTCCCTCAGCAAAGAGGAGCCCCTATACTGATGGTGATCAAACCAGACAATTAACAGACACATTTTCTGGATTCAATGACCATGACACTGGTTGCTGGTACAGGCTTTCACTTCTTCAGATGGGGGAAACACTGGTACACATCTGACTTCGGATGCTTAGCTTCTGCGTGTTCCCGGCACTTCACTTCAGATGTGGTACACATGAATGTTTGCATGCACACTTTGCACTGCATTTGTGTTCATACAAACAACATCAGAGAACTAATATGGAGAACCAGCTTGTCAACAGTCAAAGCATTCAATTGATGTTAAACGAAAATTGTCTGGGTTAATACAGTTTGTGTACAGCTAGAATGTTTCATAAGTCCTTTATGTACTCCAACAAGCAGTTTCCTACAAGGAAATTGACTAAGGCTGCATACAAATCAACTACCCCTTCAGCAGATAGCTTTTTTTGTATAGAAAAATCCTCTTATTTATATTAATAACTCAATGAGTAAAGTACATAAGTAACCAACTTTTACATAGCTTGCTGCACCAACTAGTCACAGACCAATTCACACGAAGGGCATGGGCCGGCCTATTTCATCAAAGAAGTCCCATTGTCCATTCCGTGGCAAGGGTGACATGATCATCCCACCACAAAAATCAGCAGAACATTGCTGTTCTCGTGGAATGGCAGTGAGTATCACACCCTTGACAAATTTCTTGGTCAAACCAAATTTCATAGATCAAGACTTACCAAAAGAATAGAGTTCTTGGGCATAAACATTACAAATCATCATACTTTTCACTCACAAATTCAAAGGTCCAAATACCACAGAATGTAGATCCAACAAAGTAAAGTATCCTTTCTTGTGGCAAAAGAATTCTCTTTACCAGTTACACTTCCCTACTAAAAACTAATCCTAATCGTGGGAACCGGGAAAGAAACCAGCCTAAATTACAATTACATCTACCAATCCAAGACCAGTCTCATGACCCAACCCACGAATCAATCAACAAATTACACCCTAAAACCTCAAGCCATAGAGCAAGAAGCACAGATCTAGAGCGCGTACCTGGATGTTCATGGCCTTTTTGTTGGTGTCAAGCTGACTCCCTGCACAAGGAAAGTACAGATCCATCAAACCACAGCCCAGACAGAACAATAAGATGACAAATGCCTCCAATTCAAGAACCGGACGGGCGAGAAAGAAAGGAACAGAGAGAGAGAGAGAGAGAGAGAGAGAGAGAGAGAGAGAGAGAGAGAGAGAGAAGGGCGAACCCTTGGCAGCCTTGTTCTTCTCCATGTTGCGCTCGCGGGACATCTTGGACTTCTGCCCGTTGCCGCCACCCATCGTGGATGGATGGATTCGCCGACGACGATGGTCGCACCGCGTACCCCTGCTGCGAACTGGCGACCGCCCCCGCGCCGCTCTGCTCTTGGTTTGTGGTTCTTGGGAAGGTGGGGATGACAGATCTCACCGATGGATCTGTGGGGACGCGTAATAAGCCAAGGGGTGTTTTAATACCAAAGTGGTGCCTTGTTTTCGGGGTTGATCACCGGAAAGGGACGCTTGAATAGATATGAATTTTTTTAATTAATTAACCTTTTTTAATTTTTATTTTAAAGTTAACCTTCTACAAGACTTTATTTTTAATCAATTTTGGGTCATGCCACGTAAACAACGCTATCATTGTCGTATCGTATCTCTTGTCATGCCACCACCTGTGACGTGACAGTGTTGTTTGATCACACCACGACTAGTGACGTGACAAAAATAGCTATTTAGCGGATTTATCCTATCACGCGTGGACGTTGTTTTGTCACGCCTTCTGAGATAATAAGCGTGACTAAAGGGGTTAACTTTAAAATAAAAATTAAAAAAGGGTTAATTAATAAAAAAAAAAGTTCAACAGATATCAGCCGTCCATCTCTACCCGGTCAAAAGGAAACAGTTGCCGACATCCTTGTAAGGGCATATACAGTGGGGTGACCTCAGCCGTCTATAACATTTGTCACGTAAGATTTTTTTATAATGTGGACAAGAGAGAACAAGAAGAGAGAATAAAGTTGTCTGGCATATAACAGATAGTCTAAAAGGCCTTTATAGACGACTGTTTTGCTGTTGTATCCATGATGTCTGTACAGCTTGTGGGGTCATATACACATAACTTAAAGACAACACATTATATGAGTTGTCTTTAATTTTGTTTATAGATGACGTAGAGAGTATTAAACACAACAATCGACTATACCATTGTATACGTCCTAATGAACTAGGTTTTGTTTCTTGGGAGAGGAAAAAGTTTAAATTCACGGTCCATGCTTTACGGAATTTTGAAGGAAAAATAGATTACTTAAGTAATCTTTGGATGTTGGGACGAAGTGGGTTGCGGATCTAGAGTCATATCTGTGTTTAGTTGGGAGACGGAACGGGATGGTCCACAATGAGGTGGTTCCACTTGGTGGAATATTCCATCCAGATTTGACACATGTGGTCCACAGATTTTTGCCAAACGAGCTTATCCTGGATCGTGGACACATGTGCGTGCAGGTGACACGTGCAGTGGATCCACTACTACAGAAAAACCTTCACAGACGGTTCAAAAACGCCATCACAGACGGTTTCGTGAGCCGTCTAAGTCTATGGATCAGTAATGACATGAGGTCATCACAAACGGTTTTCGAACTATCTGTGATGCATACTTTCACAGACGGTTATTAACTCAGAACCGTCTGTGATATATGACTATCACAGACGGTTTGTATCTAAAACCGCCTGTGATAATTATCTATCACAAACGGTTCTAACAACGAACCGTCTGTGATATATAAATAAAACCTCCAAGCAATGGTATATATGCCTTTTAAAATATATATATACATACATACATACATATATATATATATATACATATATATATATATTATCGCTTGTAGTCCCCACCCTCTTCGATTGTGTCATGAGGAGGATGAGGCAGGTGCCGCACGGGCAATCTCATCGAGCTTACAAGTTCAAGAAGTACTACCGCAAGGGAAAGCTCGTGGACATACAATTACCTGGATGTCGTCGATAGGTAATTGTACATGACATCAAGGAATGGTTGGTTGCTGATACATGAAGCCACAAGCAGCCACTGCTTGGAGGTTTTATAAAGAAGAGATGAGGAATAGAATGGTAGGACGATTCGCACTGGGACACAAATATGAAAAGTTAATTGCAGCCAAGCCCCATCCGAACCACATCGATCCCATGCAAGCTAACCAAGCACAAAGAACCCAGATCAATTACCCTCAAGACCCATCGAGAGCATTAACCAAACCCACCATTTTGCCCCATTCATTTTTGTCAATCAACCCACAAGATGAACTAAGCAAGATGCACATAATTAATGCACATACACCAATAGCCCTCAGTTTAAATCACAGAGCAAGGAGACTATTAATATGAACTAATTATCAATTCAATTTCAAAGATAAGCCTATTAACATCATTGAGAAAGTTTAAATTCACTATCCATGCTTTACTGAATTTTGAAGGAAAAATAGATTACTTAAGTAATCTTTGGATGTTGGGACGGCTGGTTGCGGATCTAGAGTCATATCTCGTGTTTAGTTGGGAGACGGAACGGATGGTCCACAATGAGGTGGTTCCACTTGGTGGAATATTCCATCCGATTTGACACATGTGGTCCATGATTTTTGCCAAACGAGCTTATCCCGGATCGTGGACACATGTGCGCAGTGACACGCGGTGGATCCACTACTACAGAAAAACCTTCACAGACGGTTCAAAAACGCCATCACGCGGTTTCGTGAGCCGCCTAAGTCTATGGATCAATAATGACATGAGGTCATCACGAGGCGGTTTTGAACTATCTCGTGATGATACTTTCACGCATCGGTTATTAACTCGTAACCGCTCTGTGATATATGATCATCATGCACGGTTTGTATCTAGAACCGCTCAGGATAATTATCTATCACAAAGCGGTTCTAACAACGAACCGCTCGTGATAATTATCTATCATGCAGCGGTTCTAAACACGAACCGCCTGTGATATATAAATAAAACCTCCAAGCAATGGTCGCTTGTGCCTTTAAAACCTTTCATTCATACATACATACATATATATATATATATATATATATATATATATATATATATATATATATATATATATATATATATATATATATATATATATATATATATATATATATATATATATATATATATATATATATATATATATATATATATATATATATATATATATATATATATTATCGCTTGTAGTCCCTACTCTCGGTGTGTCATGAGGAGGATGAGACTACGCCACGGGCAATCTCATCGAGCTTACAAGTTCAAGAAGTACTACCGCAAGGGAAAGCCCTGTGGACATACAATTACCGGATGTCGCCGATAGGTAATTGTACATGACATCAAGGAATGGTTGGTTGTCGATACATGAAGCCTGCGTACCACCGCTTGGAGGTTTTATAAAGAAGAGATGAGGAATAGAATGGTAGGACGATTCGCATTCAGGACACAAATATGAAAAGTTAATTGCGCCAAGCCCCATCCGAACCACATCGATCCCATGCAAGCTAACCAAGCACAAAGAACCAGATCAATTACCCTCAACCCATCGAGAGCATTAACCAAACCCACCATTTTGCCCCATTCATTTTGTCAATCTGAACCCACAAAGATGAACTAAGCAAGATGCATGTAATTAATGCACATACACCAATAGCCCTCGGTTTAAATCACGAGTAAGGAGACTATTAATATGAACTAATTATCAATTCAATTTCAAAGATAAGACTATTAACATCATTGAGCAGCTCAACGGCTAGCAAGGTGCCACTAGCCAACAAGCATCCGCATGATCATTGCATTCATTTATATTTATGATTTCTCTACTTTCTCTACATGTATGTATTACACATTTACACTTCTCTCGCAATGATGTATTTCTCATCATGTATGTATGTATTACACATTTAGTATCTGGGCTCGCCAATGGCCATCATCATCAAGATCAACCAACAACCGGACAACATCAAGAAGACAAGAAGGGGACTTACGCGTTAGTGGGAGAGCGGAGAGGTTGGAGGCGAGGAGGTCTCGAGAGAAGCGAACGAGGCCGGCGAGAGGGAGGAGGAGCTGGAGTCATGCGGTGTAGGGGAGGAGGAGCCAGGCCGACTGCAAGGAGGGGGACTGGAGTTTGATCCGTGACATGTGGAGGAGGGAACTTGATCCGGAAAAAAGGGAGGCTGGCGAGGGAGGAGGGGCTCGGTTCACATGAATACCAACAAAGACAAACCAATAGGTGATAGATCTGTCTTACCTCGACATCGTTGGTAGAGAGTAGCCGGTGGCGACTGTGGGGGGAGGAAGAGGAAGAAGAATTGTCATCAGAGTTGTGGCACAACGGTGACACATCGCAAAAGATACTCTTATCGTGACGAGTGTCTTGTGTAGTGAACCGTGGTGTCACAACCGCTCGATGAACGGAAGAATGCATGGCGGTTTCGACAGCGGGTCACTCGGGTGGGGAGAAATGACGAGAGTAAGGGCGCCACGGGGGAGTGACGAAGTTAGGCGCAAACCCTAGCAGGCTCCTACTAATAAAGAGACTTATCACAGTCGGTTCTATTATGGAACCGTTAGTGATACTTATCACAGACGGTTCCACAATGGAACCGTTCGTGATATGGTCTCATATCACGCAGACGGTTCATTATTAAAACTATGCGTGAAGTATCATGATGGTTGTTTGTTGAAACCGCTTGTGATACTTAGTAATATCACGATGGTTCTTGTTCGTAACCGCTGCGTGATAGTTCACGATGGTTTTCAATATGAATAAATGCGTGATATTACCTCTTCACTGAGCGGTTTTTAGCGCGCCAAGAATACGACGGTCTCTAAACCAAAGCCGCTTATGATTGCATGTAATACAGACGGTTTTGGCCAACCGTCTGTGATGAGGCATCCAGTATTAGCCTTTTTGTAGTAGTGATCCGATCACAACCCAACGACTAGCGGTGGCTGTAGAGGCGACAACATGGTGGCGGTCGACGGAGCTTGGAGACGCGGCGGTCGATGGCGGGTGGCGCATGGACTGATGACCCACGACGGTAGGGAGGAAGAAGCACGGGCGAGTGCGCATGGTGATAGGGAAGAAGCGTGGGCAAAGAGGCACAACGATGATGCACGAGCATGTGACGCATAGGTGGGCAGCGGCCAAGTGAGAGGCGACGGCAAGAGTCATGTAGGGTTTGGGATAGATGAGATAATTTATATGAGTGAGACCCGTTAGATCTTGATCCAATGGTCCAAATGAGAGGATGTATTTAGGGGTATTCTCATCACTTCTAATGAGGAGGTTACCATAGTCAATCACATCTTATTCTATCCCTCCAACCAAACACCAACTTGTACTATCCTAGATCATCCCATCCTCTCAAACAAATAAAATCTGAGACCATCCCATCCCCCTAACTAAACACCCTACTCGGACCATCCCATTCGAAAAACACTAGGACCGTCCCATCCCATGCCACCTTGTCCTCCCAACCAAACACTACCTTAAATTCTAAACTAAAATTCAGCACAGTGTTTGTTTTGTAAAAAAAAACTATACATAAGATTAGAGAGGATAAGAGGTTTGACGATGGATGAAGATCATCGTTGAATGCGAGAGTGAGACATGTGGTGCTCCTAAGGAGACGAGCTAACAGTTTTTTTTAACATTGTGGAGATCATGTGTATGATTCTAATCTCAGTGTGTTGAACTGTTGGCAATGGTGTCAAGGTGTTTGGACAAACCATCAGTTTTAGCAAAGTTTCGTCGTCTATCAGGCTTAGACAGTTTGACAATCCCATCTCATATTCGAATATAGTTGAATTTTAGTATGATTTTAGAGTTTCCAAATTTTGGACATTGAATTACTCACACCTTGTCACCCTAGATAAAACTCTAGTTAATATAATAGTATTAACTTGATCCTTTTTGTGGAAAATGTGCTTAGCTGTGCTTAGACTTGAATTTATGATTTGGGGATTTACAGCCAGAAATCTTTTGTGGTTTAAAATGTATCCATGGCATTGGTGTGCCATAGAAGTTTACAAATATTTTAAAAAATAAAATAAAATAAAAAATTGGTTTAGACTTGGGCCAAATGGTTGTTAGGTGGGTGTAGTGAATGCACGGAATCGATGTAGTGAATACTCAAGACCTGGGTTTCTTGTAAGTCGTCCAAGTTAGTTAAGGATTGGTTTGCGAGCTGCGGATTGTAAAATTCTTCTGTATTACCACAAGTGTGGTATGAGACATACCTGGCTAACTAATTTGCAACGTCCCACTATTGGTTGTGCCATTCGGTTGTACGGGTGTCGAGGAGACGATTATTCACACATGCGCAAGAATGAGACTTCTGTTTGGGTACAAAGCTCTATGGTGGTGAAACCTTAACGGGCATGACTGCTTTGGGGTGACGTATTATAAAGGTTTTGTGATAATAATAATAGGGTCATACACCTATAGAAGTGTGTTGGATGGATATTATAAGTTGATTATCTCTTGTGGGTAAAGTTGTACAACCTTTACAGAGTATAAATCTATTCTAATAGCCATGCCCACAATCATGGGCATGCTGAGCAAATCCTTTCACGGATTGATTTTTTTATTTAATCCTTTTTTAATTGGAAAAATTTAGAATTTGCCACTACTAAAGAGTGATATCTAGAATTTGCCACTCCATATGAGGATGACATGTGGGTCCTAGACCCACATGTCATCCTCACATGAGTGGCAAATCCTAAATTTCCTATGAAAGTACAATGGCAAATCCTTGAATCTCCTTTTAATTATATTTTAAAGTTAACCCTCGCCAACTTTATTTCCAATTGAACGTTTGGTCACGCCACCTCCGATGGCGTGACTAAATAAAGTCACACGCCACCGGTGGTGGCGTGGCCAAGTGCCATGCAAGTTCTGCGCAAGGCCAAGGCGTGGAGGGCTTGCATGGCACTTGTCACGCCTTTTTGTTTGGCATGACAGAATTCGATTGTCACGCCATTTATGATGGTGTGACAGGGGCTAATTTCAGTTTGTTTGTATTCCATTTGGATTTATAGATTTGGAGCCAACAAACGGACTTCGTTTTGGAAGATCAAAAACAATTGAAGATACGGTGATACATAACGCCATGTACATGTAACATTTAACAATTCACAACTTGAAAATAGAGACCTCTACGTAACCAAATATAACACCATCCTTTTAAGCGAGAGTAAATAGATATATGGACATGTATTTTTTTTGTGCTTTGAAACCCTTTGACACTTTACAATATTTCCAAGGCGTGTCCCAAAAGTGATACATAATGCATCTTGGGAAAAAATGAGTAATATGTGGATTGTGTGGTACAACATGATGCACAATTATGCACATATGCTAGACAAGATCACGTGATGAAAGATGCGAGACATCCTAATGGAATGATAGGTGGTGCGAGACATCCCATCGAATCATAGGTTTGTGGTCGAGACCAAACCGTAAACTTCCTAACTCGCTTTTTGTCATGTTGTTGGATGCCTTACTACGCCAAGAATTGAATGCAAAAAGATGACGAGATTTAAAGTTGCGAATTAAAATAGACTTCATAACAAAGCTTGGAATAACATGACGCACAGGGTTTGGTTACATGCATAAGGAACAACATCATGCACGATGCAATAAACCGAAGTTCTCCTACGATACATATGCGTCTTTTTTGAATGGAAATAAATTAGACCTTTTGGGAACTAGTATGGAAAGGTGCCTCGCACTACCCATATAGAGTATTCTCCAGCTGGGCACCTCAGACGTGGCTGGTCGTCGTTGTAGTGGCACGCACATATGCAGCTAGGGTTGGCGCAGCAGCATGTGAGATCATAGGAACTTCCTATGTTCACGACCTCCTCGTTGCCTCTCTCATGTTGCATCTCGTTAGCTGAGGTTATCATTTTGCTCCTTGAGATCTTCAATTTGCGCCCAAATCAAAGATTCGGTTCCACAATATATCCACGTGCATCGCAACATATCGTTCATGGGGAGGATCGATCCAGCGGGTAAAGTTGCATTTCGCCATCTGCTGTAAGGGACGGTTAGTATGGAGGATGTATTAGCAGTAAGTAACATGAACAAAACTATTTACCCCAGAGTATGGACATCATAAGAAACGTCGTCCGCCATCGAAAGGGTCGTCTATGACCTGCATGATAGCGTCCTCCCCGTGTCCACATTTCAGCCACTTAGGTTGAGCACGCTTGTTCGGCATCAACCGGTAGTTAGGGCCGAAGTCCTCCCTTCTTTCCAGGTGAAGGTCTTGCTTTGGCGACCTTTGGGATCGGGTCCTGGGCGTCTCGCCATGGTATGTTAGTGTATGACGGAGAAGGTTCTTCTTCCTACGGTTTGAAGGATCGAGTGGTCCTTCCGGAGCGTGGAGCGCATATTTTATAGCCCGCAGGGGAGGCAAAGACCTGACGGGGTAATGTGTTAGGTTGTAGACGACAAGAATTGATGGGGTTGTCTGTTTTGCGCAGAGATAAGACTAAACGGGGCAGCTTTGCATAGTAACAACACCAAAAGAGATAGCCTTGCGCAATGACAAGACCAGACGGGGCAGCTTTTTGCAAGATGACAAGACCACACCTGGCAGTGCGGCTTTGCGCGGTGACAAGACCACACGGTGCGCTTTACGCAAAGGACAAGGCCAAATGGGACAAAGATTGCAAATGACAAGACAAGACAGGACAGCTTTGCGCAGTGATAACCCTGACCGCCTCGCCAGCTTTTCAGAACGAGAAGACATGACTGTGATGATGAAGATGCCCCAAAACATGAAGTCTCTCCTTGATGAAGTCGTTTGAGCATATACACGTACATAGCAAGGCAGTCGATGAAGTGCTTTATGAAGCTTATATGAGAATATGATTGAAGGGGCTGAGAACGCTCGTTGTGATTACGAAGATGCCCTAAACATGGAGCATTCGATGTCGGTGCGAATGGTTCTTTCTGGGATTCCACTAGAGGAGGCATACTTGCAATATATGCTTGCTTTGATGGCTTAGCGGAGACATGGAACCGTAACTACATTAGAGTCCATGACGGAAGCCGTTACATGTAGTCACATGGCAAGATGGTTCACTAATTGCTTTAGTCATCCTCGCTACTACTACGATGCACAAAGGCGACACAAGCATCAGGACCATGTAAGTATACATGTCTTTAGGGGATAGTAAAAACATGGCGGGTAGGAGGGGGACTACTATGGAATGACACAGTCGTCACATAACATGATCATGCACGCAAACCGATAATTTGACAAAGAGTGTCCTATTTAACGACGTCGGTCGGTCTCGGTCGAAGGAGCCTTCCCCTTCCCCTTGTCACCATACTCTCCACGTCGGGCTGGTGTGTCGAAGTCGTCCATGTCCTGCGATTCCATGATGTAAGTGCACCGTATAGTGAAAATCGTGAAGAAGGATGTAAATTCGTCATAACTCACGCTGTCGTCACGGATTACACCGGTGACCAGATCTGTTCAGGACGTCAGGGCTCACCAAGATGAGCCTTTCCCTTGCCCTTGTTATGGACTATCCACGTCGGTCGGTATATCGAAGTCGCCCATGTCCTCGCGATTCCATGATGTAAATGCACCGTGTAGTGAAAATTGTTAGAAGGATGTAAATTCTTCATAACTCACGTCATCGATACGGATTACGCCCGGGCAACCAGATACGCTGTGGGCTGCTCACCAAGATGAGTTTTCCTTGCCCTTGTCACGGGAATGTCCACGTCGGGCTGGTATGTTGAAGTCATCCATGTCCTGCGATTCCATGATGTAAGTGCACCATATAGTGAAAATCGTTAGAAGGATGTAAATTATTCATAACTCACGTCATCGTCGTACACGCCGGGCGATCAGATCTGTTGTGTATGGCTGCTCACCGCATGAGCTTTTCCCTTGCCCTTGTCGCGGGACTATCCACGTCGGGCTGGTATGTCGAAGTTGTCCATGTCCGGGCGATCTTGGGCTCCCGGTGCCTCTGAGTGGTCCCAGACGTAAGGTTTCCACCGCGACGAAGTTCTCGCCCGCACCGAGTAGTTCAAAGCATGTACTTCGTTGGATGAATGTCCTGTCGTACATCTCCGGGCCGTCGATCCACTGGAAAAAGTGGCAGCGCATCTTTGGCTGCCATTACATGGGGATGAAGTTAAAAATTAAAGGAATTCAACGTTGGGAGAGGAAAATCGATGCGCACGAAAGAAACGCTTACGAGGTGGTGCCCGACGTAGTACGCCTGCTACGGTTATCCGCATGTGTGGACTAAATGATCTCTGCCGGTTTGCCACACACATACTGCGGGATCAGAAAACGTGGTGGTACTGGAGCATCTTTCATTGAAAAATCTGGGTATTGTAGCTGTTTGCTCTTCTGCTTAAGCCAATTTTGCTTCTGCAACATCCTCACGTAGAAGTTTGCCGAAGAGTCCATAGCTGGGTATCTATTGTGTAGTGTTGTGTAGTGTTGGGTTTGGTTCAACCCCCTTTTATAAGCCCTATGGTTGGCATGGTGTAGTTAATTTCATGCAGAGTCCTGTCTTGCTTTGCAGAGTGCTGTCTTATCGGACTGAAAAGTCTAACCCTAAACCTAAGCCCTAAGCTACGCAAAGCTAACTCCTTTGGTCTTATCATCGCGCAAAGTGGCCGTGTGGTCTTATCATCTGCATAAAGTCTGCCTCGTGTGGTCTTGTCATCGCGCAAGGTCAGTTCTCATTTGGTCTTATCATGCACAAAATTTGCCGGAAGTGTGGTCTTGTCACTCCACAAAGCAGTCTCCTTTCGTCTTATCACTACGCAAGGCCGAACCCTAACCCTGAACCTAAACCTAAAAAACCCTAACCCTAACCTTGAAACCTAAACCTAACCCTAACCTTGAAACCTAAACCTAAACCTAAACCTAGCTCTAACCCTGAACCTAAACCTAAAAAACCCTAACCCTAACCTTGGAACCTAAACCCTAAAAACTTATTGCCACGCCACTTTCCCCGGTGTGACAGGCTTGTGTTGTCACGCCACTTTCCCGCGTGCGGAGGATCTGTCTTCGCCACGTCACAATGCTTGATATTCCAGAGGCATTGCCAAAAAGGGCCATCGCTGACGGGGCTAAGTCCTGTCACGCCATTTACCCGGGCGTGACAGGACTACCTTGTCACGCCAGCATGCACGGCGTGTCAAAAACGCGCTGCCACACCACAATCCAACATGTTTCAGAGGTGGTGCGAAGAAGGGCGTAGCTGCTGGGGCTAAGTCCTGTCACGCCCTTTACGCTAGCGTGGCAGGACTGCATTGTCACGCCAGTACTGACGGCGTGATAGTATCACTCATCTGAGTCAGCCACATCCTCATGCATTGAATCAACGCAGTCTGATTTCATTCAAACAACAATAAGAATCAACCACCAGGCATTGAGAATCATTACAATTTTGAAACAACAATAAGAAGCAACCATCATTCATCTCATTTCATTCAACATTCAAAATGGCCATAGAAAGTTCCATTCGATATGAACTGTACAAAATACAACCACACATTCATTCATCCCATCACTTGCGCTTTCGGCGTGCACCCGATCTTGGCGTGAACCTCGCTACTGGGTGTTGGCCTCGCGTGCCCTCAACGACGTTGACGGAACTAATGTCCACGCGATTACGCCGTTTACGGCGACGTGGTGGGGTGTCCTACGTCGGCTGCGTGGGGGGCGGTGCACCAACCAGGTCCGCGAGGAGCATCTCGTCGGGAATCCTAGCAGCGACGTCCTCCTCATCCTCGCCGACCTCCTCCTCGTCCTTCTTGTCCGCGCCACCCTCCTCCTCGTCCTCACCGGCCTCCTCGGCCTAGTCTGCTTCATCTGCGCCACTCCGAGCCAAAGCCAAAGTTACCACGACCTCTCCCCCGCCGCCACCGGCTCATCCTTGGTGACCATCGCACGGCATTGGCGGTGAACCAACTACAAGGTTAAAGAACAAAAAGGTAGTGAAGTTTAATGCAACAAAATAAATAACAAGGATAACATGTTAATTTAACGAGTGTGTTACCTCAACGGTCCCGAAGTGTTGGAAGCTCCTCCTAACCCTCCTATAGCATCGAGAACCTTCGGCCTCGTTGCTTATGCGGGCAAGCTGATTTCCCTGCGAACGGGTCAACACATTACATTAGCTTACACATGGTGACATTGCTAATTAGTGGTGTGATAAAATGTACTCACATAGTAAGCGTTGATAGGGGCCCTCTCCGGCTGAGTGCCCATCCGTGTGAACTCATCGTAGTCATCCACGATGTCCTCCTCGTCGTCGTCACCCTCATCTATATCCGCATCGGTCATCGCCGGTCAAAGCTGAAGACGCGCGACGCCGTGTAGCCACTGTAGGTATCTAATGAAGTTATGCCTCTAATAGATCTGGGGCACGTTCCTGGACCGATTTGTTCGGTCCAGCCACTCCAACACGTAGGCTCGGTGATGAGCGGACGGTCGGTGTGCGATACCTCGCCTTTGTTCATCCCGCGACGGGCGATAATCTAACGATAGCACTTAAAAGCGCTACGGAAGCTACACATACACGACGACGAGGACTTACCCATGAAGGTTTATGTCTGTCGAGAACATCGCTGGTGGACATGCCTGAAACTTCCCAAACTGTCTCATCACCCGATGGGGCCAATGGTACTCCACCGTATGAAAGTAGATCAACGGCGAGAGGGTCAACCATGAAAGCTTCGCCCGCTCGCACATCGGGTTTAGCTCAATTTGGAGGACCTCGTCGCGGACGTATGGCAGCCATGTGACCTACAGCAAGTACGTTTAGCTCAATAGGTGAATGCAGTAAGTAAAATAACTTATGAAACAGTACCTGGTCCTGCGTGATGATGTCGAGCTCGTTTGTATACGCAAGGTACCGCGACCTCAGACGCCCAGTAGGTGCCATGATGGAGCTCCAGAGGTAGGCTACTGTGAGTCGCGAGGCCTCATCTTCAATGGGCCATGGCCATGCCTGCATGGAGATATGTATCAGTCGTATTTCTTATGGAACGAGATATGAGTGATTAATTTAAAAAGAGATATGTACCTACAAGGCAGCACGAGTGGGTCGACCCACGGGGAAACGCTCCTACATCCAGGTCCGCAGGAGGTATGCGCACCACAAGTTGCCCTCCGCACTCCTCGACGCAGACGTCGCCTGGAGATGCGTGCAGACATGCCAGTAGCGTAACCCCAACCGTAGGTCCCTGCCGTTAGAAATTTGCCAAAATTGGCAAGTAAATCCAGAAACGGCAGGTTGCGGCCCGAAGAGGAACGAGCCGAAGATGCCAAATCCACGCCATGCGTAAGCGCCGACTTTGGGCGTCATTCGCGCTCGACGGGCACACGTTGAAGTGCTTGCAGCGTAGTTATGACGCAAGCATCGCAGATGGACGGTTGTCCTCGAGTCCACGGGGGTCCTCCTCGTCGACTCGAGCCACTCTCCCATCTCGCCGGCCCGCCACTAGCGACGCCCCCACTCACAAAGAGCACCCTCTACAGGAGGCCGAGAATCATACCAACGTCCTGAAGCGTGATAGTCATCTCGCCTGATGGTAGTTGGAAAGTGTGGGTCTCTGGACGCCACCGGTCCACCAGAGCGGTGAGCGCAGAACCATCCATACGAGGGAGCCCATTGATGACTATCCGCGCCAAAGCAAGGAGACCTATTGAGTGGACGTGTGGCACGTACCGCTCATCCCAATCTAGGGGGTGTGGGTCCGAGGGCGAAGGGGCTGGAGTACCTCCAAGAGAGATACGTAAATAAATAAGTGAAACAACAAGCACGATGGAGTAGAAGAGTAGCAAATCTCACCTGACCACCGTGGGCTATGCGGCGAGCGCGGTGGTTGTCGTCAGATTCGAGAGGAGCAACACGTATTCGCGTCTTGGCAAGATCCTGCAGACAGGATAGGATTTTTGTAAGATCATGTGAGGTACAAAACAATGTACATAATGCAAATGAGTGAACTATATCAGTACGTACACATGACATTGAAAACAATATGTGAAATGCAAATGCAAGTACTATACACGTAAAGAATAACCATTTTTGCGGAACAACAGCATTGGATACCTCAAGCAGGTGGGGCAACACGTGAGCGCCACCGCCTGACCCTGCGCGGCTGGGAATCCCTACTAACGTGCTTTGCCCTTGTGTGTCCGTGCTCGTGGCACTCCGAGCACCTGTTGGTGCTGCCGGCGTCGTTGAAGTCCCCTAGAGAGTACATGTCCTTACCGCCTTGCTGTGAGAGGCCCATGTCATTACGAAGCCTCTTCCTCTTCCTTCGACCATGTCGCTTGTTCATCATTGTTACGTCAGGAATGTATTCCTCCCCCACGTACGGTGGCCAATACGAGGGATCTAGGTAAGGCTTGAATCGCTTCTCCCAAGTCAAAGATCGTGGCTTGCTTCGAGAATTCGAGCTAACGAGGTAAGGTGACTTACACGCGCGACGTGATGTGGTGAGGACATGAGAGCATGGGACATGCAGAACATCGACCATGCAAGTCTGAGCCTCCCTCGGTCCAGTTCACTCTATGGTTCCCGCCATCAGAACGCTCCCTCTATCGATGTGCCCCGCCTGACGGCGTATATATGCTTAATGGGATCAGATTCCTCCGCCTCCTTATTGCATGACTCGGCCTCCGCAATAGCAAGGTGCTTGGCAGCAGCCGCACCCCAACGCTCGCCGGCGTTGAATGCATCCCTTGCTCGGGTCCACCGATCCACAAAGTACGAGTTGGTTTTTCGAAACGAGTACTCCAAGATAGCAGATACTGGCATCGCACGGATGCCCTTAATAATGTTGTTGAACACCTCCGAGATGTTCGTTGTCATCATTTCATACCGACAGCCATCTTTATCGTATGCATGTGCCCACTTCTCCTTCTGCTGCAAGACCTCGTCCAACCACGACTTACCCCGTTCGTTGGTCAGTCCCCTTAGCTCCGTCAACTTGACTTTGAATTCCCTCTTCTCCAAGCATCCACACAACAGCTTGAACTTTTTGGTGAGATCTTCCCTGCCGCATTGCTTAAAGAAATTAGCCGCTAAATGATGCATGCACCACCTATGCAAAGACATCCGTGTCCGCAAGTCCGCTTCTTCCACGCTGCTGAGAATGCCACTTGCTTGTCCGAGACGATGCAAACTGTCGTCTGTGCCCAACGAGGCGAGAGCGAACTATATCTAGGAACCATTCCCAGCTTGCATTGTTCTCACCCTCTATCAATGCGAATGTTAATGGAATCAGCTGGTCCTCTGCATCAATACCCACGGCGAGCATTAAGGCACCATAGTACTTCCCCATCAAGAATGTAGCGTCAACAGATAACACAGGCCTGCAATGTTTGAAGGCCTCTATGCATTTCCCAAAAGACCAATACACCCTCCCAAGGACATGTTTCATAACCCCTCCATCGAGTTCCATACGGTTGCCGTGCCAAGGGTAAAACATCATGCCCAGATTCTTGGCCTGCATAACGGTTAAGATTCGAGGAAGCAAACCGTAAGTCTCCTTCCAATCACCCCACAATAACTGCATCGCTCTCTGCTTTGCCCTTTATGCCTTCCCGTACTTCATACGGTACTTAATGAACCCGTAAATAACCTCGATGAGGGTGGCAACAGACACATCAGGATCGACAGACACAACCGCCATAATAGACCTAGCAATGAAATTTGCGGTCGCCTGGAGGAGCTCCCCGGACACTTGTGCGGTCCCACAAGTGTGAGGTTGCTTCACATTCTCTATTTTCCATTTGTTGTCCCTTGTTTTGCGGCCCCATACCTTCCATCCGCACCCCCTTTCGCACCTCACGGTGTACCTTTTGTTCACATCGGAGTGTTGCACTATGAACGGACGATGGTGCCGCACTGAGTATTCTTGTAGCCAAACCTTCATGTCCTCCATGGTTGGAAACAATAAGTTCTTCCATATTATGTCATTCTCCGGGTCCGCAATGCCATCCCTACTCCTCAACCCATTAGCACAAATCGCGTTATCAACCATACTGACATCATCGAAGAATGCATCGATGGGACCTCACCCATTACACTGCGAATAACCCTGTCTTCCTCTAAGGAGAAAAGAGGTGCGGGAGCCTCATCTTCGGTCGAGCTCCATCCTTCGTCAGACTCCACTTCACGGGTTGTTCCATCGTGAAACAACTCCTCCTCAAGCTTATTGTTCATTACAGTGCCGTTGAAATCAGTCACAAGGTCAATAACACGTTGCGGGGAGGATACAAGAAGATCCACCGACAGGGGGCCATGGTTGTTACGACTCACACTAACGAACTCTTCGGAAGGTTGCTCTTCCATTGGGGGCTTATGAATGATGGGCAAGCAGGTCTTGTTCCTCTGTGTTGCCATTCACCACATCCAAATTGTCGGCAAATCCTCAACAACGATTGTCCTTTCCACCGCCACCTCCAACACCCGGACCTGAGATGCGAACACAATTTCCTTGTACATGTCCCAATCATTGGCGGACAGGATTGGCACCAAAAAGGTGTGCACCTTAGAACCCAGCCCTGTGTCATATCGTCCTTGCATTCTGACAACGACCCCGGGCTCATCCCATCCAAATGCTGACTTAATCCTAGTCACAAGAGTTTTAAAGTCCAGTGATTCGCGAAACAAAAGGACGGTGGCTTCCATGTCAGCCAAGTCGACGTAACTTCCGGTTTGGCTAATGGCCCCACCAAGAAATACACGCATAACTTTGTCCATCTACATCCAACAAAATATTGCAAAGTCAAGATCGCATGCCATATGGACGAAATCACCGCAAGTACGAAATATTGCAATCAACATTGGACATAACAAAAGTTCAGTTTCCAGAGACATGCTACCAGTTTGACGGTACAAACATACGCATGATTGACGGGTCGTTTCACAATGACTTGAGGTGTGTTAGGCCATACACAGTGGACGAATAACACCAAGAAACAACGAGATGCAAAAAGATCCAAAACCTACACTACCTGAGTCTCTCGTGCTCAGTCATGCTCAAGATCCCGTTCTTGAGACCACCCAAACCACGTGTTTGGGACCGCTCAGAGCTTGCCTCTGAGTACGACCTACACTACCCTGGATCCACGTGCCCAGGTACGCTCGAGATCCCATTCTCGAGACCACCCAAACCACGTGTTTGGGACCGCTCAAGGCTCATTCCTGAGTACGCCTAGGACTTCGCTCCTAGGTACGCCGGAGCTACACGCTCGGAGTGCCACGAACCACTCGTTCGAGAAATCTTATATGCATAAAGGAGGTAAGTCAACCTTTATTCCACTTCTTCTATATCCTTTCATATTTTTTTCTGTTAACTAATTCTACACAACATCGTATTGAAGGTTAACCAAAATTGTTGTCCTACCTTGTAACTAGTTAACCAACACCTTGTTTGTTTTGAGTTTTGACCTCAAATTATGCACCAAGAAAATAAGTATAGGATTTTAATATTTTTTATCTATACAAAATTCGACAAGCTTTAAACTACACTAAAGACTAATTGCATGGTGATCCCACCAAAGAACTTTGAAATGTTCTCATTGGAGAAATGTGATCCGCTTGGTATCTATTGACTATTACTCCTCAAAGATAATAAGGTGTATAATCATGTCAGAATCTCCAAAACATGTTTATAATTCAAAGTGCGATTTTAGCAAACAATCATAAAAAATCCCAGCATTAATAATTATAAATAAAGCAAAATTCCATAACCAGTTAAATGGCAAAAATGACATAAGATTAAGAAAAACCTTTAAGCCATCTAAATGGAACAGAATGCTCATCATGTACAAATTGAATACAAACAACATCAGCATATAGCTCAGATTTAATTGTATGAATATGGCTCTCAGAAGGCTAGTTGCACAAGGATTAACCTTGGCCATCACAACACTTTAGTCTATACTCTTCATCAATTGAATATGACAATATTGATTTAAACTTTGAGCTCTAAACAATACTATACTAATCTGTCTGTCTCAAAGTCTCAAACAAGCGACTACAGGATATACTTTCGGCGATCGAGATCACATAACAAGACTCGAATATTCACGTAACTAGATCACAAGATCAAGAATAACAACAATTTGCTAACAGAGTGTTTGACAAATTGAATTGTCGACAATCTCTAGAACCGGAGGTTCAAAACAATCGATCCACACAAAAGTAATAAACTAGCGTAACACAAGAGACAAGAGTATGTAATCCAATTAGAGCTCAAGTCTAAATCCTCTTATCACATCAATTTCAAGATTTAGACTAATATCATCATTGAGTATTTGAAAAGATCCAATGAGCTAACCAATCCTCTTTGCAATATCTCTAAGGACTAGAGATTAAACAACTACTCAATCACAAATCAAGCATGAATGCAGCATCCGAAAAATAATGGTGAAACTAGGATCTCTTGAAGCATAACATACTTTTCTTACGTTTCAATCACAGATCAAGCATAAATGCTTGGGAGGAGAGCCGGTGGGGAGAACCGATGGGGGAGAAGCCACCGCTCTGGGAGGACGACGCCCATTGGAGGGAGGACGACCGGTGGTGGCAGAGGACTCGTCGAGGGCGGGCGGGGGGGGGGCGACTGTCAAGGCCAGGAGAGCCGAGGCCAAGGCTGGGAGAATGCCTGCAGCAGGAGGAGGACAGCCTGGGAGGACGCCAGGCAGGTCGAGCTCCGCCGTGGGGACCAGCGGGGAGGCTAGCCTGGCGCAAGCGAGGATGGATTTAGGAGGAGAGAAGTCGGAGCGGCGGGGACGAGATGGGGCAAAAATGAGAAACTGGAGCGGCAGCCACACTTAAGTCACCCACTGTCACGCCAAGTCTCGGGGTGTGACAAGACAGCCTTGTCACGCCATGTGATATGGCGTGACAGATGCCACGCAAGCCCTCCACGCTGGCATGGCGGGCGGCGAGGGCTTGCGTGGCATGTTTTGTCACGCCGCTGCATCTGGTGTGACAGAGTTGATTTGCCACGCCACGGCTGGTGGCGTGGCCAAAGGGGTCAGAATTGGAAATAAAGTTCGCGAGGGGTTAACTTTAAAATAAAATTAAAAAAAGGATTAAATAATATAAAAAATTCTCATGGATTAGACTTTAGTTTTCTTTTCAAAATGATTTGTCAAAAATGATTTCATGGATGGATAATCCATGTGGGGAAACTTGGGCAGTTAGCCTTGGATAAAATGGTGTTAGGAGATTATCCTTCACCAAAAGTGTTAGGAGGTTATCCTGCACTAACTTTTCTCTAAACCAATAATATTGTAATATTGTATAAGAATTGCTTTCAAACTTACTTAAAGTATTCAAAATTCCAAATATTGCTTTATGCACAAATAACCATATAAGCCTTCCTTTGATAATATCCATGCATGCATTAACTCTGTTATGAGTGTAACTTGCGGAATACATTTTGTAATCACACTTGCTTAATAAATTGTTGTTTAGATGAGAAGGACTTTGCTACCGGTGAGGATCTCGATGACTAGATCGCTACCCCAGTTTATTGCATGTGGCAGATTTATTGGCCCTATTACTACTTCGTCTTTCACTATGTTATTTTATTGTTGGCTTGTAAGCCTTACTTGTAAAACTCGATATTAATAAAATTATGTGAGATATGAATGTTATTATCTTTGTTTATAGTGTGTACACTAGTTGTTCCGGACTAGTGGAGAATACCTGCATAACTGAGGGTGTTACTCCGGTTTGACACCCCAGATGCAAATAGGAAGGGATCTGGAAGTGGAGGCATGGATCCATCGATCCAGAGAATTACAGCAACTGACCGAAGCTCTATTGTGAGAAAGAAGGCAGGATCCACTCTAGGAGGACGCCGATGATGCAATTGCCAACCGCTAGAGGAACTGACTCGAGGGAAGTGAGGGCCTACACTAGGTTAATATATAAGGAGGAAGAAGGTGTAGGACCCCTTCCACTTGACGTCAACGAGGTCATTGGGGGTGGAGATAGGGGAGGGGGTCAGAACTGAGGAAGAAGGGGAAGGTAGTTTGGGAGAGGTGTTACGAGCGAAGAACGAGGGAGACAACTTTAATAGAACTGTTATATGGAATGAGCTTGATATAAAAAAAAAGATGAGCTAGAGATATACAAGAGATGTTAGATAAGTGGCAGTGTAAGAATTCAAATGAGTTTTTGGCTCATTTAGCCTATTTTTGAAACGAAATAGCAAAACTAGACTCTATGCGAACGATATGGAAAAAATGGCACCCTGACCGCAAAAAACCACCACGGAAGGCGACCTGCCGTGAACTGGGACCACGGTAGGCGACCTGCTGTGAACTGGGACCGTGGCAAGTCGTTTGCCGCAATCCTGTGGCACTGCCACCTGAAATGATACCAGAGCACTATAGGTGACTAGAAGTGCTCCAGGAGCACTTCAGGTGACACATATCACTTCCCTATCCATCCGCGGTACCATTTTTGCCATTTTGTCAGGGAGGGAGCTAGATTTGTTATTTCATTGCCGAAACATGCCAAATGAGGCAAAAGCTTGAATTCAAATTAAGTAGTTTTGGACCCATTGTTTGGCTATCGCTATGTCGCAATGACAAGAATGCCCTTGTCATATATGAAGAAAATGATATTTTAATTCTTATTTAGAATCTTTCTAGGTAAAATTCTTTATGAACTAAAACTTCGCAAATATAAATTATATTCCGGAATGTATAAATATAAAATTTGAATAAATATTAATCCCGAATTTTGACTTTCTCAATTCAGATTTCCAAAGAAACATTTCATTGTGAAATACTAGAAAATAAACATGTTTAGAAATTGAATGTATGGAATCCACATCAAAAGAAAATTCCAATTCGAGTTTTTTATTTCAAAAGTTGGAATTGCTTTGTTCATTCAAATAACTCAAATATTGAAGAAAAAAATGCAACTTAATTTTAAACAATAACTAGGGTTCTTTTGGTTATTTCTAAAATCTCCTTAGGGCCTATTGTAAATGACCTCCAAATTTATTCCCTATCTTAAAGCATTTAAATTAGTGTTTTCAAGTTTTGAGGTTTTTCTAGAATTTTAAAATGTTTTCCTTGTTTTACGAGCCTAAGTAGATTTTTGCAGGTTTATTAAAACAACTTTAGAGTCTAAAGATATTTTATTTGGGTTTAGAATATTCTAAAGTACCTTTGTAGATTTTCTTGGATTTTTTCTATTTCATTTGCTATTTTTTAAGAGCTTAAAACTATTTCTAGAATTTTCTAAAATGAAAATCAAATCTAAATTTTCCTAATGCTCTTTGGGCCGGAATAGTAGCCACGGCCCAGTCCGGCCTCGCTTTCAACCCAAAAACCTGGCCCAACTCCGTCCTTACCAAGTTGCTTTCGAAAATACACCTCTCGAATGCGAAAGTGTATTTCCATAAGTTTCGCCCCACTTGACCTCACATGTGGGCCACTAGACCCACCGGTCAGTCTCTCCCTACTCTCTCTCTCTCTCTCACTTGCTCTCGTCAACACCTCGGCCCCACCGATCACCCATTGCGTCGTTGTCTTCCTCTCGTGCCAACGCCATGACATGCACTATAGGAGCTCCGCATGCCCACCATTTCCAACATCGTCTCCCACCCATTGTGCTCATCTTTTTCTCTACGCAAAGACATCGTGCTCATCTCTCCTCCCCTGTCTTCCCTCTTTTCCTCACCGCTGCCCGCCACCATGGATGCACCAGCTCTCTTTTCTCAAGTGGGCGCATCCTCTTTGTCTCCCCGCACCCTCGCCTCAACATGGCTCCTTTTTTTCTCATCAGCAGCCTTTCCACACCCTCCTTCCACTCTTTTCCTCTTCTTTTCCCCATCAAGCTAGCCCGCCGTGCTTCTCGTTTCTGCCGCTGCACCCACCTGTCTACCTTTTTCCTCTCCTGAGCTCACACCTCAACCCACCTACTTACCTTATCTTGTATTGCGCTCTCTCCCGAACGCATTACCACCTTTTCCCCTCTCTGGTAGGCCCCCTCTCTGGTAGGCCCCCACCTCACACCCTTTTCAAACAGTAGCCAAGCTCCTCCGCTCTAGCTAAATAACCTTCATTGTGATGCCATCCAAACTCACCCCACCACGCCTTCCACCTTACCCGATAGGAGCTCCTTCTATAGTGCTCTCTTTCGACCGGAACATCATTGAGGTCCCCGGCTCCAGCAGATGCACTCCGTCGAAAATAAATTTCCTTGAATTTTCTAGATTTTTAAAAGTTTTTCCCTATTTATTTTAAAGCCAAAATAAATTATTTGCAAATCTAAATACCAATTTTGAGTTGGAAATATTTTATTTAAGTTTAAAATAATTCAGGGAATTTCTGTGAATTTTTCCAGAATTTTTGAACTCTATTTGCTATTTTCTAAAAGCCTATTTGATTTCTCTCATTTTTTGTAAATCAAAAATCCAGATTTTGGCTTTTGGGCCTAATCTTCCTCCGACCCATTTCCTTTCTCGTGTGTTTGGCCCATTTCTGTGGCCAAACCAACCGCACAAGCCCACCTCCCCTCTCCCTCTCTTCCTTTCTCTGTTAGGTGGGGCCCACGTGTCATCTTCTACCTCGCCTTCTTCTTCCTCCCCGCGCCACCGCCATTAGCGCAAGCCCTAGCTCATCAAAGTCGCTGTTATTGCCTGTTCTTTGTGCGCATTCAATGGCATTCAAAGCCACATTCTTCCCCGCACTCATTTCACTCCTTTTCTTCCCCCTTAAATCATCTTAAATCGCAATTGCACCACCACCGCGCCGCTTGAAACCGCCGCACACGTCCCTGCCGCCTCGGCCACCCCCTTGCCCTATAAAAGGGAGCCCCGACATCGCCTTGACCTCCTCAGCCCATCCCCGCACACTACAACAGGACTGACTTTATACAACACATTGTCTGCAACACATGGGCTATGTGTTGCTGCTGCAATGTTTTTGCATCACATACTATATGTTGTTGAGGCTCTTTGCAACATATAGTTCACTCATTATGAAAAAGTGTGTTGAAGAGTCTCATGGCATCATATAATATATGTTGCTCAATTATATATTGGAAATGCAACATGTATAGATCCGGACAAAATAATAGCGCCAAATGAAAACGTATCCATAGAACAAACAAAAAAAGCGCCGTAAATGAAAAACTAGCGCCAAACCAAAATACAAACGTGTGATTCTCTCTCCACTTATCTGGTTCCCCTCCCGAACAATCTGCAACCCCTCCCAAACATCCTCCCGACGATCGCCTCCCTCCCCGCGCCTCCCTTCCAGCGGCCAGCGCCCTCCTCCCCGGCCGCCACCCTCCTTGCGCCTCCCTTCCAGTGACAGGCGCCCTCCTCCCTGCCGCCGCCACCCTCCCTCGCCTCCCCTCCTCCCGGCCACCACCCTCCCAGTAGCCCCTCCTCCCCAGCCCCCTTCCTCCCCTTCTTCCTCCCGTGCCCCCCCGTCCCTGCCCCATACTTCACCCTCAGTGCCACCACCCTCCCTGCGCCGCCCCTTCCTCCAGTGCCCCCCGCCTCCCCTCCTCCCCGTGCCACCCTCCCGATCACTCATGGCCATCTGCGCCTCCTGGTGAGTTTTTCTTCCCAAATGCCTTCTTCTCCACCCTCTCTATCTCTCTCTCTTCAATTTCTTGAAGTTTCTCCCCTGGTGAATCCTAATTGCAAATGCATCTTTCATGTGGAATTAGGAGTCCTCATAGTGGTTATGCTTGGCGGGGAGACAAATCCATTTAGCTGGGCTATGAGGGTACGAAATGCACTCTATGTGGCATAGGCATTGGAGTACTACTGCTGACAAAGGGAGAGCTCTCTGACGACACTGCATGCATCTGAGGTCCTCTTTGATGTGGTGAGTCAAGATTGCTTGTGCTCCTTAGTTGCTTATTTGTTGGGGCTTTCACATACAAGGCATGTAACTTCTTTTGTGTTCTGGACGGTGAATTATAGGATGGTACCCCCAGACTATCATGTTTCGATATGATGAAGAACAGTAGGGATGGGAAGAGCTATAGTACCAATTTGGCTTTCACGCCTCCTGAGTACCTTAAGACTGGTAAGTGTCTCATATATATAAGCGAAATTTTCTGTGAACATGAATGCATCATGAATTGTATGTGCTATCATGAAGCTCCAAGTCATAGCTATAACCTGTTCATACTCAAGTGGTGCTCAAAGTAATGATTTTTTTTAAAGTTTATTATTCTAAATCCATGTTCCTTGCCACTATAGTCTTTTTACTAGTGGGTGGATCTTGTTATGCAATTGTTGTTTATTGAGCTTCTGTTGCTTAATTTTAGCAACTCACACCTTGTTTTTGTTTGTAAAATGATATACCCTATTGTTACCTTGTTGGCAAACATAAATCTCGAGCAAGAACTTAAGTCGTAAGCGAGACTTACATTTTTTATGAAGGATAATATTTAGTATTTACTTATTTTACTCATAGATAAGCAATGCAATTTCAGTATTGCAAGTCTAGGTCTATCTCTTACAATCTCCATGAAATGAATCTTCATTCATGGAAGCTTAAGAGCACCAGATTTTATTTGTTTCTTAACATCCCTCTGTTACTCTGGCAAGAGTAATTCGAGAGAGTGTGGTCTCTGATTTTGGTACTATCTTGCTTGATCTCCTAAGTGGAAAGCATGCATATTCCACCAAGCCATGTAAGTTATCCTCCTGCCTTTTGAAATATTGGTCAATTATTATGTCTCATCATATATGCGGCTTTGCACCTTAATAATTCTCATTGAATGTTTGTCAGAGGCTCCTTCACATACTTTCTTGGGCATTCCACATATACTGAACTCAGAGCAACATTCATTATCGCTCTGGAAAGCTTATTCCAGAGCGAGACCTTGATGAGGTACATGAGATATTGGAGAATGATGGATATAACAAGGATGAAATAGCAACCTTTGAGGTAAGAACTATTTGTTAGTTAACCTTACTCTAACAAAAGATATATCACTATTGTGGTAACTCCTTCACGACGCTCATTCTTTGCAAAACTTATTGAGCTTTATTCTCTCGACTGGAATATTTCAATTATGTAGATGACCCAAGATAATCCACTTATTTGGTACATAAGTTGGGAAAGTAGCAGACTTAGTTTGATTCCAAGACTGTGATAGTTAGATGTAGGTTGCAATTGTCATCAATGGTCTGAATGTCGACTCATGTTTTATCTTCGCTTCTTTCCTTTTTGTCTTCTTGATTTCATTACCTAATTCTCGTATTGCTTATTTTGGACATTCGCTATGAAGTGTGAGACTTTTAACCAAGTGGGATGCATGAGAAATCAATGGGGTTTATGTGCTCATGAAATTTCTACATGTGTCACTACTTTGATCTTAAGTCAAATTTTAACTAGTTTGGCCATGCTTTTTTTTTAATTGCTCTAGCCTAAATTATAATAGAACATTTCTTTGTTTCTTTTCATGACGATAACTTATCCAAGTCGATCTAAAATACATCATACAAGATTGTTGTCACCATTAATCTGGTGGTCCATGTTTGGCACATTTTCGCTTTTCCATGTTTTGTCACCTTGCTTACGAGGTGTTGCTTTAACCGATAAATGTGAGAGGGAGGATCATTTGACAATGCTTTATTTTATGTCTTGCATATGCTTTTGAAACTTTGGAACTTACTGAGCTACGGTATCTTTTAGGTCATGGATGGCGGTGTCCGATAGTATTGTTGTCAAGAACCATGGAGCAGTGCTTTTCAATCCAAGGATTTTGCCACTACACTTGAGTGTTACTCAAGGGTATGTTTATAATATCATTATATCATATGTCATGCGTGAATCGATTCTCCTTCCCGCATGTATACGCTATTACCTGTTGTCCAATTACGGATCGATATATTCATTGTTTCTATGTTTTTTATTACTTTTCCTCAAACTAGGCACATGAGTAAAAATTCCACCGTCGTGATTTTGCTTTACGGCTATCGATATGTTAACATGGCTTGTAGTGAATGTATTGGGGTTTGGCTATTTCTCTGGCTCCATTTCCCCTCTAGTGTGAAGTGAAGCTTAATCATCTGAAGGTGATTGTTTATAGGAACTTGTCTTAGAAAACACGGTGGTATATATAGCGACCAAGTCGGTCTTTGTAACTTTCATTATTTATGTGGTATGTTGATACCTTTGTCTTACTTGATGCTTAGATTTTAACTTACATGTATTTAGTCATATTGATTACTGTGTGCATTGTTTGAAAGTAGTAAACTATTTGATCTTAAACAATGTTGGTTCAATTTTATAAGGTATTTATTTTATTTGGGGTTGATGGATCTTTGTATCACCTTGCAAGACAAAGAACTTCTTCTGAGGCTCTAGTGCATTTAAAACAAAAAACAAAAAAGCAGATAGGGCAAAGCCTCACTCCTCTTATATAAATGAAACTTAAACAAAATCTACACTTTTAGGTTCACAAAATAGAAAATACACCTCAAGAGTTACACTTGCGACCTACTTTGAGATTTAAAACACCCAAGTATTCAGGTCCAAACACTCACAAGGCCACAAAGCGAAACAATATAAGCATTCAGTAGCTCCTCAATGAAACACCAATATTTGCCTTATCATGACACCAACTCATTTTATGATATTGCTTTTCTTCCGATTTACCATTCTCTCGTTGGATTTTGTGTTGACCCAGTACCTTTTTTCTTGTTTTAGTATGTTGCGAGCCTTCTTTGGTGCCTTTCGCATCTTGTCACAAAAACAAGTAATTCATAGGGACATCAAGCGGAAAATTTGCTCCTCGATATTGAGGTTGGTTGTACTCTCTGCGATTGCGGTTGGTGTACCATGGATATAGTTAAAATGTGGTATCAAATTCTACAATTGCATTCTACGTAAATGCATATGTTGATTTGTACTTGAGCTTTTTTCAATGACATGTTGCAAATAAGCATTGATACAAAGTCCTTTGCACTTTGCCCTTCCTTTTAGTTGCTTTGTTCCTCGCAAAATTTGTTCTTTTATCTCCACCTCTGAGAATGTTATCCACTAATATTTTTGTCCCTTTGATTACATTCTTGGTTCTCTCCAAATCCATTATCCACGAAATGATTCCTCTGGTGTGGCAGAGACAAAGCCAGGTCAACATCCTTACTTGTCCATATTCCAATTAGCACATAATTTAGATATTTGTCGCTTTGTTTATCATAGATGGACCCCACAGTCGAGAGCAAATCGAAGTTGTTTATGCATCAATGTCCTTGGTTTCAGTGGATAGTGGATACTACCAATGTAAAATATCTTTTGGAACCTGTCACTTTGTATGGTCATAGTGTTGTTTGGTACATTAAGTATGCACTAAATCGGCCCTACTTGTGCTCTTATGAACAATACAAATATATACAAGTAGTTTATGTGTAATGTGTTCTTTCTAACCGAACAAGCACATTTGGTATTCTTGTATGAAAGATGTTGGTATTTAGTTAGATCAAGCTACTAGCCATGGTATGATTGAACCAAAAGCCCTTGAAATGGGTCTCCATCCGGGACAAGCAAAACCAAAGCCTCAAATCTGCATCCTTTTGGCGCTGATTAAAAAAAAATAAATGCATGTATCCTTTTGTTTTGATCCAGTCTTGTCCACTAGTATTGCATTTACATACATCATACATGTATGATCGATATTTTGTCTTCTTATTACCGCTTGTAGTAAAAGCTATGTATGTGGTGAAATGTGCATAAAGCAAGGTGATGAAATGTAATACATGTGCCTTTAACTGTTCTTAACTGCATGAAAGACGCTTCGGTTGGGCAATCCACACTCATCTCCCATGAAGAAAATGAGGTGCTGGTAAGGCCATGGCACCACTACAAGACAATCGGTGATGCAAAAGGAAAAACAGTAGCTTGGCCTTCAACTTTTGTATGTTTGTGTTGGCTTGCTTTAATTTCAATGAGTTATCTTTATATCATACATACTTATACCCCTACAATTTATTGTTGTCCATGCAAAGTTGAAAAGGTTAATGGCTGAATTTTCTATTTGGATCTATTCTCACCAACTCATCAAGGCGAAGAAGAGACTTCATGAAGATTAGCTAGCGATACTTATGTTTGGCTTTTTAGGACTCAATTTAGACTTGTTATCATGTTTAGTATTTTCAACAAACTCTAGTTGATGTATGGAATGATGTGAATGACAATACCTTTATTTATTTCCATGTGCAATGCAATTTGGTGTTCTCATATTGAGTTGTATAATTTTTATATTCTCAAACATTGAATGAAAAGTATTGAGATAATAGTTTGTGTACTTCCATAAATTGCCATAAAAATGTGTTGCTAATAACAAACATGTGTTGTTGACAAGTATTTGCGATCTTTGTTGAAATATGTGCCACATGTGTTGTTATAAATAGAGAAATGCGTTGCAGGCCTCATATGTCAGCAACACCTATTCTTATGTATAACAACATTTAATTTGTGTTGCACAGGCTCATCCTAGCAACGCCACCCATAACAACACTTAACATTTGTGTTGCTAGAATCAGCAGAAACACTTTTTTGTACATACATCAACACATACCTGTGTTGCTATATGTCAGTCCTGTAGTAGTGGCAACTCATCGCACTTCCCATCGCCTCTCGCCGCCGGAATCGTTAGTTGAAGCTCGTCGGCCACGAGCCTTTCCTCCATCGATTGCACCGTCGTCATCGACACCCCGTCGCCATCTTCTTCACCATCGGCTTTGTCATCCAACGTTCTACCTCATGCGCCCGCTCCCATCGCCGAAAGACCGCCGAAGTTCCATCGCTGTCATCGACCGCATCTCGTCGCTGTCTTCTCCCTCGCCACCGGCAACTCTATCGCACCCCTTCGCCGCAACCGTGTGCACCAGGTTCACCGCGACACCCCCCGTTTCGTTTGCTACCCTCGCCGAACCTTGCTAACACCAGCGACCCTCGGGCCTTGTGCACCGTTGCTGTCGGGTGTGAGGTCGCAGCCATCTGGCCACCGCACAAACTGCCACATTTCCCATTTGGCCCACATCAGTGCCAACGTGGCACTTGTGCCAGCGCACACGTAAGCCACACACTGTTTCACAGAGCTGGTGTAACATCCCAATTTTTTGAAACTTTAAAAATCCTTTTTGAGTTGTTAGCCCTTTGGAAAATTCACCCAAGAGTTTTATTTGAATTTTAATACAGCTTAATATGGATTTTCAATAGCAAAACAATTTAATGTAAATAATCTCAACATAAATTATTGCCAAAATTATTTTAGTTGGGTTCTATGTGCTTGGAAATATTTTTTAGATTTTTCTGGAATTTTTCCGAGTCCATTTGCTATTTTTCATTTGCCATTTGGATTTATTGTATTTTCTAAAATGCAAAACTATTAAAATCTCAAAAATTCCTCGGGCGAATCTCCCTTGACTTGGCGTAATCCTATTCATTTCGGCCCATTCCTACGTGGCCCGCCACTTCCTCTGTCCCCGCGTGCGCGCCGCCTTGACCCCACCAGTTAGCCTTAGTGTCGACTTTTGCTACGCGTTTCCTCCCGAGCCCGCGTCACTAATGAGTGGGTCCCACCAGGGGCACTGTTCATCATCTTCAACCGTGCGCGCTCAGGACTCTACCTCCGTGCCGTGTTCGAACTCCTTCATGGCCCTGCTGCTACAGCCTATTTAAGGCCTCGGTGTGCGCATCACGAGCATTGCCCCAACCCCTGCCGCCTTTTCCCTAAAGCTCGGAACCGTAGGTCGCCGCCTCTTTGTCGGATTTGGAGTTGCAACCCTAGTGCCGCCCAAGCTTCCTCTGCCAAATTTTGTCACCGTCGGTGAGCTCCTGCTCCCATCGAGTACATCGCCAGCTTTGCTGTGCCACGTTCTACACAATGCGCACGCATTCATCTTCGAAGGGGACTCAAGTCACCATCGCCATCTCAAGCCACGCCGCTCCGCCGCTCATCTTGTCGCCGTCGTCATTGTGGTCATCTCCGGCAAGGATGGACCGCGTCACCATGTTCCCCGAGTCACACTCGTTCAGATGCGCACCTTCACCGCCGTCGAGGAGCCGCCGTTCGCTGAAACTTTAGGAACCCGAGCCCTCGCCGTTGTTTAGCCACAGTGGCATGCCACATCGTCAGCCACGTCAGCCCTGTGCCTGCATGTCGCCCTTGTGGCATTCCCGTCAGCGCCGCGTCAATGCGTGCGGGTTAGATCCAAACCCTAAGCGAACCAAACTTACGTAGATCTATTCCACCATGAGCCTAGCCTATGAAGGTCCCACTTGTCGGTTCTTTGTTCAGAGACCCTTGAGCCGATCGCGTGGACCCAGTCCATGGCCTCGGGCCCACATGTCAGCCTCTATCCTATTTTTTCGGATTTTCTTGTAATTTGAAAATCGAAATGGTGTCATCTTGACATCATTAATCGGGATTTTCAGTAGAAAATTAATTGGGAAAAAAAAATCAGAAACGGTGATCTTTTTCCTTTTCTTTAGGTTTAGATCTTCTAAAAGCTCGTTCTTCCTCATACGAACTACGATTGAGCCCATTCAAATTTCTAAATTCATGTAAATTCAAGATATATTTTTATGATATTTTTATTTAATTTTTTGAGTTTGTTTTCCCTCTGTTTTGTATTTTATTTTATTTATTTACTTTGTTTGCGAGTAGACATTGATTCTTTGGAGAATTTTGAGGATAGAGGATTGCACAAAGACCAAGACTAGTACTAAGATCAAATGTAAGTTGTACCTTTGATCATGTTGAACCCAGTTTTCTAAAATTACTTTGATTCAATTATTGCATTTACTTTAAGTATTTATTTAAATGCTTTGGAATTAGTTATTCATCCAAATTGTTTATATCCACCTTGCCCATTGTATATCATAATCTTCTGTCATCCTAGCTTGGTTAATTACTTAGTTGGTATTATCATAGCAACAACGTGGGTTGGTTAGATATGAGTACTTTGCTTAGCCATGCAACGAGTCATCAATATTATTTGAGTTGCAAATATAAACTTGACTAAGTGATTATGGAACTTTGTGTAAAACTACGTGTTGTGTGCTATTACTCGTTGATGGCATGTGTTGCACTTAACCAACGAGGTGGGAAAAGATTTAGACTAAGACGAGTGGATGAACTGTATGATATGGTGGAGCTCAGCGCTTGGGAAATATGAATTGTGGTTACTTAGTTAGAAATTGGCAGTCTCGCCTTGGTCAATTAAGGACTTAACTTTGTACGTCATTGAACTGAGCCATGACTGTATGGCCACATGCCTGGTGTGGAACATGCCTAACTTAGTAAGTTACAGAGTCTTGATGTTGATTACTTAGGCATATAGGTTAAACTGTGTGCTAGGGTGAAGATGTGTTTTTGCCTTTGTAGTGATTCACATCGATAGACGGTTCGCCGCTTCTAGGTCCAACGATGTGCGACGAGCTAATTGCCTGTGTGAGCGTTGGTGGCGTCAGTAAAACACATCGGGAGAGTCAACGATTGAGATGAAGTTTCGGAAATATTTTGTTATGATTAGTGCTAGCTATACTGGTTATATCGTGTGGGTAAAGTTTACAACCTTTGTAGAGCGTTGAACAATCTATTCGAATAGCCGCATCCGTGGTCATAGACATGCTCGGGGATTTCACACGAGGGGTAGATTTTCATAAAACAATTGGGAAATAATTGATTAGGCTTTGTGTCCTTTGTGAAAATAATTGTTAAACTATTACTGTTTATTTGTTTTGAATTACGTTTTTGATCTATTATTGTATTCAATTACAAATGTTGCTTTTATGCAAAATAACCACAGAAGTCATTTAATTTGTAATAAGCCATCATCTATAATTGCATTCTGTGGTACAACTTGTTGAGTACTCGAAGTACTTATTCTTGCTGTAATTATTTAGCTGAAGTGGAGGAATCATCACCTGGCTTCGAGGTGGAGTTCTATGAGATTGTTGATCGTTAGGTCTTGATCCCAGTCGGTTGCCTGTGGCAAGTCGATTGGTTTTCACTGTAGTTGCTTTTGTTTCGCTGCTGCTTATTTATTTGCTGTTAGCCCTGTGTGGCTTAATAAGTTTAAACTCGACCATAAGGTCAAAACTGCTATTTATTATCCAAATTACTCGTTTATTCTATTATTCGTCTTGTGTGAATTGATATTCATCTATGTTGACACTGTGTGCACTAGCGTGATCTTAGACTAGTGCGTTATACACAGAGGGTCCATAATTGTATTGTTGGGTCCCGACAACCGATCCACCGTGGACAAAAGCATTTTTGTGGACCAGGTCCATAGACCAAGGGCCCACTTGTCAGTGATTGTAGAGCTTTTCCTGTAGAAAAATAATTCAGCGAAAATCACCACGACGCCATGCTTCTTGTAATATTTAGATTTTTCTTTAGAAATATAATTCATTAAATCTGGGAAATTGAATTTAGGGTAATTTCTTTAGAATTCAAATTTAGGGAAAAGCGAGGACGAGGAAACAAGGAGGTTATAGCAACTCACAAAATCCAAATTACTTTGCAAAACCAATCACTTTTGCAACTAAAAATAACTCAAAGGAAATCGTCTACTCGTCGATACTCTTAAGTGGTGAAACGACTCAACACACAAAATGAGTCTTCAACAAACTTAGGGTATATGGCTTGACTAACAAAAGCGATCTTGATGAATCTTGCATGACGATGCTCTCTTCATGACTCTATGTCCGGTGGTCTTGAGCGTAATGGTAAGAATCGTGTTGACCATCTATATAAATTTTCAAGGAAAGAGGATCCATTTAATATTATAAAATGGTGAAGAAAGAATAGGGTAAGAAAGATTTGCTATGAGAAAGGTAAGGATAGATAGATGACCAAAGGTGTGGAGAGAACAATTTATTTTTCTTATTTTGTAAAATAAGTTTTGAAGTTTTCCGACTAACGACCATTCTAACTAGGTCATGACCTATAGTCGATATGGCTCTGATACCATTTCTGTTGGACCCGAGAGTAACACCCCAGATCCTCTATGTATTCTACACTAGTCTCTAGAACAGTAGCTAGTGTACACAATAAATAAATATGGTACCGTCCATATTTCGTACAACCTTATTAATAAATATCAGAGATTATTATAAGAAAGGCTTACAAGCCAACAATAAAGAACACAACGGAAGACTAGAAGAAGTAGTAGGGTCCAGCTAATCTGCCATAGGCAATCGACTGGGGTAGCGACCTAGTCATTGAGATCCTCAGCAGTGGTGAAGTCCTTCTCCTCTGAATAATATTTTATTAAGCAATGGTGAGCACAAAAATATACTCCACAAGTTACACTTATAACAAAGTTAATGTATTCATGGATATTATCAAAGGAAGGCTTATAGGGTTGTTTGTGCAAAAGCAACGTTTGGAATTTTAAATATATTTACTAAGTTCCAAAGCGGTTATTCTATAACTAAAATCAATTTTTGATTTGAAATTGTCAAATTTTATAGTAGGATAACTTCCATATAAGTGTGGTGAAGGATACCCTCCTATCACATGGCTAACCGTCTAATTTTTCCACAAGGATTAACCATCCTAAAATATTTGATAAATTCATTTAAAAATAAAACCAAAGTCTAACTTTGAATGGCTTTACTCAGTATGTCCATGGCCATGGACACGACTATTTGAATAGTTTGACCCTCTACAGAGGTTGTACAATTTTACCCACAAGAGATAATCAATCTTTAATGTCCATCTGACACACTTCCGTAGGTGTGCAACTAAATGATTATCACAAGGCCTTTACAAAGCGTTATCCCAATGTCATTATGCCCGCTAAGGTTTCACTTCTATTGGGCTAATCACCCGCCGGAAGCCCCCTCTTGCGCCAAGTGGAAATACTGTCTAACTGACACCCACAAATCAAAACGGCACAACTAACAATGGAACGCTGCAAATTAATTAGCCTGGACTATCCCACTCCAGACTTGTGGTAGTATGGAGGAGCTTTGCAAGATACAACTCGAAAACCGGTCCTTAATTAACTTGGGCGACTTCCAAAATAACCCCTAGGTCTCAACCATTCTCGAATTGAGCCCGTGTATTGTACCACCCCGATTTTCATAATTGGGATGTTAATATTTAATGTGGTGATCTAATAAATATTTGATTGTGTTTTAAAAATTTTCCCGTGTTTAAGTAAAAAGATTGTTTTTAAAATCAAATCAAATTAATTAAAAATATCGCATTTAAAGTTAAATCGAATTGTTTGAGAGACTGCATTTAAAGTTAATTATTTTGTTTCTTGTTTTCGCTTGCATTTCAAAAATCATGATGCATGCATTAGTATCACTTTCTTTTCCGGTTCGACCGACCGTATGCGAAACGTCTACATGTCCATTCTTTTCCCATCATCTCTCCTCCCAATTCTAATAAAAAACCAAGAATCGCCTCATGCATGTTATACCACAGCGATCGTCATCTCGAGAGCGTTCCATTTTAGCAGTTAGTTCGCGCATGCGAGGTTGTTTGAGCGAATTGGAGAAAAGAAGAAGAAATTGATTGCTATTTATTCCACTGTCATTTTCCCCTGTTCACTTCACTGCCATCTTTCTTTATCTCCCATTGCCATCACCAAGGCACCACCATTGCCATTTCTTTGTTCCCAATTTTCATTTTTTTGCTTCTCCCGAGCACACCCACTCTATCCACCCCATTTGTCCATTTCTTGCCTCGGTAGAACAAGCCTCATACCGCCAATTGCTTTATCCCCAACCAAACGACCATCTCCCTACTCGTTCTTTATTCTCGGCCGAATCCTCCTACTCCCCACGCCACTTCACAGCAGCACCTTCATTTGTTTCTCAAACATGAGTTCATCTCTCTACTTGTCTCCTACCAAACTCCACCAAAAACCGAAAATCTCTCTATGCATGTCACACCATTGCAAACCTCACCACATAAGCTTCTCATTCATCCAAGAATTGTTTGCATGCACGGTCGTTCAAGCATTTTGGAGAGGAAAGGAGGAGGTAGCAGAGGCACGCGGCTTCTTGGGAATGTGCATCTGCGGCAGCGAACCACGACGGCCTTGGCGACAACTGCGGCGGCTCAGTAGCGAGATTGGAGGTTCTATCGTGCCTACATGCAAGCAATGGCAAGGTGGCGATGAGGTCGGTGTCGGTGGCCGAGCCGAGCACCAAGACAATGGCATCGGCAATGGTGGCGCTAAGGCGTCGGCAAGACACCGTGGTCTTGGTGATGTGGCGTGGTGGTGTAGCGTCGAGGACGCGAGCAATGATGGCGATGGAAGCGGTGGCGGCGCTTCTGATGTCGGCCGGGCGGTAGCACTGGTGGAGGAGGTGGCGATGCTTGGTGGGGACGGCCGTCTGGAGGAAAAGCGGTGAGGGAGAAGAGTTGGGATCTGGAGAATTTGGGAGGAAGAAGATGAACTCTTGATTGAAGGAGCTCATGGAAATGCTTTACGAGTAGAACCGCAGAAGAAAGGATGGGAAAGAAGAAGCCACGGAGAAGATCTTTGGCGGCGAAGAAAAGAGGGAAGAAAATGAAGAGAAAGAAAAAGAAAAAGAGAAGGAGATGCGCGCAGAGGCACGCCAAAGCAGAGGACGCGGCGGCTCGGCTCGGTTGTGGCCGGTCGCGGCAACTTAGCGTGGCGTTCGGGCGAGGTCGCGCATGTATATATCATGCATGCAAAGACGAGCTCACTCGTGGCCGGTCTGCAACGGCTTGGCGCTGGCGTTTGGAGCAAGGCTGGCGCATGTATATATCATGCATGCAGCACGGCAGCTCTGGACGGTGCGGCATGGGTCGGTAGTGGCTCGGGGATGCGGCATCGAGGGCGGAGTTGAGAAGGAGGTAGCGCGGTGCATGCAGTGGAGGCGAACGTGGACGTAGACGAGCTCGGCGATAACTTCGGAGGACGCGAACGAGTCCGGCGATGACTACGGCGGACGCGGACGAGAGGCCAAGCGGGACGCGGAAACGACGACAACTACGTCGGACGCAGACGAGTGCTGAGAAGACAACGCCTGGTGGCGGTTCGCACACCTAGTGTTGCGGTAAAATCCTTAGTGTTATTTATGTTATCGTGTTACGATTTTAGTTGTGCATGTTTCATAATAGTCTTTAGCATAGCATGTTTTTATGCATGTTTAAGTATAAAAAATTGTTTGGTAGCGTTAGACCGATGCGACTCTTCGGTTAAGTCTTATTTATGCGTAAGCATGACCATGTATCGATTTATTGGCGAATCACGAATAATTATAATATTGTGGTGAAATGTGTGTATTATTGATCAGTAGATGCTAGATTAAATATATGAGTTGATTATTTGATCGGACGATATTATTTTGAAGTCATATGGAAGTTAGTGGTGATCTTTGGATAACAAATCAATTGAAGGTTTTCCCTCATGTTGGATTTGTAATTTTAGGAGATAGGACACATAAGGAGTTTATAATTTATTACTTAATGGATAGCTAATGTGCTGATATTGAATGAGAAATGGAGGTTGAATCGGATGATTTATTTAACCATGAGTAAATTGATCGAATGTCTTAAGTAATAGTATGTGAGTCATAGATGCTAGAATTTGGAGAAGGTAGCAATGGATTATTTATTTGTGGATAAAAATTTGGATTTGTCATGTAATTAGTAGATAAGTCATATGTGTCAAATTGATGGAATTGTACCCTTCATTGGATTAGTAGCTAAATGATTATTAGTCGATCATAGAGCGCATATGTGATTGGATTGGTAGATGTCGTATACACGACTAGTCGATGAAATGGATATAAGTTGATTTATTAGTGAGATATTAAATGTTGGATGTGCAATTGAATTGTAAAGCTCATTAGGTATCAAGTAGTCAAATAAACCTCGATCGGTGGAAACTTTGGTGTATGCGATTATGATTTGCGAGGTGAGACTAGAAGAGCTAGAAAATTAGTATTAGCTTAAATAGTCTAGTAAAGAACAATTGATGAATTTAGTCATGGTCATATGCTTATCACTTGGTGCGTTTCGTACAATTGCGAATGTGTTGTATAGTTGGAAGATCGTGAGTCAGGGCATTATGTGTTGGATTGATGATAACTTGATTGTGCCTTAGTAGATGTTTTCCTTTAGAAAATAAGTGAAAAAGAAAAGAAAATATGTAGGACCCACATGTCATGGCAGAGGCTAGGTTAGTATGAGTGTAAAAAGTATTACATGCAATAGAAAATTCGGAAAACAATTATTTTTACAATGAAAAGTCATTTAACTTCAAAAATTCATAGTAAATTCATATGAACTCCAAATGAGATTAATCAATTTTTGTTCGTCATAAAATTTTATTCTCTATCTAACCATGTAATCCCTATCTCCACCACTATTCTGCAAATTTTTGCGAAAACAGTAATTTTCGAACAGTAGCAACAGAACAATGCATTTTCTGGTTTTTCTTTCAATTTGATTTTCAAAGGCTATAACTTTCACATATGAAATCCAATTGGAATAATTTTTTCACCTAAATTAATCTAATTTCATAATCTCACTACTGTATAAATTTCATGCATTTTTTTAGCAATTTGAATATTTTTTGGCTTTTCTCGATGTTTATTCGATATCGTCTTTCTTTAGATTCCGAGTTGCCGAAAGTAAGCGAGTACATAACCGAGAGTGAGAAAGTGAACTCCCAGCAAGGCAAGCATTATTTGAACTTTGTTTTTTTTTTTTGCATCATATTGATCATAGATTTTGATAAGTTAGTATTTTGAATCGCAATAGTACTTGCTTGCATGCTATTTTAATATGTCAATATTTTGTGAGTTGTAGTTAGTTATGTCCTACACTTGCTGGTTATCCTTGATTTTCCCCTTTACAAATATGCTTAAGTTAGATATTTGTGATGATGTATCTATTATGCATATTGTTGCTTAGTCATGCAAGTCTAGTAGTTACAGTAGTTCGATTGACGGGATTATCCCTTCGATCGTGGGAAACACCTCACACTTATCTTTTATGCTTTTGGTCCAAATCTTTGAATCTGGTTGTTAAGTTCTTTTTATTCAAATTAAAAAGGAATTTGGCTCGGACAAGTGGTTGTAGTGTGGGTGCCTTCGTGTACGAGACTTGAGTATTGTGGTAGTCTTGTCCAGACCATCAAGGACCGAACTTTGGTGATGTCATTAATTCAAGTAACACTCGTACTTCCACACGCAGGATATGGGTACCGCTTAGTCAACTAAGGGGAGGGTTTTATTGGGTTGGACCATAGGTGGTGTGAGGATATGGGACCGTGAAATCCTTTGTTCCTTAGGAACCCAATGTAATATATAATGTGTGGGTGAGCACTATTTCTTATGTTGGGGGTTACCAACATACTAACTACCTTACACTGGCCCCTCCAACACAACTTGCATGCCCGCTTAGCATTTTCTATATGAATTTGTACTAAGTTGGGATTTCTTATCGCATAGGTGATTCAACTCAATAGAGTCGTCTTACTGAAAAATACTAAGTCTCAAACTCCCCAGCCAACTCACTAAAGACAGTGTATCTGGCTTATGGGTTGGTCGAGTTGTGTGGGTAAAGTAGTACTCCCATGCAGGGATCAATCTATTCTAATAGCCGTGTCCACGGTTATGGATGACCACTTGGATTCGGGAGTCATTATTGTTAGACTTCAAATTAAAATCAACATGGTTACAACTTGGAATTCGGCATGAATGGGTTTTCATGCATTTTAGTTTATCAAAGTGGGCTGCCACTTTGGTATTGTTTGATCTATATATCTATCAGCGATATATGTACTTCTTTTACTAAACATATGTTTACAAAATGGCAATTTCAAACTAGATGTTGTAGAGATGAAAAATTGTGCGTTTATGCAAAACTAAGCCACTAATACCTCTCTTTGGACATCTACTAGCATATATGATTTTTACTTTGTGTAAGATTCTGAGTATAATTTTGTACTTAACCGGGATATCTGCTTGTTGGTGAGGATGACTACGCTCGATCAATTCGTTAGCGCCGATTTGGCGATGCTAACGAATAGTGTTGTTTCTAGCTCGATCGGTTGCCTTGGGTTTTGGGCATACCTTGCTGGACCTTTTGGTTTGTTTACTTTGCTTCGCTACTACTTATTGTTAATCCTTGAATTTGGTGGTTGGTCGCTTTTGTAATAGTTGTATACTTAAGCTCTATGTTGTATGTCACTTGATATTATGTTGTATGCCTTGTGTATGACTTTGAATGACATTGATAAGGGTATGTGCATGTTGGTTGCTAATCTTGGGAGCCAACACGGGACACATACCTGCTATTTTGAAATCCTCTTTAACTTGTTAGTGTGGATTGGATTTGTTGGGGAACCGGTCACCATGTAGCACTCGCAGAGGAGCGATATGCATGGTCATCGTGGCTCTATCTCAGCTGGGTCCTCCTACTTAATTGGAGTTAAATTGGATTTCAAGTCTCTCTCTCCATTCTCTATTCCTTACTTTGCCTTCTCAGTACCAAAATCTTTGCCATCTCGTCACCTTGCACCATGAACCAAAGGGTGGAGCTTCTATTCTCTGTCTGTTGTTTTCGGTTTCTGTCCTCTATTGTGTTGTGTTGTCTTTTCGGTTGTTCTCTATTATTTTGCTCTGTTAATTCTTTCTGTCCATGATGAATGGGCCCCATATGTCATCCAATCCAAGCCATATATCATCTCCCCTCTGACTTGCATGTGGACCCACTTGTCATCCACCCAATTCAAAACCATAATTCTTTCTCTCTCTTACATGTGGTCCCCATATCAGTCAACCCTTGGTCAAACCCTAGTTCATGAGATTGGTCCACCGTGGACTAGCATCTATCTGTGGACCTGGTCTATAGACCAGTGACCTACATGTCAACCCCTAATCCTATTTTCTGGAATTATTTTTAATTCTAGAAATTCATAAATATCATTAGGTCCCACATGTCTTACACTCAACCATTTTTCCAATATTCCCAAAATAGAATATTTAGAGAATATTTTGTGGACCCACATGTGGGTTTTCTCTCCTTTTTCCCTTTTTAGCATTTTCCTTCCGATCGAACTTCCGAGAGCTCGTTCTTCCTCATACGAACTCCGATTGAACCCATACAAGTTTGTAAATTCATCTAAATTCAATATCTACCTTCCAGTGCCATTCAATTTCAATTTGGAGTTTATTTTACTTGCCTTTTTGATTTTTTTTATTTTGTGCTTTCTTTCTCGTTAGATGTTGAAGTCCTGGAATTGTCTGAAGGAGCTGAAGCTCAGGGAAGTAGAAGATCGAAGATAAAATACAACCATCATTGCTATAGCAAGGCAAGTTGTACCTTTTACCTTGTTGAACCCAGTTTTCCAAAATTACTTTGATTCCATTATTATATTTTACTTTAAGTATTTATTTAAATGTTTTGGGATTAGCTATTCACCCAATTTATTATATCCACCTTGCTTATTGTATCATCATGATATTTTATCACCCTAGCTTGGTTAATTATTAGTTGGTAATATCATAGCATCAACGTGGTTGGTTAGATACGAATAGTCTGCTTAGCCATGTAACAAGTCATTTACATCATTGAGTTGCAAATATAAACTTGACTAATTGATTATGGAACTTTGTGTAAAACTGTGTGATGTGTGTGCTATTACTCGTTAATGGTATGTGTTGCACTAAACCAACAACGTGGTAAAAGATTTAGGCGAGGCGAGTGGTGGAAGCGTATGATATGGTGGATATGAGACTGGGAAAAATGAATGGTAATATGATGGATGTGTAATTGGAAAAAGTGAATGGTGATTACTTAGTTAGAGAATACTAGCAGTCTCGCCTTAGTCAATTAAAGACTTAACTTTGTGCACCATTGAACTAAACTTTATCGTACAACCACATTCCTGGTATGGGATGGGCCTAACTTGGTAAGTTACGGAGTCTTGATGTTGATTACTCAGACATATAGGTTAAGCTATGTGCGAGTGGAGGTGTGTTTCGCCTTTGTGGCAATTCACATCGATGGGCGGTTCACCGCTTCCATGTCCAACGGTGTGCGACGAGCTAATTTCTGTGTAGGCATTGGTGCCATCGAAGAAACACATCGGGAGTGTCAATTGTTGAGATGAAGTTTCAAAAGATTTTGTTATGATTGCTCAATCGCATACTTTTGTATGGCGAGTTATGGCGAATATGATGAGTTAATTGTATCTTGTGGTTAAAGTGTACAACCTCTGCAGAGTGTTAATCAATCTATTCGAATAACCGCGTTCGCGGTCATGGACATGCTCGGGATTTCACACAAGGGGTAGATTTTTTATAAAAACAATTCAGAAGGGACAACTATGTGGTTAAACTCATATGGTTGTGTGAAAGAAATTGATTAGGCTTTGTGTCCTTTGTAAAAATACTTGTTAAACTATTACTATTTATTTATTTTGAATTATGCTTTCAATCTATTATTTGTATTCAATTGCAAATACAGCTTTATTGCAAAATAACCACATAAGCCATTTTCCTTTGGAATAAGCTATCATGTATAATTGCATTCTGTGGTACAACTTGTTGAGTACTTAGAGTACTCATTCTTGCTACAATCATTCAGATAAAGTGGAGGAATCGTCACCTATTTTCGAGGAGTTTTACAAGGATTGTGGAGAACTAGGTCGCGCTACTCGAGCCGATTGCCTATGAGCATATGGATGGGCTTCACTGAAGTTATTCTGTTACCTTTCGCTCCGGCTTAATTGAGCTATTCACCTTCTGAGGCATTAATTGTAAGCTTTGATCTTAAGGTCGTTACTCTGATAATTATTGTTATTTGCCTATTTATTAGTCATTTTTGCATATGGAATGATATTTCATCGATGTTGCCATTGTGTGCACTAGTGTGATCCCGGACTAGTGCAGTATACACAAAGGGTCTAGATTTGCATATTTGGGTCTCGACACACATGGAACATATGGAAATACTTTTCTCACTTATCCTTCCACTAACTAGGATGCTCTCCGTCGAATTTGGGACATTGACCTTAGGCATACTGAAACTACCTCTCATTGTTAATTGTAATTCCCGAATTCGACATTCCTTACTACCACTCACTCCCAAATCATAAGCAATAGGGGAATTGTGATAGGGAAACTCACCCTTGACTAGGGTTTGCCCCGGGGTGGCGAATACCCCATGAGCCTCACCCTGGTAATACTTCTCATCACGGTGCCCTTCGGGCCTAGGCGTCGCCGGGTAGGGAAGGTCGGGCGGCATCCCTTCTAGATAGGAGACCCACAATCTGAGATATTCCGTCACCTGCCTCAGCCCCGTCAGAGTGTGGTCGACGGCCAGCCTCCATGCTTTCGCTTGCTTCATACGATCATCCATTCCAGTAACCATCACTTGGATTGCTTTGACGTTGTCATCAAGGGTGGAGCCTTCACTTCTGCTGCCTCCATCCTCACGGTTAGCGTGGACTAAGCTCCTTTCTCTCCACCACGATTGCTAAGAATCGAAGGCTCTAATACCAATTTTTCGTGTTCCTAGCATCCCGCCAAAGGAATCGAGACAATCTACTCTGATTTGGAGTAGAAACTGGGAAGATTGAGAAGAACATGATAGAGATGAGGTTAGGGAATCTTCATGATTTTTCTTCGATGCCTTCCTCGGCGCAACAGAGTTCCGTTTTACAAGCCAATCGGTGCGATCTGAGAAAAACGACAACTTTGAGGGAAAACCACACACTCCACCCAACAAGATCTTACAAGACCCAATTGGCCCACATGCCAAAACTCTAATCCTTCCTTCCCAGATTACACTTCCTTGCAATATTTACGCCTCGCAAAGTCCTTCATCAAGCTGTCTTGTGACACCATTGTCTTTGTGGCAATAAGGACGTGGGCATCGCCATGGCTGTGCCTCATTTCCACAGCGTCATCACCGCCACACTAGGGCCACTGCACCGTGTCGCTCGACCGCCTCTACTTGCGACTTGAAATTAGTACACTTGTTCATGCTCTTGAGTGTCTGTTTCAATATATTTGTTTATTAAGAGAATCTGTAGTATAGTTATTTCAATTTTTTTTTCTCTCTACACCTCTACTTAAATGTTTTAGAAGAGATTAAGTAGTTGTGGTATGTCATTTAATATGGGTATGTATAGTCATTTCTTATTATTTTTTTCTATAGATTTAATGTTTTCTTGGTCTGTGTGCATGGTGGGCTATGGATAAATATAGCGAAACAAAGGGAGTACCAAATAAGAAGGCAAACTTTGTATAACAGAGTCATTGTTCTTACCTCCTACAAGGAAGGAATGACTAGCTTGCATCGTTCTGTATATTGCATACCGGCTTAGTTTTTCTTGCATACCGGCTTAAGTTTTGCCACGTAGGATTTTTGCTTATATGGGAGAGACAGAAGGAGGAGAAAGAGTTTAGCTGTCTCTTCGTGAACAGACGACCCAATCGATAGCAAAAAAATACCATTGTATGAGTTATTGTCTATAACAAACCCTATTTTAATTCAATAATTAAGAGATTGTAGGGTCACATAAAGAAAAACTTAAGAGACAAATCATTGTAAAAGTTGTTATTAGTCTTGTCTCTAATGATACGGAGGAGTATATAGGTAGCAATCATCTCTACTATTGTACATACTCTCAGTATTGTAATATTATGGCATGTGGACACTTAACTAAACTTAGGGAACTCAGAGTCCTAATCAATTTCCTTGTCCCTTGTCATGAAAGAAAGGCTTCCCACCTGCACTATATAAAGGGGAGAGGGGGCTGCATATTGTACACACCTATGGACCTCATACCCCACACATCAATAAAGTTTAGAGGCTGTGCAGACTATATCATGTGCTCCTCTATTTTTCTTTCGTTCTTGTGTGATCTTTTGTCGGCAACACGTCCCTTATTCTACATCACTTAGTTTTTTTTAATACTTTGAAAAATAAATGTTGAGCGACAATGGTATTTTGCCGCTAATATATATGAACAAGATATGTCTGTGTTCAATGCAAAACATCTACAATCGTATGCCCCCTCTTACTTTTGGCTCACGCTTCGTCACTGCGCCGGAGCAGTGGGCAAAGATTAACATTGATGGTGTTCTGGACAGTTTAAATGGGATAGCGTGCACTGGAGTCTGGAGCTCTTGTCCGGGATCTTCTAGCTGTGTTTTTGTGTGCCAGGTATACTACTGAGTTTCAAAAAAAAAAAGATTTAAAAAAAGTATCATGATACTACTGAACCAGAAGTTGTGGAAGGTCTGGCAAGCCAGCTTACTTTTGGCTAGGCGTGGGGGACACTGGACTCGAAGATTATTGCTGAAATTGATTGCCATGTTGTAGTAAAGATGATCGATGAATTGGGGCGAATTGGTCAATCGTCAAGAGTATTCAGGCAAATTCCAAGACCTTTTTTTTGCGAGGAAAGACAAGAGCTTAATTCTTTGTTTCAAGGAGTTTTTGTTTCAATGTGTGCAGCAAAATACAACAATGTGGCCCGTTATTGTGCAAAAATTCGCTTGCGCGCGGCAGGCCGGATGACTCGCATGCTATACGCGGAGACGCCCCTATTTTCTGACTCCATCACTACGGGAATATTGTATTTTGGGTTTGAGAAACTCGACTTCTAAAAATCAGATCATTTTCGTAGCCCATAAAGAGAATGATAGAACATCAGTTGATTTTCAAGCGGGCCCTTCACAGAAGTCAGTTACATCGTTCACATTATTGTTAAGCAATTTCATATATTTTTAGTTGGCCTCAACAGAAAAGTTTTTTTTTGTTTTGTGTGTGTAATGTGTGTGGCGTGGTGGGGTGGGGTTCTATGCAAATTTATCAATACTGTTTGGTACAAGCGGTATGTACCATTTCGCCACCTAAACCGCACGAGTAGCCCTCGTTCGAACCGATCTCGATACCAGTCAACACCGGTCATACCGACTTCGATACCAGTCAATACTAGCAAAACCAAATAATACCGGCTATACTTGTAGAATTGATAATATCATCTATTATACTCATTGAATTTATAAGTTAAATTTGATCCTACTACTATATATTTGGAATAATATTACAAGTAAAGTTTGGTGTGAATATAATTAAACATATATGTACTTGTAAATATACATTATTATATTAAACTCCGAATCAGACGCGGTATGGGCAGATGTCGGAACGTCTCATTTCAAGAGCCAAACCGGTATAGCCTTCAAAATAGTATTAGCAAGTATGTTCTACCGGACGGAGCGTAAAACTTCACCACTCAAGGTCCTACCTAAGATATCGCCACTTTGCAACAACACCAATCTCAAAACAAGTCATCTTCAACCATTCTTGTTAGTCGGTCTTCTTTGGTACTTTCTTCTCATGGCTCCTAAATCTCCATCGAGCCTCGACTTTGGCACCCTCTCAGCCGCCGCCGCCGCAACTCTGCACGTCGGCATCTACGCTAAGGCTACTGGTCGAACAAACCGTTGGTGGCGGCAGAGCGACTTGATGACCCCACTCTTCGCCCTTCGTTCCTCCCAACCAAGAAAAACGAATTTACCAAAATTCTAGGTCTCCTCTCAGGGGCGGATCCAGTATGAGACATGGGTGTACAGATGTGCACACAAATGTTTTAGGGAAAACCCCAGTATTTAGTAGGTATATATGGTAGTAAGCATACTTAACATATGTATTTTGAATTGTGTGGCAGCATAGCAGCATAGCGACTCCATCCCGAATTCGATCAACATGACCACTCAAACATCTTGGCGTCTAGCCGCCCATGCCACCAAATTTCACCACACCAGACGCCACCACGGCCCAACTCCAAGCGTCGCAGCCTGGGTGATCCTACTTGATCTTGCTGGCGATTGTGAGGTAGTTTTAGTATATTCGAGGGGGGGAGATGCATCGAAAGCTGTGGGATTTTAGTGAGATGGTGCGGTCGTCTTAGCTGATTGGAGCATAGAATGCCGTGAAGTGAAAATGTGGCTATGATCCGGATTTTATGAGTTTTTAAAGATCTATTGTGGTTTTGCAGTTTACTGAGGGTCAAAACTGATGAAATGTGTTCACTTTTTTTTTTGAAGATTTGTGGTCGTTTAGTAGATTTCATTTCAGTATAGAAAGCCATGAAAATGCGGCGTTGTCTGGCATTTTGCGGTGGTTTAGACTTTAGCAGGTTTGGCGCATTTTGTGTAGTTAAAGAAAAACTATGGCAAATTATCGATTAATTTCAAGCTGTTCCAATTATACGGTATGATGTTAATGAACAAGATGCAGTCAGAAGGGGATACGTTGTATTGGGGCCATGTCAACCATGAGAACATAATTTTCCAAGAAGAAATTTTGGAGGTATGCGTCGATTCGTAGTTAGTTGGTATGATGCATATAATTGGCTTGAGTATAGTGTGGAATGAGATGTTGTTTTCTGTTTTGTTTGTTATTTGTTCAAGGACAGAACTAATTATGCCGATGGAGATAGTTTTGTGAATGGAGGATTTAGAAATTGAAACCATAAAAATAAGTTTGAGAAATATGTTGGTGATATAAATAGTGCCCACAATGAAGCTCAAAAGAAATATGATTTCTTCATTACACCTAGAGCATCAATTCAAGAGTCTTTTGCTTCCAATACCAAACAAGAGAAGGTTCTGTATATCTTTTGCGTCAAGGGTTGGCTTGTCGTGGACATGATGAAAGTGAAGAATCACATAATAAAGGAAATTTCCTTGAACTTTTAAATTGGCTAGCAGAAAATTTTGAAGAAGTTAGCAAGGTAGCTCTACATCATTTGAGTCATTTGAGTTTGTTTTTATGGCACACTTGTTGCTAACCATATTTAGGTACACAGATGACTTAAGCAATACTTTGCAAAAGAGGGATAAAGATATTTTTAATACTATTGATCTCATTTATTTGACAAAGACTCAATTGTAGTTATTACGGGAGGGTGATGGATGAGAAACTTTTCTTAAAGATATTATTTCCTTTTGTGTGAAGCATGGCATCAAAGTTGCTGAAATGGATTATTTCTATATACCCGTTGTAAGATCCAAAAGGTTGATTAAAAAAGTCGAGAATCTCCATCACTTACATGTTGACATGTTTTTAAGTGTCATTAACAGACAACTTCAAGAGCTTAATGATAGGTTTGATGAGGTAAACACGGATTTGCTTCTTTGCATGTCTTCATTCAATCTGGTTGATTCATTCGTTGTTTATGATAAGGACAACTTGGTTAAGCTTGCTTAGTTTTATCCTATGGATTTCTCAAGCATAGAATTGATGCATCTTTCATTTCAATGTACACACTTCATTGCTGATATGTGAAGAGATGAAAGGTTTAGAGAAGTAAGAAATCTTGCCGAGCTTTCCATTATGCTTGTTCAAACAAAGGAGAACCCATTATAAAATTGTTTACAAGTTTCTCAAATTGGTGTTGATTCTTTCAATAGCAACTGCTAGTGTTGAGCGGGTATTCTCTTCAATAAATTATGTGAAGAATAAGCTAAGGAATAGGATGAGAGAACAATACTTGAATGATTGCTTGGTTACATTTCTTGAGCGGGAATTTTTTGTGCAAATTAAGGATAATGACATCATGTCTCGCTTCCAAGCTATAAAGAAACGTCGAGTTAGATTGTAATTTTTTTAAATTATTTTGTAATTTCTCTAAATTATTTGACATGTTGTCTCTAGTAAAAACAATTTGTAATTTGTTTTTTATGTTATGAACATTTATGTTTTATATTGTACAACATATTTGAACTCCAAATACCCATTCGAAAATTCTGGATCCACCGTTGTCTCCTATTCTTTGCTTTCTGGTTCCTAAGTAAAATCACAGTTTGTGCACATAGCAGGAAATCCACCTTAAAAAAATTCCTGTCTCAAATCTGTAGGTTTCTTAATTGATTATTCTTGTACTTGTCTTATGTTTCTCATGCTTGTGGTTATTGAATAAAAAATAGCCTTGGTGATTAATTGATTAGTCGGCTGCCAGAGATGGGCAAGAACGGCAGTTGTGCCCTCGTCGTCATCCCCGGACCGCCGTGCGACACGAACCGCACGAGGGGGCCTCGGTCGCGGCTTAGGCCGCTCTCGCCAGTCGCCACTAACCTCCGTGTTGTCCTGCGCCCTCACGCGGCGAGGACGACGGCGCAGGTTCGTTGACATGGGGAGGATTGATCGTACGGTGGCGAACCATTACTTGGGAGTTCAGCGACGAGGAGTGAGTTGAATATGATATTTTTTTTAGATTAGTGCAGTTGCGACGTGGCAGGGCTTAAGGGGTGGAGTTTCAGGCCCTGTCCAATATATTTTTGGGGTCGACAAGGAGCAAGCAACAATTTTGAGCTTAGCCCGTGGCTCAGCTCCACCACTGGAGTCGAGGGTAATTGGTTAGTGCAAGTAGGTGAAGACAAAAACAATGTTGAACATGCATGTTAGATGATCAAAAACTGAAAACTCAACAAATAACACATCTAACTACAATGGATAAGACTCGAACACTAAATTCTTTAGTCATAAAATCCAAGATGCCTCGTCGTTTGGACTATTCAAACAAAACCTTGCAAGCTTTTTTTAATCCAAAACCTTTTAAACTTTATGAGCTCAAATTTGTATTTGTTTCTAACAAGGTTGCAAATAGCGGCGATACGACGTTATAACGTGTGACTAAGACTCAACGCTAAAACGGTACACTATACACAAATATCGTAATTGGCGACTTTGCACGACTTATCATGTTTATCGCCGATATATCGTGTAGCGTGGTGCATGGTATATTGCGGAATTCCTGTATGTGTCGCGGTGTCAAGTTTCCAAACGCAACAAATTCCTGTACGTGTCGCGGTCTCAAGTTTCCAAACGCAACAAAGGCAGTAGGGATGCCGGCCATACGCACGCCATGAGCCGGCGCGAGCCCAAACGAGAAGACAACGTGCCACAGCCCACCAGCCACGTGTAGGCAGCATCTCCAGACCTGGCCAGCCGCGACAAACCCGCTGCCTCCCTCAGCCACACAAACCGCCACCAGAAGCCCGCGCCACGTAAAAGATGCGCGGCTATAAGCTTCACATGGCGCCCGCCCTTGTGAGCTCTTGACCGAGAACGCAACGGTAGATGAGAAGATATACGTCGCAGGTAGTACCCAAGAGAGTTTATCCATGCTGCTCCGGCTGAAGATTGTCACCGTCCATCCAGCGGCACTCCTTGGGCACGATCATGGCGCGGCAGCACCTCGGCTGCTCGCCGGAGCATCGGCGAGGACGACGACGCGGCGGAGGCCGAGGAGCGTCTCGGTGACGATGGCGCTGAAAGAGGAGCCGGAGAGCAACCGCAGCGGCTTCGCCGGCGGCGGCTGAGGTGGGACCCCGGGCTGGAGATCCAAGTCCCCTTCGAGCAAAGACCGGTATGGTTTAGGGACAAACAATTTTGCAGCCAATTAGATACTTGGACAGTTAGCGGAGGCCTATTTTCGACCGGGATCTACGTGGATGAGACAGGAATTCGAACTAAAATCCCGACTAAGGCTATATATATACACACGCGCCTTCACCAATATGCTTCGCAATGGAATTAATGATGGATTTTGTTGGTTAATTTGATGATGGCTGCAGGTTAACGAGTATTCTGCTCTCAAAGATAGCATTCTGTACTCGTGGGCAGAGCTGAGCCCGGGGTCGTTCTTTCTGCGGCTTGGTGGCCTGTGGCTGGTGACGTTTACAGTGCTGGCGGCTCCAATTGCAGCCGCAAGTTTTAATCCAGGAAAGGTAAGAAAATTCATTATCGTCTAATATATTTCAGTTCGCATAAGAGGCTGGTGTTTCGTGCATAATATGCAATTGAAGTTCAAAACGCGCGGTACTTTTCATGTCAGTGCAACACGAAACAAAACAAATGATTTGTGTCAAACTGTCATTGTATATGTGTCCTCGAAATTGACTTGGGACGTTTCTCCATCTATGTCAATGTTACGCAGGATCCACTCAAGTTTGCGCTAGCTGCTGGGATAGGAACTCTGCTCCTGGTGTCTTTGGTGGTTCTCAGGATCTATCTGGTACGTTCCGCAAGCGCTGTAATTTTTAGATAATAGAAGTACAATTTTCGTTCTCTGTATCAGCTAAGAATGCACACAGTTATTACACTATCATCGCCTAAAAGCTTAAAATAAAAAAGCGGTAAAAAGCCAACAATGACAAACAAATTGTCATACAAAGGCTAGCCTAAAAAAACCACCTAGCCCCGCCTCCGGGGTCAACTAGAAGATCGTCCACACGCGAACAGCAGTTGCGCAACACAGAGGAGATGATAAGCCAGTCTCCATAGCGACGCCTTCAAGAAGGGATATGACTCACATCGTCGTCGCCGGATCCAACCAACGAAGGACGGATCAGAAGTTTTCACTCCAAAGCTCAGGTACCGGTGCTCCAAAGTAACGCCGCTCAAGTCGACATCGTTGTCGGATCCAACCAGCGAAGACCAGATCAAAAGTTTTTACCCTGGGTCGAAGGTACCAGTAGCTCTAAGATCATACCACAAAGATGACCTCGTCATTTGGATCCAACCAATAAAGGCGGATCGCCAAGACGACGGCGCAATATCCCCTAACGACTAACCGCCGCCAAAGACGAAAGGTGGACGCCCACCGCAACCCATGCATCGGTGGCGGCGGCGGCGGCGAGGAGGAAGGGGTGAGGAGAGGGGGCTTGTTTGGCGGTGGTTAGGGTTTTTAGGAGGAGGGGAGGAGAGCCGCCTATTACGTAGAAAGCGCTATTTACAAGTCTAGACTTCTCACAAGCGCTGTAATAGAATCAGGAAAGATGTGGTGACCAATTGCTAAGAATATATATCACAGGTGATTTTTCATCGGTTACCAAAAAGAAAATAAAATGGAAATGAACAAGAAATCGAAATATCTTCCCATCCAAACGGATCAGTATCTGAACTGTGCTAATATAGCAGCTGCTAGTACTGCAGGGATGGAGTTACGTTGGCGATAGGCTGTTGTCGGCAGTTGTGCCGTATGAAGAAACCGGATGGTACGACGGGCAAATGTGGGTTAAGCCACCAGAGGTAAGCATGCTTCTTGCGCCAAGTCTGTCAATCAAGAAAGTAAATTAAAAAAAGGATTAATCTAATCGAACTTAACATTGTTTGGATGGATAGAAGAAATCAATACCCTTCTAAAAATGCAGCCAATCAACGAAAATCAAAACTCCAAATAGGAATTAACAGAGTAGATTTCATCATTCACGATATGTCCTTGTAGTTGAACCAGAGAAGTGCATGTATAGGCATGTAGCCTGCTGTGCAACATTTACATACACATAGTATGTACCTGCAAACGTAATGTTCCAGTTCAGAGTAGCTTTACATATCAGCATTTCCTTTCGTTGCAGGTCCTGGCTCGTGACAGGCTCTTGGGATCTTACAAGGTAATGAATGTGCTTTCTCACTGGATACTAGTAACTAGAACGCTTTCTCCCCTCACTAGTCATTACCAACATAACCTTCGAAGTTTCACTAACAATAACAACGAAACTAGCATTGCATTGCCTTGCTGACGGATTCTTCAGGTAAAGCCGGTGATCAACCTCCTGAAGCAGACGCTGGTGGGCACCGGCGCGCTGCTCGTCGGCACGGTGTCGCTCTTCGCGTTCGCCGCTCCTGTCGAGGACTTCCTCCACTCCTTGAACGAACCCCCTCTGCTGCCTCGTCCAAGCCGAGCTTGAGGTGAGTAATTGCAATCGTGTATACTTGCATGCAGTTCTAGCCAAACCAGAACAAAGCAAACTTTCTGCATCCGTTTCATTTCCTCATGCATGTCACAAAATATTAAGCCATTCTTGAAAATGGAACCTGGGTGTACGTGCGCAGGAAGGAGGAGCTGCTGCGGCTGCCTGTGGAGGTGATGCAAGACGACGACCTCGCCGCGGCTGCGGCGGAGGCCGCCGACGGACGGCCGGTCTACTGCAGGGATCGTTACTACCGGGCGCTTGCCGGCGGGCAGTACTGCAAGTGGGACGACCTGCTGAACTGATAGCTAATATATATTCTGATATATGCAGTTTGCCACGTTGATATGCAAAAGCTAAGCAAATATATCTTATCGGAATGAAATTTTGAGACGATCTTGTTGACTGTGTAATAGATAGCTCGATCCTCGCAGCACTACTATCAATTTATTTGTATTAGACAGCATATTAGGACTAGATGGCTTAATTGTCAATTCCAAAATGCTAGGAAAAATAGAGAGCCCAAGAGACACCATGGTCTCGACAGGCACAACACCGCACCAAAGCAAGGACAACCCACCCAGCAACTTACTTCTGCCTCCCGCCGAGAAGCAGTCGATAAGAAGAGCCTGACACCTCACCCACCTTACAAACAAAATTGCTTTTAACTGGCCAACAAAATGAGGTAGCGTCTAGGGGTGCTAATGGGTTGAAATCCAACCTAAATCCACCCTAACTCATTTTAATTCATCACATCAATCCAACCCAGATCAGCCCACTGTTTCACCTCTAAAACCCAACCCATATACAACTCCAACCCAAACCAATCCAACCCAATTCCCTCAATATGGGTTCAACCCATTTTCAACCCATCCCATCCATCCAGCTCAAGTTGTGACAAATTCCTCTTCCCTTCAACTCCATACCACAACTCGCCGATGACCAATCACTTGTCGGCGTGCCAAGCTCGCCATGGCCATGGCCACGGATGCCGTCAAGCAACCGCTCCTCCACCGCGCGTACCCATCGCACGTTGCCTCGGCCTCCTCGCTTGCCCTCCCCTCGACGTCCCCAACCTCAATGAGCGCAGCGGCGGCATGCGCAGTTGGATCTGCGTTGAGGCCGCCACGGCATCCGTGTAGACACTCGAGGGCAACAAGGCCGCCATGATGCGCCGGTGCGAGCTCTCGGCCCGCAACCTCCGCCTCCTCGGATCTGGTGCGTGATCACCTCCGACAAGGTGCTCCTCCTTAACTACCTCGACAGCTACGTCCTCCAGTACGTCGCCAAGTTGCAGCGCCGCCTCCTCCTGCACGCCGAGGGCAACAAGCTCCCAACCCGATCCAACCCATTGGCCCTTCCAACCCGTTGTCACCCATCCAAAATTAACCCAATCAAGAATCCAACCCGTTTAACCCGTTTGAACCTAACCCGTTAGCATCCCTTGGTAGCGATTGCCTAGGAAAGCCATTGCAACACACCACAACAACCAAAATGATCACCATGGCAACAACCACACCACGGCTCACCAACAACACCAAGCTTCCCCTCTTAATTCTTCCCCGCAACACACCACACTCATTCTCCTCCACTCCCCTCCCACCAGCAGTATCTCCCCTTCTCACCTCTGTCACCGCCATTGCCCTCTTATATTGTCGTCATGTGAGACCCCGATTTATTAGGCTCATAATACTTGGTCATCCAATTGACCCTAGTATTATCAACTAAATAAACCGTGCCTCGAGATATATGTACTCCCCAAGAATGCAATACACACAACTCATTACAAAAGAATGCATCAATCCCATTCAAACACATAGAATGAATAAGCAACAAACCGAAGTTAGTATAAATAAGGGATAGTTATTAAAAGAGAGGCCGACCGGCCAAATAACAACAAGTCTACCAAGATACACAATGGAAGCAAAAGGGCCATAAAGATGGCTATAACGAAGCCAACCAAAGGTGCTCTTCACCCACAAGGCAATCGACCGGACCGCCAAGCTAGTCGCTTTCCAACCCATGCACATCTCGCAAAAGTAGAGCCCTTTGGACCCTACCTCCTCTCGCAACAAAGTTATTAAGCAACGCAAATGAGTACAAAATGTACTGCAAGACCGACGTGTAATATAATGTAACTATAGTTTAACTATATGCAAGCTTTATTTAAGTGGATGAGGCTTTGGACTTATTTTAGCATAAAGCAAGTTTTCATTTGCAATATTTAAATAGATTCCAAAGCAATGTTGCAATTCATTTTTCATTTGCAAGAAACCAACGAGACAAGTAACAATTGATAGATAACATCAACAATCCTGAAAGTGGCTAACCCATTAGCTACCACAATAGCATGAACATCCATTCATACCAACCCATCAAGTTTTAATTTAAATGTTGTAGTCTAGTTCTTGCACGACCTTACCAAGCATGTCCATAACCTAGGACGAGGCTATTCAATAGTTTTAACCTGCAGGGTGTACCAATATACCCACACGCCGTCAGACCGCCTTTTTCGCCACATGATTTAGCACACTTCCTTTGATATGCCAAGACGGCTAAGTCCCACGAGACATTTCCAATGGATGATGCTAATTAAGAGCAAGAACCCACGGGATAAGGACACACTAGGCACCTAACCGGTTCCGCTAATGCTCCTCTCCCACACCACACATACACATTTAAAACCACCCACCGACCAGCTCATAATTAACACCTCCCAAAGTACTTAGTCAAGAGAGGTCCCATATCCCCTCGTGTGGTTAGTACGCAAGAGCGCTTGGCTTAGTGACACAAGTAACTCGGTCCTTGGGGACTTAGGCACCATTCGATCACACCCAAAATATCACACCAACATCCATTGTGCCCAAGTCAATAACAGTTTTGTTTTCATTTTGGTTTTATTTGTTTACAAAGTAACAAGCCACAAGAAGGACAAAATGGAATAAATATTTTAGTGTGATCAAGGTCATCGACATAATGTCGACAACCGCCCATTTCTACCGTTATCTAAGCATTGCTAAGCATTATCAACGTAAACTACTAAGCGATGAGAGTCCATCCAGCGAACTCTAAATCGCAGCAAGATAATCCTAGGCTTAGTAGTAGAGAATGAACATTTACCTCTGAATATGCATCTATAGGATTACTAGCGACATTTTAACACAAAGTAGCATGCATACATATAAGTGAAACAAAGTATTAAGCTTTAAAGTAATGGACAATAAATGGATATGATCAAACTGCTTGCCTTGCTGATTTTGCTCAATATATTGCTGAGGGTCACTCACGGGTTCAAAGTACTAAATGGGCACCTAACTAAAATGCTAAAAGAAACGATAAGAACGACAAAAACCACAAGACAGCACAGCAAACCAACTCCAAATGCTTTGAAATTTCTACAGCAGCAAGAGGATGATTTTTAGGGAATTTAGCAACAAGAACCAATGGATTTGGATTCTCAATGCAAAAATTATGAGCAAAACAAATCTGCTCATTTCTAAAAATACCAAACCGCCACTATTCACTAATTTAATTAAGAGGCAACATTTTATAGAAAGGTGGTGATACTGAGATTTTTACTGTAAAACCAGCACCTCATGAGGTGAATAACACAATTGAGTTCACCTCATTTAGAGCTATATTGCACTTTCTATAATTTTTCAACAACAAGAACTTGAACAAAATTATAATGCACAAGAAAGTTTTCTGAAAACAGTGACATGCCTAAATCCTATTCTAACATTTAGAGCATTAACAGAGGAAACCAACAAAGTTGGATTCACTCAAAATAATCTACAGATCAATAATTATGCATTTTACAAGTTAAAGGAATTTCTAGTATAACATTTAAAGCTAGTTTTGAAATCTATTTGTAAAACCATGTTCTGGAGCCGAACTGGGCTCATAACCATTTTAGATTGGAGCCCAGGTCAAGCCAGAGCTAACACAATTTGAATCACCCTATTTGGATTTAAATTGAATTAGTTATGCAATTTTAAAGTTCCTACCTTTTTCGTTCTTAAAATAAGGAATTTCTAAAACCATAAAGACATGGGAGGACGTGAGGCACAGATCTGAGATCTAACGGCTCGAGACCTCCCAGAGTTAACGCACACGCCAGCAAATGGAAGGTCCAGATGTCATGGACCTCCTAGCAGCCACAAGACGCGTCGAAAGCAGTAGGAGGTCGTGGCCGCTGATGGCACATCCAACTGCCACAACACTGAAAGGAGGTCCTCAACACCGCGATCAACACAGGAGGACATAAGCGGCTCGATCAACGCGGGAGGTCATAACGGCAGAGATGACCTCGAGGAGGTCCAAGCGAGGTCTTAACGCCACAGCACCTCCAGGGAGGTCCGACGGCCACGATTGCGCAAGGAGGTCTTGACGTGCGATTTCTCGGAGGAGGTGCTGGACGCCCTGCACCAGCGCCCTTTGCGCGCCAAGACGCGCCGAACGAGGAGTTAATGCGCGCAGACACAAGGAGGTCTCGCGAGAGGTCTTAAATGCGCGACGGGCGGGATTAAAGGCGCTAAGACACGCCAATGATTAGCGAGATTTGAGCAATGATTAGCGATTAACGCGGCAGATCTTTGTCCTAAAACGACAACAAAATGCTGTTTTGTCCGACAAAGATCCCGAGCTCAAGGACGTGGTCATTGCCGGGCGTCATGCACTCGCATGGCGACAACCCAGATATCACCGCATGCGCAATAGTGTTGCGCACACCATGGGCTCACTCGACGGCGGGCGACGGTTTTGAACGCCGGCGAGCCGAGAGGACAAAGATGACCCGCACTACGCCAAAAGACAAATATGAAAATATAAAGCTCCGCAACTTCATACATGCAGTGCCCGGCTCTAGGACTAACAGGAGGTTACCCGGAGGTCCAGAGGAGCCGAGGAGGTCGAGGAAGGAAGGGTCTGTCGGGAAGAAAGGTGTTCCACTACCAAAGCTCCAACTTCAAGATCCACTTTGGCCACCTCTCAAAAAATGCCCAAACAAATTAAGTTAGGGTTAACTTCCAAGAGGTTTTGGGAGCACAAAGTGAGCAAGAGTTGAAAAGGAGCCACTGAACTCTTGTGCCACCGAGAAGCTCCAAGGACTTCAACAATGGCAGCCACCAGAGAGGAGGTTAGTGAGGTAGGAGCTCACCAAGCATCGCATGGCAAGCTCCAAGTGTGTAAAAGAAGCCAAAGGGGAGCTCGAGGAATCTTATACCAATGGCACAGAGGTCTCTCAGACTATGGGTTAAGCTCATGGTGAGCTTAGCCCATGGGGAGGTCCATGGGAGGTCCCGGACTTGGACAAGACGGATGGGACAGAGTAGGTTAAGACAGGCGTGGTCTAGGGGCGGAAAGGGTCGACACGCATTTAATGCTTGCAGGCAGAGCCATTGATGTGACCAGCTCGACTTTGCCCATCGCCATGGCTCGCACACGAGCCCAAGCTAGGAGAAGAACAGACCTCAAGCTCACCGCCGGATTAAGTGAATGAGGAGGTCTCGCCATCGGATGTTCATTTTGAACCGTTATGTTTTAAGTGATCGGGAGGAGGTCCCACCACACGATCTCGAACAGGAGGTCGTGGCCCCACGATCTCCATAATGCGAACGCCAAGACGTGGAAAAAGGACAGGAGGTCCATATGCTGATCTCAATCCAGCACCATGACCTCTTGGGAGGACTTAATCGCACGCGACTTGAGAAAATGAGGGGAGGTCATGGCCTTGGGATTTAAATCCAAGGGCACATAACAAATAGGAGGTCTGAGCTTGCGCAACGCACAAGGGAGGTCATGGCCTTTAGATTTAGATCTAAGGGCTACGACCTCACGCTTGCGGAGGTCTGATCGCGCGACGAGGCAAGGAGGAGGTCGTGACTGTGGATTTTAATCCAATGGTGCACAACATGAGATGGGAAGGTCGATGCGCTAGATTTTGAGGGAGGTCGGGTGGGTGTTGGATCGATCCAAGCTGCCACGACCTCAACAAGGTGGGAGGTCCTCGCAGCAGGTGGTTTGCAAAGGAGGTCGTGGCCTTTGGATTAAATCCAACAGCCACGACCTCAACAAGGTGGGAGGTCCTCGCGGTGGTGGTTTGCGAGAGGAGGTCGTGGCCTTTGGATTAAATCCAACCGGCCACGACCTCAAGTGAGTGCAAAGGAGGTCAGGTGGTTTGAGCGAGGAGAGGTCATGGCCATGGATCGTTGATCCAAGGGCCGTGACCTCATGTGGAGTGAGGAGGACTGGCTGCGTTTGTTGAGGAGGAGGTCGTGGCGGTTGGATGTAAATCCAACTACCGCGATCTCATCAAGGTGGAAAGGAGGTCAGCCGAGGTGTGAAATGGTTGAAATTTGGACCGGCTTTGCCAAGCGGCTAGCCCAAGGAACAGTGCAGGGTTTTCGAATTTGAACCTTTAAACAGCTGAGACTTTGCAGAATTGTTTGGGATAGCCAAACAACTCCAAAATTTATGAAATTCAAACTGGAGCTTGCTGATGGTAAGATTAACCTCACATAAATTTTCCAGAGGTTTTTATGCAATGCATTTTTCTCAGAAAATTCATTAAGGTTGTTCAAAGGATTGTTTTACCTCCAAAATTTATCAAACAAGTTTTACAACTTGCGATATTTTTCAGAGGGGTCCCACATCAATTTTAGGACCAAGGAAAATTATTTTCCAAATGTTTGGCACAAGAGTGGTGACAAATGGAAAAAGGACTTGACTTTTGGTCAACAAGGACTTTGTGTTTTTGGATTACACAAATCTTGGACAATAATTACATGTGAGAAAAAGTTTTAATTTCTACACATTTAATTACATTTGAAACAAACCCTGATTATACATTTGGGATGTTACACGTCACTTCCTCCCTCTTATGCCACCACACCTGCCATTGTGCCACCTCCATTGGTTGCAGCTACAAGTGATCTAGTGCCAACAATGCCACCATTGCCCTTGCATTCATTCATGACTACCCTTTTCTCACACTATTCTGGCACCAATGGTCATCGTCACTATGTCCTTCTTCTTCCACTAGGCTTCGCCATGTTACCAATTTCTAGTTCCACACTTGATCAGTGGTGGATCAAGTACTGTTTCATTTGCGAAATAGGAAAACACATCTAGGGAAGAAAAGTGGGCTTCTATGCATAAGTATTTTTGTAGTAAAATAATAAGTCAGATTTGACACTGTTGAACCAAGATCATGTGCATCTCATCCCCCTCTCCACCCTCCTCATATAACCGCCCACAACTCTGTAATCCTAATCGCCCCCATCCTATTGCTACTATTGACCTCCACCCCGCCGCATCGCCAACACCTCACCTGCCACAGCTCCACCTCTTCCCTGTTTACAATGGCTCACCATGTCGGATCCATCTTCATCGACCACCTCTCCTGCACTCCAAAACCTAACTCAAAGACTCTTTTTTTTAGATAGAGTTTAGTCCTTATTTGCAATTGGAAGTTGGCGAGCTCCCTAAAATACCATCGAAAAATTGTTTCATCCCTTTTTTGCCACTGCTCAACTTTAATTCCTTTTTTTCCACTATGGTGGTTGAGTTGAGTCAATTTTGCCCCTAAGTATGATGAGATCTTTAGGAATTGTTTGACATAGTAATATAGTTCCACAAATTATGAAATTTTTAGGGAAAATTTCTAACATAATATGATTATTGTGTAATTTTTACAGGGTTTTATTTGCAACATGTTTTTCTCTAAAATCTTTCAAGTTACAACCGAAAATTTAAAGATTTTTAGAGAAAAATATGTTACAAATAAAACCCTATAAAAATTACACAATAATCTACACTATGTCAGAAACTTCCCCTAAAAATTTCATAATTTTTGGAACTATATTACTATGTCAAACAATTCGCTAAAGATCTCAGCATACTTAGAGGCAAAATTGTCTTTTCGCGTCCAAGTCAATGGCCAAGTCCACGGTCAACTGACCAGAGTGGCAAAAATGAGATTAAAGTAGAGAACGAGTAGCAAAAAAAGGATGAGTAATTTTTTGTAACATCCTAACTATATAAACAGGTGTGTGTTTCAAATGTAATTAAATGTGTAGAAATAAAAACTTTTTCTCACATCTTGAAACTCTTGAACTCCCCTAAAATCCTTATCAAAAGTAGTGGAGTTCAAAAACCTAAACCTCCTGTGGACTAAAGTCCAACCCTCATTCAATTTGTCCACAAATCTTGTGCCAAACCTTTGGAAATAATCTTCCTTGGTCCTAATGATGATGTGGGGCCCTCCGAGAAATGTCATAAGTTATGAAACTTGTATGGTAATTTTGGAGGTAAAACAAACCCTTGAACAGCCTTCATGAATTTCCTGAGAAAATGCATTGCATAAAAACCTCTGGGAATTTTATGTAAGGTTAATCTTAATGTCAGCAAGCTCCAGTTAAAATTTCATAAATTTTGGAGTTGTTTTGCTACCCCAAACATTTCGCAAAGTCTCATTGCTTAAAATTTGAATTCAAAACACCCATCGCTCCTGGCCGAGCCACTTTTCGTTTTGGGTTGAACCCAACCCACTTCTCAACCCATCGAGACCTCCTTCCCATCGTGTTGAGGTCGTAGCCATTGATTCAGATCCAACCGCCACGACCTCCCCCCGCATCGCTCAATCGTGAGGTCCTCCCGCTTGACGAGGTCGTGAATCGCTGGATTCAAATCCAAAGATCCCGACCTCCTCCTCTGTTTGTGCGCCTCAAGTCCTCCCGCCTCATCAGTCATTGCCGCTGGATCAAGGATCCATGGCCATGACCTCCCTTTGTTTTTAAACCTCAAAGACCTCCTCCTTAACCGTCACAAATGAGGTCCTCCCACCTTGGTGAGGTCATAGCCCTTGGATTAAGATCCAACACTCATGACCTCCCGAGCCGTTAAACCACTTAGGCATCCCATTTGTTGAGGTCGTAGCCGCTGGATTAGATCCAATGACCCACGACCTCCCCCGCCTTTGTGCGATCGGACCTCTCACAAGACGTGAGGTCGTGAGCAGATTAGATGTAAATCTCACGGCCATGACTCTCTTGTGCGCTATGCAGCTGCCTAAGACCTCCCCCATCTGCTGTGTGCCCTTGGATTTAAATCCAAAGGCCATGACCTCCCTCACTTCTAAGTCGCACGCAGCTAAGTCCTCCCCTCCGTCTCGAGCCCTTGATGTAAACCAAGGCTAGGACCTCCTAACCCTTATCCTTTTAAGATCTGCGTTATGGAAATCGGAGGGCCATGACCTCCCTTTCCAAATCGTGGTGGTGGGACCTCCTCCCACCACTTAAAACGAACGTTCAAAAATAACATCCGATGGCCGTGACCTCCTCATCCACTTAATCCAACGGTGGGCTTGAGGACCTGTTCTTCTTCTAGCTTGGGCTCGTGCAGCCATGGCAGTAGGGAAGGTCACCAAAGTCTTGTCCAACGGCTCGCTCTGGGCGCATTAAATGCGTGTCGCCCCCTTTCCGCCCACTTGGCCATACTCTGACTACCTACTCTGGCCCCTCCATCTTGTCCTAGTCCAGGACCTCCCATGGACCTCCCATGGGCTAAGCTCACCATGAGCTTAACCCATGGTGCAGGACCTCTCCTGCCCTAGGTATAAAACCTCCTCGAGCTCCCTTTGGCTTCCTTTACACACCAGTGAGCCTTGCCATGCCTGTGCTTGGCTGAGCCCCTCCTCCACCGACCTCCCTTTTGCCGCCATTGTTGTAGTCCTTAGAGCTCCTGGCTTTGTTCCGATGGCTTCTCTTCAACCCCCTTGCTCAATTGGTGCTTCCTAAACCTCCTTGAGTTAAACCTAACACATGTTGGGTTGATATTTTCAGAGGAGGCTTAGCATTGGAGCTTGGAGCTTGGGCTTGGGGTGGAGCTTCTCATCTTCCTCAACTCCGGCCATCACTTCCACGACCTCCTCAAAGACCTTCACGACGCCCGTAACCTCCCGGTAGTCTTTAGTCCGGGCACATGCCGGATGAGCTGTTGCGGCTTTACTTGATTTGGTCGCTTGGCGTGCTTGTCACATTTGTCCTCTCCGCCACGGCTGCTCAAAGCCGCCGCCGCTGCCGAGAGTGGGTCCACTATGCGCAACACTATTGCGCACACAATGGTACCCTTGGTGGTCGCTTACGAGGTCTCATCGACGGCATTGGCCATGTCTTTGCGGTGAACGTTTTGTCGGAAAGGATCATCCGCGCGGGCCGTTAAGACAAAGATTTGGGCAATAAATGCTCCCAATGATGGAGCATTTATCGCCGCCTTAGCGCCGACCTCCTTGTGTCCGCGCGACGACCTCCTTGTGTCCCGCCGATAACTCAATGTCTCGCGCGCGTCTTGAGCGATGGCGCTGATCTCGGGCCGCCCAAGACCTCCTCCAAGGAGATCTTGAACGCCTAGGACCTCCCTTGCGCAATCGTGGCCGCCTGCACCTCCTCGAGGTCTGTGGACGTTAAGACCTCTCACAGGGACCTCCTCGAGGTCATCACGACCGCTTAGACCTCCTCGCTTCATCCCCACTGTTCGACCTCCTCCGGTGTTGTGGTCCGCTGATGCACCATCAACGCCACGACCTCCCTCGCTGCAAGGCTGTTGGGAGGACATGGACCGTTGATCCAAGATCCACGCCCATGACCTCTGGACCTCTCGAGCGCTGTGGTTAACTCTGGGAGGTCTTGAGCCGTTAGATCTGAGACCTGTGGCTCATGTCCTCCTTGGTCCTGATGGTTTTTAGAAACTCCAGAAAACTATTTATTTGCAAACTGAAAAAGGTAATAACTTCAAAATTTCATATCTAATTCATTTCAAATCCAAATAAAGTGATTCAAATTTCTGCAGCTCTGTCTTGGACTAGACTTTAATCTAAAAATGATTATAAGTTGAGTTCAGCTCCAGAACATAGATTTGCCAATAGGTTTTAAAACTAACTTTAAATGTTATACATAAAATAGTGTTTAACTGGTATAAGGCATAGGTAATGCTCTATAGATTATTTTTGAGTGAATCCAACTTTGTTGGTTTCCTCTACTAATGGACTTTACTGTAAAATTAGTTTTGAACCTGTCACTGTTTTTAAAAAAGAATACTTATGCATTTTAATTTTGTTCAAGTTCTTGTCTTTGAAAAATTGTAAAACATGCATAATAGCTCCAAATGAGATGAACTCAATTGTGTTATTCATCTCATGAGGTGCTGGTTTTACAGTAAAGATTTTAGTATCACCACCCTTCTAGAAAATGTTGCCAAATAATTAAATTAGTGAATAGTGGCGGTTTGGTATTTTTAGGGTCGAAAGCAGATTTGTTTTGTCATAACTTTTGCATTGAGAATCCAAATCAATTGGTTCTTGTTGCTAAATTCCTAAAAATCATCCTCTTGCTTTTGTAGAAAATTCAGAGTATTTGGAGTTTGTTTGTTGTGCTGTCTTTGTCGTTTTAAATCGTTTTATCGATTCTTTTCGCCTTTTTCGATTAGGTGTTGACGAGTGTGTTGATCCCGTGAGCGATCCTCAGCAAAATATTGAGCAAAACCAGCAAGGCAAGCAGTTTGATCATCTCCATACTGTCCCATTACTTTAAGGTCTACTATATTGTTTTACTTGTATGTATGCATTGCTACTTTGTGTTGAAATGTCGCTAGCGATCCTATAGATGCATAATCAGTAGGTAAATGTCCATTCTCTACTACTAAGCCTAGGATTACTTGCTGTGATGTGGAGTTCATTGGATGAGCTCTCATCACTTAGTAGATCACGTTTTGATATGCTTAGCAATGCTTAGATAACGGTAGAAATGGGCGGTTGTCGACATTATGTCGATGACCTTGATCACACTAAAATTTTATTCCTTTTGTCCATCTTGTGCTTTGTCACTTTGTAAACAAATAAAACAAACATGAAAACAAATCATATTGACTTGGGCACAATGGATGATGGTGTGATTTGATTGGGTGTGAAAGGAATGGTGCCCAAGTCCCCAAGGACCGAGTTACTTATGCCATCGATCCAAGCACTTATGCGTGCTAACCACACGAGGGGATATGGGATCTCTTGGCTAAGTACTTTGGGAGGTGTTAATTGGGGGTCGCAGAGTAAAACTGCTTTATAAGGGAAAGAGCGCCACGCTTGTCGTGGGTGGCCGGTGTCTCCTACCTACGGGTTGTCGCGACTCTTAATTAGCATCGCCATTAGAAATGCCTCAGAGGACTTAGCCGTGCAGCATACCAAAGGAAGTGTGCTAAATCATGTGGCTAAAAGGCGATTCCGACGTGGGTACATTGGTACACCCTCGCAGGTTAAAACTATTCAATAGCATCGCCTTAGGTTATGGACACGCTTGGTGATTTCCGCAAGAACTAAACTACAACATTTAATTAAAACTTGATGGGTTGGTATGAATGGATGTTCATGCTATTGTTGTGGTGGCTATTGGGTTAGTCACTTCCGTGATTGTTGTTGTCTATCTTTTGTTACTTGTCTCGTTGTTCTTGCAAATTAAAATGAATTGCAAATCTGCTTTGGAAATTATTTAAATATTGCAAATGAAAACTTGCTTTATGCTAAAATAAGTCCAAAGCCTCATCCACTAAATAAAGCTTGCATGTAGTTAAACTATAGTTCTGTTATCCCACACGCCGATCTTTGTAGTACATTTTTGTACTCATTTGCTTTGCTTAATAACTTTGTTGCAGAGGAGGTAGAGCCTAAAAGCTTTACTTTTGTGAGATGTGTCATGTTGGGAATCGAGCTAGGCGTCTTGGTGGGTTGCCTTGTAGGCTAAAGGCAAACCTTGTGGCTCTTTTTGTTTATCGCCATCTTATGGCATGTTGCTTCCATTGTGTCACCTTTATTGTTGTATTTGGCCGGTCGGCCCTTTTGTAATAACTCTATATGTTGTATGTCTTTTAATCTAGTTCGTGCTTTGGTTCTATGTCTTGAATGGAATTGATGCATAATTTTGTAAAGGTGTGTATATCGTGATTCGGGAAGTATACATATCTCAAGACACGGATTATTATGTTTGTGATGCTAGGGTCAATGGTTGACTAAGTATTACAAGCTTAATAAACCGGGGTCCTCACATTTTTTGATGGCATTTTGAGGAGCTGGCCAACTTCCAATGGCAAATAAGGAATTAACTCTTTTAGATAATAGAAGAGAAAACTTCTTCCAAATTTTTGTATCATAGGACACACCTAGCCCAAAGTTTATTACAACTTCCAAAAAATTCTTAACCTGGCTAAGTAGTAGCCCCATAAACCATAATGAAGTAGCAAAACAAATGCCGCAAAAACATAATCCAACGGCCAAACAAAAGTCAGAAAACAAAGAAACAACCTTATAAAAATAAACAATGACATAAAAGAGCTGCCAAACATCTCAAGTCTATTACGTAGCTTCCACCCATTCTTGTTGAAGATCTCCCTTATATTGACTTCTAGTACTTTGTTCCTGTGAGACCCTAAAATCAAATCCGTTTCAAGTCAAGAGATTATAACTAGAAGCATAACTCTTAATAGGAAACGAGCCCGATTTCAAGTCCCGGATATGTATCTTGCATTAGCTCCCAAGATCAATGGCTAATATGCACATATCCTGAACAATATTGTATACAATCAGAAACAAGTCATACATTATTAAAATGTGATTTACAAGACTAGGACTTAGGTCCAAAAGTTACACAAGTGACCGAGCGTCTACAAAATATATATAAAAAAATACGTAGCGGAAAACGAATATAATACACCAAAAGGTCCATCCAAGTGTGCCCAAAACCCGAAAGCAACTGAGTGAAGGTAGAAACAACATCATTCGTTAGCATCGCCATATTCGGCACTAACGGATTGACCGTAGGCGTATTCTTCTTTACCTGAAATAAGTGGTTAATCTGTTTGAGTACAAAAGGTACTCGCAAGACTTACGCAAACTAATAAAAGAAAGTGTATGATAGAGCCTATCAAAAAGATATGAGAATATACATGTTAGAGGTTGTCCAAAGGAGAGGTTGTATTGGCATAAGTTTTACAAAGGCCATTTTGTACAAAAAAATTGGACAAAAGACAACAAGTAATTTTGATATAATCATAGATCAAAACATATCAAAGTGACTGTCCACTTTGATAAACTAATATACATGAACAACCATTCATGCCGATACCAAGTTGTACCCATGTCAATTTTAGTTTGGAAATCTAGCAAATGCTGTCTCGAACCCAAGTGGTTGTCCATAACCGTGGACACGGCTATTCGAATAGTTTTATCTCTACAGGGGTGTACATCTTTACCCACACGACTTGATTAGCTCGTAAGCCTCCGGATAATGACACACTTCCTTAGGTATACCGGCCGGAAAAATCAAGACTCAGTATTTTTCAGCAAGATCTTATTGAGTTGAATCACCCTTGTGAGACAAGATCCGGCTTAGTACAAGCTACAGATAGAACCTACTAAGCGGGGCACGCAAGTTGTCTTAGGAATGCCGACCCAATGAACAGAAATTTAAAGCTGTGCTCCCTCGCACATATTAAGTTGCAATCGGATCCCTATGAACATATGATCAAACACATATGTCCTCACACCACCTGTATTCTAACTCAATAAAAACATTCCCCTTACTTAACAAAGCAGCTCCCACCCCACGTGTGGAAGTATGAGTGTTACTTGGATTAATGAAGGCACAAAGTTCGGTCTTTGGTGATCCGGACAAGACTACCACAATACCTAATTCTCATGCACAAAGGTACCCTCACTATCAATCACTTGTCCAAATCTAAATCATGTTTTAAAAGAAAAATTTTAGACTCAAACATCAGATTCAAAGATCTGAACAAAGATATAAAATTAAGATTGATTCAGTGTTTCCCATGATTGACTTAAATAACCTCACAATCAAACTAACGATTCATCGACTTGCAAGGCTATGAATTCACATAAAGAATAAATATACCATCACATGATATCTAACTTAAGCATAACTGTATAGAATGATTAAGGCTAAGCCACAATGATTAGGACATAGCTAACTAGACTCACAAATTATTGATACACCAAAATAGCATGCACACAATTATCATTGCATTAACCAAAATCGGGATCAAAATGATGCAAGAGGATGCTTGCCTTGTTGATATTCCACTTGTTCCACCTTAGGATTCTCAGAGATATATTCACTTGCGTTAGGCAATTCAGAATCTAAAAATAACAATAACAAGTAAACACCGAGAAAATCTCAAATTGCCAAAATACTGAAAAATGCATAAGAATTTTACAAGAGTGAGGTTCTAATTTTAAGTGAATTTAGGTGAAAATTTTAGTTCATTTGGAGTTCCTTTGAATTTTCTATGAATTTTATAAGGTTAAAGTCCTTAAGGTACAATTAATTTAATTATCAAATTTTTCTGTAACAGAGACATGTTTCAAACCTATTCCAGATTGAAGTACGTGAAAAATAAAATTATCAAAACTGATTTCAGTTCATTTGTTTGGAGTTAATATGAATTACTTATGAATTTTTGAAGTTTAAACCTTTTCTCAAATGTAAAAGTAATCCATTCCAAATTTCTAATCGGATTAACTCTTTTTGCACTCAGTTTACCTAGTCAAGATCCGCTTACATGTGCGGCCTAGCACACAATGCCCATCCACCTCCACACGACTGCACTTAGCTACACGGCCCCACATGTCAAGATCACTAACTCAAACCGGTTTCAATTAACTTCCTCGCTTTCTATTCACGATCCCACATGTCAACGGAATGAGATATCAAATAAATTCAGAACTAATCATTGCTTAGGTTAATCCAATAGAGATTAGAGTTAATCAATACGCTACAAAGACCGGTCAAGATTCGACAACAGAGCTCTTCGCTCCTGCTTGCTTGCCGCCGCTCGCCGTATTGTGGTCCACTACGGTGGGAATTAAGACAAAAAATGGAGTCACAATAGCCTTGTGGTCCTAGTATTGGCCGGAGTTTGGTGGCGGTGAACTCTAATGACGGTGAAGAGCGACAAGAACTACTGCCACGTGCCATCTTAGAACCCAACGATGCATTAAGGAAATAACGCGCATAAGCATCACTAAGGTATAAGAGAGCTACCGTAACCAAGAAGATGGTCGAAAAGTCACGAGAGAGTCGCCACGACATTGATCGGCGGCAAAGAGAGCTCTACATGGGGAGATCAACCTAGGCAAAACCAATCGGGATGAATGGTCGGAATAGCTTAAGTATAGCTCAAAGATGATGTCACCAAAAGGAATTGCAAAGAAACTCACCACATCAGAGATGAGGAAGGAAGGGCGGTTTTCGGCCGAAGATGGAGCAAAACCAAATTCACGATGGTCCTGTGAATCATTTAGGAAATTGATTGAGGGGTTTTACTTAGTATACTCTAGAACACGATATGACACACAAACGAATGGAAGGAACTCACGAAGCAGAAAAGACACGACAAAGAATGCCTGTATGCCGCTCGACGAACCAAAAGACAACTCAGTGTTCCAAGAGCTATGACCAATACCAAAACTCACATTAGCACAATGAATAAGGCATGGCAAAAGAAGAAGAACAAAGACAAGAACGAGAGGATACATCAAGCGTAGAAGGAGAAAGGTTGAGTACATCTACTCGGCCGAAAGGAGATGAGGTGGTTTTGATGGAATTCCTCAACGAAAACGTGACGAAGTCAAGTCGTGATGGCTCCTAGATGGACGCCGACGGCGGTGGCTAAACGGCGCCACCATGCATGGGCGGTGATGTTCGGACGTTAACGCTACCTTGTTTCGGGCACTTGGAGCTGCATGGCAGTGCAATGCGGTGAGGCGGCGTAGAGAGTACTGGGCTAGCGAGCGGGCCCGACTCGTCAGTGGCATGGCGAAGTGGCGTGGTCGAAGCCTGGCTCGGCGAACGGGTGCGGTCCAATCAAGTCCATTGGTTCAAGTCAGACGGTCCGAAAGTTGACTAAGTTTTGAATTTGAACTTCAATACTTTGACTGGAAGTTAGAAAATAGCAATTAAATTTAGAAAAGTGTGAAATTTTTCAGAGAGGTTACTGGGGTGATATAGATCCCATATAAATTTTAAAACAACACTGTTAGTGATTTAAAAAACTGAATAGGTTTACATAAGGAACATAGATTTTTCATAAGGTCAAGATGAACTCTAAAAATTTGAAAAAAATTATATTTATTCATGATAATTAATCTAGTATTTGATTAAATTAATTTCTAGAGTTCTTTACAAGCATTAACTTAAATTTTCTTTTGGAGTTTTATTTTAAGTTTTAAATTTGACTTGAATTTGAGATTTTCAAATGCAACCATTTGTGCACATGTTCCAAAATGTCTGTATGCTCATAAGATGCATATAATTACCATTTATACAAAATGAGGTTGTGACAGTTCCCACCTACCAAGGCCTCCCTCCTTCCTTGATATTGCAAAGCTGACCAAGAGTGGATTAACTCGGCACTCTTAGCTTGTTAAGATGCTAGCCTCTGCCGCCATCCATCTTCATTCCGATTTGTCGGGATCCGGATTAACACATCTGAAACCCTCTTGTATTCTGAACTAGTTCTATGATCAGTAGCTAGCTCACACAGTGGCAACATCGATGAAATACCATTCATTCAACGAATTAAGTAAAAAGCGCAGAATAATAATAAATAATAACAACTAAACTTTATGGTCAACGTTTACTTAACTTGCCATGTAAGACTTAAGAAACAATTGAAACTCTTGTAGCGAAAATAAGATAACTTATGGTAGCCATCCGACATGCCCATATGCAATCGAGTGAGGAGCGTATTCTAGTTCACAAAGTCTTTATAGTACGCCTCTTTGTAGAACTCTTGAGTAACTTAACATTCTTCAACTGAGCAATAATGTTTAAAGTCGTGAGTACATAAAGTACTCAGTAAATCGTAAGGAACAGTATACAATTAATATTCATGTAAAGCTTGAACAAGAAAATAGGTGTATGGTTCTTTTGCGGAAAACAGGTGTTGACAGTAAATATAATTACTACCATACAGTGACAACATCGCACATGCCAGCAAGGAAGTAACAAGTGAGATCAGGAACCAAAATGGCAGAGGCGATCGTCGGGCCGCTGGTGAGCAAGCTCCAGGAGCTCGCCCTGAGCGAGGGGAGAGCGCTGGTTGCCGTCAGCGGCGACATCCGCCGCCTCCGCGACAAGCTCATGTGGCTGCTGGCCTTCCTCCAGGAGGCGGACCCCGGCGCCGTGCCCGCGCCAGCAAGCTCATGCGCGTGCTCGTTCACCAGACCCGCGACGCCGCGTTCAGTGCCGAGGACGCCGTCGACGATTACGCCCTCCGCGTCGACCTGTCCAGGTACCCCGGCTGGTCCCGCGCCGCGCTTGGCTTCCTCGCCGGCGCCACCACGCAGCTGCGCGTCCGGCACAGTCTCTCCGGTGAGATCGCGGCCATCAACGTCCGGCTCGAGGAGATCGTCGGGAACAAGGACAAGTACAGGCTGGAGGAGGACGCCGCGGCGCCGTCGGAGGAGACATGGACAACCTCCGCCGCCTCCTCGAGTGAATCACTCTACTGGTTAGTCTTCTTCTGCAGTGTCACTTGCAAAGTTTAGGATAAGTCCATTTTTGGTCATTGAATTATGCTCGAAGTCCAATTTTCACCCTAAACTCAAAACCGGTTGTTTTTCATTCCAACATCTAAATCCGAACAAATAATCCCAATCTAATTCCACCCCGGTTTTTGTCCACGCTGGCTGGAAGAGCTATCTTGCTGTGCATAGATAGGCCAAGAAGTCAAATCCACACCATGGCGCTCCTCCTGCCCCCTACTGTCCCGTTCCTCGCCTCCTCGTGCCCGACCTCTCTCCACCACCGCCGCCACCAATGTCGTCTCCAACCCCGGTAAGCTCCGCTAACACCTCCGCGAGCCAACGGCCGTGCATTCGTTGGGGTTGATTCTTGGATGGCTTATGTTAAATACTTAAGTGGGTACTGAGTTATCCCCCTTATTGTGAACTGTGATGGCGAAATTGGTGGGATGATTGGTTCATATATGCGCCATTGATTAGAGCCGCAATGTTTCTGCATCTCCGCGATGTGCTTGGCTCGTTGGGGGAATTTCTTCGAACATGTCGTCTGCAGCAATTTCTTAGGAGCTTGCGTGCATTTTTTCTCTGTAGAGGCTAGATTCATATTACCTCAATTGGGTCTCAGAGAACTCAGTAGAGTCACAAAGTTTGCTCCTTACCTGCTTAATGCTAATACCAATAGCTTTACGAGTATAGGCCACAAGCAGATGATGTCATGATGATACTAGTAGGCACACTACGTTTGCTAATTGCTATAGATGAGTACATTGGCCATACCTTTTCAATGCCATTTTCTTCTGATGATATTGGTAGGCACACTGCAATTGCTTGTTGGCATTGCAGATGCTATGAGATATGAGGCATACATATAAAAGTTCATAATTGCCATGTTTAGAATACTGCACATTAGATCCAATTAAGTTGTTTGCCCTTTGTCATTGCTGTTGATGCAGCCTCATTGCTTCAAGCCCTCAATGCAAGAATAATGCCTCCATGCAGAAGCAGAACCCTCTGAATGTAACTGCCACCCATGTTTCTTTCGCCAAGAAGAAGCCGGTTCTTGTCCACGCCACCGTGGAGGCTGGTGCAGCTGATGCAGAGCAATCGGAGAAGCCGAAACCAGCAGCTTCAATCGAGGACATGCCGCTCGAGTCCAATCAGCAGATGATTCTGGAGCAGAGGGCGCGGATGAAGCTGGCCAAGAAGCTGAGGAAGCTCAAGAATCTCTGACCAGCGGGGCGGACGAAAACCGGGTGGAATTGGGTGGGGTTATTTGTCCAGATTTAAAAGTTAAGGTTGAAAAACAATCGGTTTTTGAGTTCCGGGTGAAAACTGGATTCCAAGCGGAGTTCAAGCGTCAAAAATAGACTTTTCCCCAAAGTTTTTCATCGATCTGCATGCACGACGCACTATAATTAAATAGTTTAATTCGCGCTATCACACAGAATTACAGATCGATAGATCCTCATTTTGTAAGAAGCTAGAACAGCACAGAAAATAATTGCGACATGTGGAGAAGATAGACAACAGTGAGGAAGCTAATAATGACATAAAACAAACCTTTTTTTAGGTCGACTGATGAAAGCAAATTAGCATCTGAATTCAGCACTTGATCAAGTGGAAAGAATAAAGCTATGCGTTCCAACATTACAATGTTCGATTCGATTCGCCTAAATGCAGCCATCAAGTCTTCTATCGTCCTCATGCATGTCAGTGTCCTCAACATCCAGAAACATGTGCAATTTATTCTTCTGAACTAATTAGACGCAAGTTATAAGCTCAATAGAGAATCTTCATATCATGCTCTCAGGAGTTTGCAGTGATAAGTAAGAGAAAATACGCTATTAATTAGATACAAGTGTACGTGTGCGAAAATGACACCTCAGTCACACCCAAGGGATTGAAGCAAGCTCAAACTTGATTGGCTAGAATTGAAGTATAAGCTAATTTTAAAAAAACGAACTCAATATCAGCTCAAATATAATTCGATTAATGGACTTGAGATTAACTCGGCTTGACGACAGTTCATAATCCACGTATAGCTTGATTAATTGATCTGATATCAATAGGTATCCAAATTCATCCCTCAAAATATCATCGAAAAGACCATATTACTTCACAAACTACAAAGACAAGCATCATTGCCAAAAAGTTACTAAATCAAAGTAAAACAAGAGAATTCACATCCGAACAACAACGTATCAAAACTGCACTAACCGACTTCTGTTGTCGCTGGGGTTACCGCTAGAGCTATGGATGAGCTGGGAATTTAGGCTTCCCAAACAAAGCCTTATGGATATGAATTTTTTTTATTAATTAACCATTTTTTAAATTTTATTTTAAAGTTAATCTCCCGCGAACTTTATTTCCAATTCTGACCCCTTTGGTCACGTCACCACCCGTGGCGTAATAAAATAATATTATCATACCAGCCCGTATCTAAGCAAACTCTTGTCACGCCACCACCCATGGCGTGACAGTGTTGTTTGGTCACGCCACTACCAGTGGTGTGACAAAAAGTGCTATTTTAGCGGACTTATCCTATGGCGTGATAATGTTGTTTTGTCACGTCACGGGTGATGGCGTGACCAAAGAGGTCAGAATTGGAAATAAAGTTCGCGAAGGGTTAACTTTAAAATAAAATTTTAAAAAGGGTTAATTAATAATAAAAAGTTCTATGGATATCACGACGGTGTGGGCATCCACGATCCTCCGATATTAAATGAAGGGAAGTTTGAGGCTCATTCACTAGGACACGCCTCTTTTTTAGCCGTCCGATCGTCATTCGCTTCCTTTCTACCGCTCGATCAAGCATCGAATTTTTCCTTCACGCCGATCGAACGCTGCAGCCTCTCCATGCGCGGATCCCACGCACGACGCCCACCTTTTCCGCGTGAAGGAAGGCGCCGCCCACGGTTTTTCACGTTGCCCCATGCCACGGGTCCCACCGGTCATTATTCACGTGTCGGCGCGCAAATGCTACAGCAGTCCACTAGTATACCACTATACCAAAGGCACGGCCACTCAAAGCCTCGATTTCCCACACAAATCAACCCACCAAACCCGCTAAGAGGTACAAAGGAGAGATTCAGGCACCATTGCGTCACGAACAAATTCCAAGAAAGAGCAACACTCTTCACCTTGAAATTGCAAAGGCAAATACTGGTGGTGTGGGTGGCACAAAACGATGGTATACAAAGAAGGTCAGAGTAAAGCACGACTCTTGCAAGAGAGGGACGGAAAGCAACCTGCGTTGAAATAAGCTGGAAATTAAGAAATTTCGCTATAGTGTTGCAACGGTATAGCTACAAGTTTCATGATGTTTCAAGAAATTTCGTGAAAATATTTTAAAACTTTCGTGTTTTAGCGAGTTTCACACATTTCTAGAAGATTCCAAAAAAGTTTTATACCAAGTTTCAACGAGTTTCAGATTTTGGAACACAAATTTCAACAAGTTTCATCCAGAGAGTTTCGAGAAATTTCAGCAAGTTTCAAAACAAAAGTTTCAAGAAATTTCAATAGGTTTCAACGAGTTTCAATTAAAGTTTCAATAAGTTTCACCAACTCACTGCTCACGATGGCAACATTGTGCCGCCACGAGCCGCTCGACACCGCCCACCACCGATGCACCCTCTTCTCCTCGCTCCTACCTAACTACCGCCGCCACCACGACATCGACCTATGTCGCCCGCTGCCGAATCCGTGATTGAGCTATGTGCCGAGCATCCATCTCTCTCTCTCTCTCTCTCTCTCTCTCTCTCTCTCTTCCCTAGCTCTGGGTCGAGCTCCGTACCACACCATCGCCAAGATCCAGCCATCCCGAGCCATGCCACACATCATGCGTCGATAGATCCCGAAGTGGAGGTGATGCACCACGCTGTCGCTCGCGCCAAATCTAGAGCGGGTTGAAGAAGCAAGTGGAGGGCAGCGCCGAAGTGAAGAAGGAGGGGTGGTAGCTTACCTCTGTCACCACCGGCACGCACTCCTCTACGAACATAGGAGAGAGAGAGAGAGAGAGAGAGGTCGAGGAGGGAAGGATACGAGAGAGATAAAGAGATAAATGAGATAGAGGGTGCGAATGAGACATAGCATTATGATTCGTGAGGAAGGATTGGACGACTAGGATGTATATCGCTGTAATGTACAATGTTTTATAGTATGTATTATCTTATTAACGCAGAGTCAAAATAAGCTACCACATTCTCTCTCAAGGGCTAGAAATTCACATGTTAATCGGTGAGGAAAAAGAAAAGATCTACACCATCCATTGTGGTGGGTACATGTTGGACCGAAAAGGCGACTAGAGGAGGGTTGAATAGGAGCACGCCACTTTTTTCACTTTGATCGATTCAACACAAATTCCACTCCAAAGAGCTATGGAAGCTATGAAAATCAATATACCAAGATAAATGGAAGACTAGTATTGAATCCAATCCAAAATCCCCAAAGCAAAAGACCAAAATAGGAAATTACAAACCTAATCCGAAGTGCAGGTCGACCGCAAGCAAAAGCTCGGACTAATCTTAGGCCAGACTAACCTCAGGCAAAAGCTCGGACTAACCTCAGGCACGATGAACAGCACAAACAGCCCGAAAACTAAAACTCAAATCGGTCTAACTTTTGATCCGTAAGGCCAAACTCCACGAAATTTGAACCACACCTTCTTAAAGATATTAGGAACCTATTCCAATCAAAGATCGCAGAGATCCACGCCAAAGTTCCTATCTTTTTCAGGTTGAACGAAGGGTGCTCCAAAACCGAGTCAAAAACGAAATATGATCTAGAGACTTGCTCGTGGATGATTGATGATCAAGATGATCCTAGATGGGTTCCCACATGTCACAGCAAGTTAGATCAAGGAAAGAAACCAAGCAAAAACCCGCGGATCAAAGAAAGACTCAAAATCATCAAATAGAGAGAAGGAAAGCAAAGAGACACATCTTTGAGCAATCTTTCCTTGGATTGATTTGATATGGTATTGGTTTACAGTCACTCCATCAATGGAGGACAAAGACTCAATACATGAGCACGAAATTAAATCTAACTCTCTAGAACCCTAACCTCCACTAATCCTCTCCCTACGCAAACTAGGGTTTCAAAACAAATGAAAGGGTTGAAGGGGGTGCAGCCACCTACCTCCTCTATTTATAGTGGAGGCTTAGACCTTCTAGAAATATTAACCCTAATGGGATCCCGTTAAGGCCCACAACAAACGGGTGACACACGCACGTATTTTAAAGCGCCGCTTTTATCTCCTCTTGACCTAATCCGCTTCATCATGAGCCGCCTTACGCCGGGTTGGCAAAAAGGTTACTAAGGCGGTATTTGGTAAAATTACCAAAATACCCTTTCTCGATCTTTTTCGAAGACCGAGTCCAAACTGCGTGAAGCACTTCCATGCTTCGCCACGTGTAGGTTGATCCAACAGCTCTCATTATGTCGGCTAGTCTCTCCCATCCGGCTCCCACCGAAACCACCATGGCACTTGCACTAACCCCGGCCGCTGATCCAACTCGTCAGACCGAACCGCCTGCTCGGTCACCTTTGTCCTTTTGCGCCATGCTTGACTCCATTGACCTCAACCGGTGTAACACCCTGGCTATTTGGAAGCCAAGATGTCACCTAAATAATCTAACATACAACCACGATGCGGAAGAATTTGAATAAATTATCATCTAATGGCATAAACAGATCAATATTTAACAGACCATGGCACGAAAAGAATCAATACAAATACTTATATCAAAAGAGGTGATCAAAGTTCTCAAGCAGTAATAAATCAACCATAACATGGAGAAGGTATCCTTCCTTCACCATCTAAATTTATTTATTACGGTTCATCGTTAATCAAAGTTCAAGCGATAATAAATCAACCATAACATGGAGAAGGTATCCTTCCTTCACCATCTAAATTTATTTATTACAGCTCATCGTTAATCAAAGTTCACAAGCATAATAAATCAACCATAACATGGAGAAGGTATCCTTCCTTCACCATCTAAATTTATTTATTACAGTTCATTAATTAACGAATGAAAGATAGAAACTAAATCATATTGTTGAACTTGAATATGGTGAATTGCATGATTAGTGCCTGTCTACTCCCTCCCGATAGAGCCAGCATCAATGATCACCTAAAATAAACAAACAAAGCAAGAATGAGTCCATGACTTAGCAAGTACAGTGAATAAATGAACATACCACAAATAAGAACAAGACCTCATCATTAAAGAATGCGAACATACACCGAATGAATATATGGATGAATGGAATGAATGGATTTAATGAAAAGAATGGACTACACACATGCTTATACCGGTATAGCTAGTGACACACCCGTCGGTGTTCACTTAAGCCCGATTTAACAAAATACGGATCCAAATCCCGTATGAAGAACGTTTCATACGGTGTCCAAATCTGCCCACATTGGAATGGTGGGTCTTACGTGCCCATACCGAATTGATGGGTCTTTGAAATCCACTCCGTGGATGAAAAATATGCCCACATTGGAATGGTGGGTCTTACGTGCCCATACCGAATTAATGGGTCTTTATAATCCACTCCTGGAAGGAACATGAAAATGTATGCTTGTATTGAATTATGAATTATGAAAGACATCATATCCGAACATAGAAATAACACATAAGAAAGGAACATAAACTTTGAATATTCTCATGAATCACAAAAACACAATATGAACATCAAGCATTAGCGTTCACAAATCATAAGAATATCAAAGTACTTGCTTTTTCGCGATGCGTGCTATGTAATAGGCAAAGAAGATGCCCTAAACCCAAAGCCTCTCCGCCTACACAAGTACTCGAAATAAATACAACATGGTACATTACAATACCAGTATCGTTCTACAACACCTTCCCAAACACCCAAGAAATCGCCATAAGCCCTATTCTCAAAAAACAGGCAACATAACCATCTAATCGAATCTGGACAGCAAAACGGAAATAACCATAACTATTGACCTGAGACTCAGAATGAGGTGAGCCTAGTTCCTAACGAAACTTAACAAATATATCTACAACATTCTAGTTGGCGAGATGACCCAAATCGGCCAAAATCAAATGATTGCAGGCAGATGAACTTGAATAACAGCTTCTGTCCAGATGAAGCGGACAGCAGTAAAGAACTGGTCACAACTTTTGATCTACAACTCCGATTAGGGAGTTCTTTATCATTCTGGAAAGGTTATAAAAATTTATACAATAACCTAGTTGGGTGAAAACCCTGAATCTGCTGTTAACAAACTCATAATTTAGGAGACAACTTGACAGATTAATCACGTCAGAATTATGGACAGTCGGAATGAAACTATCATAACTTTTGATACGTACGTCAGAATTTTGTGTTCTTGGCGGCCACGGAAAGCTAAGAACAGAATCTAAATATCTCTAGGAGGTGGATATCTCAAATTCGGCCTCTAAGAACCTGAAATCGGCCACGTAATCTACTAGACAGAATTGAATTTCTAACAGCAGCAAATCGATCCAATCAACTAATCTAATTTCACATTTAATCATCATCAAACAGCGGGGAAAGCACCTCATTACCCTTGAAGAACCCTAGGAAGACACTGAACAATCTCCCCGAAGAAACTCTCCTTTCCTCCTCCTTCCTTTTCCTTCTCATCTCTTCTTCCCGATGGCCGCAAGCGGGAAGGATGGCGCCAGGGAGCGGAGGAGCAGCAAGAGGCGAATCATCAGTAGCACGATGCTACTATAGCACGGCGACTCTGTAGAAAATAGTGGCTAGGGTTTGGTCCCTCCCTCCCTTGCCTTCTAATGGGTGCCACCCACTCATGGGCCTTGGGCCGCTATGGCCAGCTCCTCTCCTCTCGAATATGGGTTGGTGGCCCATTTCTCTCCTAAAATTCTGAATTTTGAACTAATTCCATCTCTAAACTTTGTTACAATCGAAATTGAATAAAATTCCTCTCTCTGAACAAGTTTCTCTCTACCGATAATATTAACTCTAATTGAAATTTGGGGTATTACACGGCTTCCCGATTATTACGGACATCGCTCTCCAAGCTTAGTCCTGATCATTCTCGCCATTGACCGTCATTGACCTCAAACAACCTGCACAACAATAGACAAAGAAATCGATTCCGGGAACAAATTCTTCACAACTTGACCCACATTAGTCAAAACATGCATCATGCAACACATATACCATGAAACCCATGAACTTGACCTAACCCAACACTCATCGCCACTTTAGGCCGATGAACAACATAAAATCGGTCAGACCACCATTGAATGGCCGGTCCCGATGGCGCCCACAACGCCGTTCGACCATTGGTCGATCGACCAGCGCCCTTCAATGCCGGTCTAACCGCACCTGCCCTGACAACTTTTCAAACTTCGACGAAAACACGTGTTGCAATAAATCGTTAACGACATTGCCAATTGTAACATCATCCTAAGATCGTGCACATATCCCCATGATATCCACAGTATAGATTATAACTATCTAGATTAAAAGAAAGTGTCCATATCAAGTACACTAAAAAAAATTCGGAATTGAAAATAAAATATAATCAACAATTTGATTTCCATACGAATTTCTAAGTAATAGAGCCCATCTCAAGTACAATAAAACTGAAATTCGTAATAAAAATAAAATAAAATTAGAAAATTGATTTCCATACGAATCCTAAGTGAAATCCATAAATAATTATGTCGGACCCTACCTTTGAATACCAAAGCCCTCATGTATGTACCATACTATTTTTATGATCGTTGGCTAGTACACACATCCACAACATTGATAATCACATTCATACACATTTCATACATACAACAAGGTTACAAAAGGACTTAACCTTGAACGATACATAACGAATTTTCATTACAAAGGCCGACCGGCCAAATGAAACTCAAGTAACAATAGAGTGCAGCGGAAAGCATAGTAAATAAACAAAAATGGTCCAGCGGTATGCCCCATCCAATTGCACAGGCAACCGACAAGGACTAAGCTCTAGAAAGACCCGTCGTCATCTGGAACCGGTTCATCTTCATACTCTGAACAACAATTTAAGCAAGATTGAGTACATTGTGTACCCAGCAAGACTTGTAGTGTATCACCAAATTTATATAAATACATGGCTAACAAGAGATGAGGCTCTATGCTACAAGTTGTTTTCAGCATTAAGCAAATTTTATTTGCAATATCAATACGTAGTATTTTGCAATGGAAGTTTAAAGAGTAGTTGAATAGATAAAGGACAACTAGTAAGCAACTTTTAACTTTCAGCCATAGAAATGGCATTCAACTCAAATGTAAATCAACAAATAATTCTCTCATTTTCTAACAAGAAACATTTTTGTGAAAACCAAGACTATACCCATTAAGACTGCACTTAGCACGCTCATGAGCGAGAGCACATCTATTTAAATAGATTTATACTCTGCAAAGGTGTACAGCTTTACCCACAGCACACAAATTCTCTAGTTTATTTGGCATCTGTTGATGCCATCGCTACTACCTTCGGTAAGTAGTCTAGAGCACGTGTCGAAGCCTTTACATTATCTAGCCAATGCCATTATGAGTATGACCTCAAGGGTCAACTTGCAAGTGAGATAAAGAAGAATAGATGGAGAAGAATGTGAGCATGACACATGGGACCCACATGGAAGTGAGAAAGAAGAAATAGAGCACAACAGAGAAAGTAGCAGGGAGCTTAGCTCAGTGGCGGCGTCGACGAGGGAAAGGGCGGAGGCTGGTGGGGGTGCCCAAAATGGGTTGCCCTGGGCTCGAGGAAGGTAGGGGAGGTGGCGGCGCGGCGAAAGATGACCGACGATGGTGGGTACAGGTGGCGCGGCAAGCAGTAAAGAGGCAAAGCAGCACGCATGACGGCGATAGCAGGCGCCGGGCGGCGACGCTCCGGCGGCGAGGCAAGGTGAGCACGGGCATGTGCACGATATGGGGATCATGATGGCGTGGTCGGTTCGACTCAGGAGTGGCTGAGGAGGTGCGCCGTGGCCGATGGTACAAGAATGGCGACAATGGTGCTGGAGCTCCACAGCGATGTAATTTCAGAATTGAGGTGGGGGATTGGAAGAGTGATACCGAGAACACGACGTGACGTGGTTGGTTTGGTCGAAGGATCACTGGAGAGAGAGATCAATGCGGTTGCGTCGTCGCTAGTCTTTGGGAAGAAGGTGGATGGCATCGGGCGTTCCGGACAAACGGTGGAGAGTTAGGCAATGGGGCTTGGGGCGAATCAAAAAGGGGAGATGGGAACACGCGATGCTCCTTTTATAATGTGAAGGCGGTGCTCGAATCGACGGGGAACACCACGGGAATAAATTGGCAGTTTCGAGTTGACAATGAAGAACGATGGGAAACAAGAAATTGAATGAAATCGTGGGATGAAACGTGCAATTGATGGTCGGGGTCGTGTGATGAATAAGGGTCATAACGCCCAAGATGAAATTGAATCTCATGTGTTGTGCATGATGAAGGCGAACGGAGCAGAACCGCCTTGTCAAATTGGGCGTGGTTGGCGGCTCAGGTGTCTGAAGGCGTGGGGAAAAGCGGTGGGGTGGCGGTGGTGATGGGCAAGATAGATGGTGGGGCATATGGCGGTCAATGGCGGCGAGGGCGACCATGGTGGTGGTGGTGGCGTTGCTTGTTAGGAAGAAAGAATAGAGAGAAAGTAGGCAGAGGAAGAAGAAAGCGAAAAGAGACAAAGAAAGAAAGGAAAAGAAAATAAAATAAAATAAAATCCAAAAAATAAAAAATACAATAAATTTCAGAAAATTCAAGAAAATTCCATAAAAATCTTTGGAACCTGAAAAGATCGAATAAAATAATATTGAATTTAATTGAAGTATATTTTAATAATTTAAAATGTTTTTATTTTCTAAATTTCAAATTAAGCTTTAAATTAATCTAATAAATTACAAATGATTCCTTTTATTTTTAGAACTTCAAAAGGTTATGAAAAATAGGATGTTACATAAGGTGTCTTTGCAATGTTCTCCTCAAATGCGCTTAGTCTTGATCTTGTGGTTCCCATGGGTGGTCATCTACGATTTAAGAAAAGGGAAAGTTAGTGATTATTTCTACACATGATGAGAGACATAGATAAGAAATGACACCAAGACAAGAAAAGAATTGTATCATAATTTTTATTCCTTGAATTGTAGCATAATTTTTATTCATTATCTACATTATTTAACCTACACCTAAGGTTTATTTTCGGGTTATACTACCTCTTGGTCTTTATGTATAAATAGATCTCTATAATATCCAATCAATTTAACACCAAATAAAGGTAGGAGGGTTAAAAATAGTACATCACATCATTTTCGTAACATACCTAGGTTCTGAAATTTTTGTAAAGAGCCATCTAGAGTGGCATTTTGCTAGTTTAAGAACGTGTTTTAAAAGACCTTCATGTAGGATGTTTTAGAGACTTTCCAAAATATTTTGGCTCTATTTTAATGCTTTAAATATGGTTAAAAACATTTATTTTTAGATGGCATATCTTCTCCCAAAACTAGAATCATTTTGGAAAAAAAAAGATGAGAAGAGATAGCAAAAGAATGACTCAGATGAGAGGAGAATGCTAGGAGAGGTAAGATTAGCAAAAGGTCCAACATTTTCACAATTATCCTTATGATTAAAATATGTTTCATTTTGAAAACCATGTTCTAATATAATGGCCATTCTAACTAGGGCTTATCCTACAGTTAGTATGGCTCTAATACCAAGCGTTGTCGAACTCCGGGCTTTGAATACCCGAAGCCCTCGTGTGTGTATCGTACTAGTCTCATGATCAGTGGCTAGTACACACATCCACAACATTGACATACACATTCATACATCCATACAACATAAACTAATTATAGTACATAACTTAAGTAATTACAAAGTTTACATCACAAGGGTCAACCGGCCAAATAAAAGCTCAGGTATCAGAAGTAGTGAATTAAACAACGGAACCATAACATGTATATAAACCAAAAGTCTAGCGGTATACCCATCCTAACCCTCAGGAAACCGAGAAGGAATAAGACCTAGAAAGGCCAGTCACCGAACCCTCCAGTACTGGGTGCAAAGAATGCGTTGTTCGGCATAGGCTCATCCTCTAACTTTGAACAACAATTTAAGCAAGATTGAGTACATTGTGTACTCAAAGAAGACTTGTAGTGTATCACAAAATTTATATATATGCATGGCTAATAAGGGATGAGGCTCCATGCTATAGGTTATTTTTGCATTAAGTAGGTTTTATTTGCAATATCAAGACATAGTACTTTGTAATGTAAATTTAAAGAGTTGTTAAAATAGATTAAGAACAACAAGTACTTGATAAATAATAAATCGAAACCCTCCTGCCACGATCAACATCTTACTTTCAGCCATAGACATGTCACTCAACTCAAATACCAACCACAAAACTATTCCCTCATTTTCCAACAAGAACCATTTTTTGCAAAAACCAAGATTATACGACAATACTACACTTAGCATGCTCATCACCGTGAGCACGGCTATTTAAATAGATTTACACTTTGCAGAGGTGCACAACTTTATCCACAGCATACAAATTTTCTAGTTTGTTTGGCTTCCATCGATACCACCGCTCACTATCATTTGGTAAGCAAGAGCACCTATCAAATCCTTTACATCACCTAGTCTAACCTTGAACTAGCCCAAATGAATGGACACCCTCAATTCAGCCAGTACACCCCGCCTCGATGAGACATTCACCATTGTGTCGGAAGGTGAAGGAGCCCTTGAACATGCCTACACCGGTCATGCTCAGACTACCATGGCCTACCAACGTGCAAGGCTAGTTTTCGATGACTTAATTAGCTAAGGCTGTTCCATACCGCATATGTGGTTGTATGCTTACGCTTAGATTGGATATGCCGATGTTTGGTCCTTAATTGACCCGGGCGAGGATCTCCCCTTATCTACTTGTGAGATACACCTCTCATACTCCTCAGATTATAATATAATTTGCCGCGCCACAAACTAAGTTTTTATTTTTACTTTTATATAAAATAATAGAACTAAACCCCTCTCGACCATCATTTTAAAATCTCCCAAACTCATATTCAACATGTCATCCACTTTTTCCAATTTTAGTAAAGACTAAAGCCCTGCTAAGCATTTATGCGATATTCACATTCAAAAACCCAATTCAACATCATTCATTGTCTAAACCATACCCTAATGGCTACAACAATAAGGATATCAATATTTCAAGGAGGATGATGCATCGAATAGGACTATTAATACCGTTATCCCCAAATATAGCAATTTCAAGAAAATATACATGCATGCATAATAAATTTTTCAAAAAGAAATACAATAATTAAAATAGTAGGATAAACATGGTCAAAGGAGGTGCTTCCTTTCTCTGGTTTCTCTGAATAAGAGGATGAATGATCGTCAGAATTTCGCTCGATGTATCAACGTCTAATCAAAAGAGCCGATAGCAAATTAAATATAGAAAAATAATTTCAATAACAACAAAATCCAAATATTTTTGCATATCCAGATAGAGCATGATTTTAGATGAATTTAGAAAAAAAGATTTATTTGATTTGGAGTTCATATGCAAAAGTTATTAGCATTTCAATTTGCTTCGGTTTTGAAATTCCGTAAATTAATAAAAGGGTGACGCCGAAAGCGTATTATCTCGAGGTTTACGCTTTCCAATAGCAAAAGCGTATTTTTCTTCCGAGTTCTATTGAGATTTATGCTTTCTATTAGAGAAAGCATATTTTCCTCTGAACTAAAAGCGGATTTTCTCCTTTTTTATAGAAATTTCATTAACTTACATGTAGGGCCTACTTGTTAGTGACTTATAGTTTTATTTTCTAAATTTTTATTTATAAAACAGAGACGGTTCCACATGTCGTAGACTCATTATTATTAACTAAATGATTAAACATGTTTTTTATTTTAATTATCTAATGAGTGGGGTCCACATGTCTGCATCTCGTTTTAAAACCGAGAATAGTGCATGGTCCCACATGTCATAGACACATTTACTAAAAATGTTTTAAATTATATTTTCATTACCTTTTTGAATGGTCCCTCCTGTCATAGACTCTTTAAACTTAACCTCTGTCATTAGTGTTAACTAAATCCTAAACGCGAGTTTGTCCCAACGGTCAGAGAGAGGGAGAGAGGGAAGGAGCAGAGTTAACGCATGGTCGAAAGTGCCATGGTGAGCTTGCCGCCGGTGAACGGCGCGATGAGCGACAATGTTGAGCAGCGGAATGGAAAAAGGGAAGTAAGGCAAAATTATGGGTGGTGGCGGCGGCGACAGAGATGGCCGGAGGCAGCATTGCGGCGGTGAGGAGCGGTGGAACGCCTTGGGTCCATGATGTACTTCACATAGTAGGCATCCTCAGCTAAAGGAGTGGCGACTGGCTCGCCGAGTCCGCATAATGCTAATGGACCGTGGCGGGGACCTAAGGTCATCGGGAGGCGAGCCGACAAGATGCAACCTGGCGACGCCATGGGTGGCTTAGAGGAAAGGTGTACTAGGGACTCAACGTTGGCGAATTGATGTGTGCATGAGGATCGGTGACTCACCATGACCACAAGGGTGAAGAAAATGAGGCTGGGGAAGGGTTGAGACGGCTTGTCGACGAAGAGCAATGGCGACACAGAGGAGGTTCACGACGGCAGCTCACCACAACAACAAAGGAGCTATAAGGAGTGTCGCGTTAGCTCATGGAGGTACTAGAGATGGTGTAGGTGCAAGGAATCGGTCCGAGGCTCACCGGGCTTCGAAGGAGCATGAATATGGCGGCGGCGGCCGTGAGAGAGGAAGATGGCAACGATGCTTAGATTCTTTGTGAATCTGCTTGCATTGAGTGAAGGAATAACATCAATGGGGTATGAAACACGCTGTGACGCGCTCAGGTGGAGCTTGAACTCACGAGAGCGATGGGAACATGTTGGTGAGATCGGGTGCACGTCGGAGACGAGGATGAAAGTGAACACGATCAAGCTACAGGACTCCCGGGGCTTCATTGAGCAAAGGAGGGGGGGTGAGTGATGCAAGAGGATCACAATGACGCAAACATCGTGGGTGACGAAGCTCACCAGAGCAGTAATGGGGGCGGAGGTGTGCTCACTGGCGTCGAGAACAACGTAAGTGTTCCCACGAAACCAAGGAGCGATGAAGCTCAGGTTTGCATGAAATGGAACATGGGCAAATTGAGGATGAAAATGTGCTCTCTAGCGCTTAAGTAGCTAGGACAATTACGCGAGAAAAGTGGCGAAATGTCGACGTCCCGTGAGAAACTTGTGGTCTTTGCTCGGTCTCTCCGCTCACACGGAAAAGGGTGCCATCAATGGGGTGGATAGCATGGGTGCAGAGACGGAGGCGACGGGGCAAAGTGAGGTGCCAAACCGTGGCGGTGGTTGAAACCCACGGGTGAGCGACAAAGCTAAGCGGGGTGAGTTGGCATGCAGGGACGAAGGCGAGGTGGAAGATAGGTGCTGACATGTGGGCCTGACATGTCAGCGGGAGAGGGAGGCGGGAGTTGGTGCGGGTTGAGCGGGCGAGAAGTTGTCTTGGCTTGATTCGACCCAATGGGCGAGTGGGAAATTCAAATGGAATTGGGATTTTAAAAGGTTGAGAAATTGCCCAATTTTTAATCCTATCAAACTGGCTCCAAAATTCATGATTTTTTTAGGGCTTTTGACACCATATAGTTTCTTGTGGAAATTTGTTAGGATTGTATCTATTTTGTGATTTGCTCGATAATTCTTATAAGTTGTTGTTTGCATGTAAATTCACTATTTTATTTATGCAACAGTTCAAAAATCATGCAAAAATAGTTTTCCACACAAAACATGCTCAAAATCATTCTCCAACCTATTTTCATTATACTTTACTAAAATTGGGATTTTTGGGATATTATAATTCTAGGCCAAGCAAACAGTCTCCGAATCCGATGATAAGTGACCTGAAATCCCGAATGCCCCCGATGGCACTAGAATGCATCGAATTCAGTATGTTCTGTTTGGCTAACTCATTGTTGCCCACCCAAACTCTATCTCCTATTCGGAGCACTCCATCCTTCAATTGAATCTTGGAGTCCTTGTTCCCTACACCATCAAATCCTTCAATAACTTCATGGAGGAGGGATCATTTTGGTAACCCTCGCTATTGCATCCAACCAATTAGGTACCCCCGTAGATATGGCTATTAGCTCATGTCTTGTATCCATTTCCTTCCTGGACAACGTGTCTGCAGCTCGATTGGTAGAACCCTGCTTGTACACGATTCGGTACTGCAAACCCAATAACTTGGTCATCACCTTCTGCTACCATGGAGTAGTCAGACGTTGATCCCCCAGATGAATCAAGTTGTGTTGGTCTATCCTGATGATGAACTCGACAGGTTGTAAGTAGGTTCGCCACTACTCAGCCGCCATAAGAATTGCCAACCCTTCCTTCTCGTAAGTGGATAGTCCTCACGTTCGGGGTCCCAGCGCCTTGCTGAGGTAGGCGACAGGGTGTTTGTCTTGCATGAGGATAGCTCCAATACCTCAATCCGAAGCATTGGCTTCAAGCTCAAATGCCTTAGTGAAATAAGGGAGAGCGAGCACCAGCGCTGAGATCAAAGCCTCCTTTAGTGCATGGAAGGCCCTTTCCTTCTCTTCAGTCAAGACAAACACCACATTTTTCTTCAACAACTCTGTGAGCGGTCGGCTGATGATTCCAAAATGACTGACAAACTTGCGGTAATAGCTTGCCAAGCCTAGCAATCTCCGCACCCCGTAGATATTCACTAGTTTAGGCCAATCTCGCACAGCAGCAATGTTCTTCGGATATGTGGCTACACCATCACAGCTGGCAATATGTCCCAAATAGGTCAACAACACCTGGGCAAGGATGCACTTGGATCTTTCAACTCGTAACTGATCTTGTGTCAAGATTTAAAACACTTGCTGCAGCTTCTCCACGTGCTCCTCCAGTGAGCGAATGTAAACCAAGATGGCGTCGATGAACATGAGCACACCCTAGTGCAATAGGGGTGCTAAAATGGTTTTCATCTGGCCTTGAAAGGTTGTTGGGGCATTGGTCAGCCCATAGGACATTACTCAGAACTCATAGTGCCCGTGATGGGTTTTGAATGCCATTTTATGTTCATCTTCTGGCCTCATACGAATCTAATGGCAATCAGCCCGCAAGTCTAGGCTGGTGAACCACTAAGAATCGGCCAGTTCATCTAACATTTCATCGATGGCCGGCAATGGATATCGATTCTTCACTGTAATCGCATTCAAGTGGCGGTAATCTACATAAAATCACCAGGTTCCATCCTTCTTCTATACTAGCAGTACCGACGACGCAAAAGGGCTGGTGCTGTGTTGAATGATCCCCTGACTGATCATCTCTGCAACTTGTTTCTCCATTTCATCCTTCTGTGTCGGGAGATAGCGGTAGGGCCTCAAATTGACTGGCTGCGATCTAGGCAACAATGGTATGGCATGGTCAAACACCCAAGAAGGGGGCAATCCCTTCGACTCAACAAACAATTGTTCAAATTCTGCAATAGACCCCGCACAATCTCGGGCGGTTCTGTTTTCGTTGCACTAGTCATGAACAATTGCCAGGGGTCTTCTACACTCGCTTTTTCAGCTCCTGTTAGGACCAACACACCTTGGGGTATCTCCGCTCGGATTCCTCGCAGCACAATCCTCTTGCCGTGGTGTATGAAGGACAGTGTTTTCTTGTGCCAGTGAACTGTCGTCGGACTGTGCCACTCTAGCCAGTCCATGCCCACGATGAGATCATAACAACCCAGCGAGAGCACCTTCAGCATTGACACAAATTCCACCTCTTGCACCTCCAAGGACAACTGGGAACTCCTCCCACAAGCCAAGACCCCCATTTGCAATTCTAACACTCATGGGCTGAGTCGCTCTTTGTCCTCATTGATGAAACTGTGCATGCTCCTAGGATCATGACCTCTTGTCCTTGAATCTCACCCTTCAACCGCACTGTTCTTGGGGCCTTTGTGCCATGCGCCGTAGAGTGCGAGATAGCCATCAGATCTCCCTACAAGCTGGCTACTTCAGAGGGTGCAGTCTCCTTCTCTTGTTCAGGGAGTAGCTTCCATAACTCTTGCACAACATGCAGCCATACAGTCGGGCCACATGGTGATCTCGACTCCATTTCTAGCCACAAGTATCACACAACCCGCACGCTCATTGATATGCTCGGAGCGCCGCCATTTTGTAGTCTGAGTTCGCTGCTCGAGCTCCTTTAGTTCCCCTTCGGTCATTCGCCCAGTTCCCCGGGGGTCCCGGCGGTCTTCCGGGAGGAGGCGGTAGGGGCAATGTTGTTCGCGTCACTGGTGCCCCCCTCCCCATTGAGAACTCCGAGTGGTGAACATCCCTCCTCATGGCCTCCAGGAGCTCCTCTTGCAAGCAAGCCAACGACACGGCAGTGTCCAAATCCTTTGGTCGGTGCAAAACAACAACTGCTCTAATATCACTACGCAAACCATATGTGAACTGGGTTACAAAGAACACGGATCCCACGAGTGATGCACGATGAGGCTCAGATCGACTCGCTGAACTTCTCAAATGAACTTAGCTAATGACGCAACTTTTCAAGGTAGTTAAACTAGCGCAATGGCCGTTAGAATTCCTCTCGACCAAATTGCACACATACTACCTTAGCGAACTCCCCCAATTTATGATCTCGTGTGGGTTTGTGTGGATTGTAGCCATAGGACCGCGTTTCCCACAAAGAACATAGTTGCCACACCGATCCACAAATCGGGATGGGTCGTGACACACAAAGTAAACCTTACTCTTCAACCTCTACGCCTTAGGATTATCTCCATCGAATTGGGGAAAATCCAGTTTGGGTTGCGAGGGGTGAGTAGGATATAGTACCATATAGATCTACCATGCGTCTCCAACGAATCATGAGGGAAAGGGGTCAAAGTAGGCAATACATACTCACCATTGCCCGGAGGCGCCTGGGTAAATTCCCCTTGCCTTCCCCGGTTTTGTGTGGTAAGGCGGTGGCCATTAGGCCCATGACGACCATCACCCTCCTTCGCTCTAGTGGTAGCTTGCGCTCCGGAGTGGGCGAGCATGGGCAACACCGTGGTTCGCCACCAAAGAATCGTGGCGAAGTTGGTGACTTGGTCGCGCAACTCTCCCGCCATCACAAGATCCACCGTCATCGCCATGGTCGACTTCCACCTTGAGTTCCATCACCACCACCTTGAGTTCCGCTAGCGACTCGACCACCGTCTGGATGGTAGCGTTCTGCGCTTGGATCGCCTTGGTAAGCTTGCGATCCATGACCATTGATTTCTCCTGAGCTCTCATCTGGTATTTGGGCTTCTCCAAAGTTGGCATATCGGCTCAAGAATGACCGCTCGATACCAAATTTATTACGCTCCGAGACGAGGAGGGTTGAGGGAAGCAATTTGGGGATGATCGGAAGCAAGAGGCAAGGGAAATCCAGAGAAATCAGACTGGGTGAGGAGATAGAAGGGAATAGGGTTCTGGTTTGTTCATTACAAATTCGATGCTCTAGCTGGACGACACTACTTCTTAAGTAGCACCCCAGAAGACCGCACAACCGAACCACGCTCGCTAATGGGCCAACCCATGGTCAGACGGTCCATACTGCCGCTAGAAACCTGGCACTGGGCTACGTGTTGCGCGGGCCTACTCTTGGTAAGGTCTGGTGCTTAGTAACGGTTGTAACACGGAAGTAGTGAACTCTAACTACCAATGGATAGCTAGCTTGGTGATGTTGTGGTATAATAATGCGAACTACCTTTCACTAAAACAGATCACAAGTAAATAGAACTGAAGGAAGTCAGTCTTTATCCAAGGTGTTTCACCTTCAGAAAACACATATTGAGCAATAAAGGAAAACAATCTCGTACATTATATCGTTAGCAGATAAGTAACCATTTACTTGGTCACAGGCAATAAGGTGCTTATACTTCCCAAACTGCAAATCGAGGATCATCTAAGTTTAATCTGCAGAACATTCATAGATATCCTTTTTCCATATAATGTCCATGGCATCTTTGCTGAAGTACTATAAGAAGTTAACCCAACACATGGAGCTACCAGTATGCAGAAAAAATTGCTAAACAGAAACATGTAGACAACGGAAAGTTCATTGACAAATTTGAACAGCTAATCTCAGAGAAATTAGCTAACATCGCCTCCATAATGAACTATCATTTCTCCAAAAACAAAAGCAGGTAAGACATCTAACCATTCAGACCAAATAAGAACCAAATTCAAGCAGACATACCAAGCCCGACGGTCCAAAGCTAGAAGAATTGACTCTTATCAAAGAGCCAATTCTTATAAAGGCATCAATCTCCTATTGAAGTCTCCTGAGTACATTGGCACATAAGGCAGATATGGCCTATGAGAGTCATGTCCAAGACTGCGGATCTCTTCAACTTTCCGATGATCCATATCGTAAGATATTAATGTGTTGTCCCACCCACATTGAAGAAGGTCAAGTTACATTCGGGGTGAATTGCAACCCAATCAAAGGACACGAGTTGAAGTGGAGGCGGCGAGGGCCAACCGGCCAAGACGCCGGAAGCTTTGCTTGCTTGCGGCGGCGGTGGCGGCGATAGCAACACGCAGCGCAGAATTGCTGAGAAGGTAGGACTCACGCCTTATCTGGGCCGGTCTGATTGTAAGGGAGCCGAGGAAGTATGCGCCGAAGGAGCCAATGAACACCAGCCCAATGTACCCACTGCCCAGAGGGTTCAGGTGGTGCTGCCAATTGGCTACGACTAATATTTAGGGCTTCTCTAAAAAAAACTAATTTTTAGGGCACGTTTTTATACATAAGATTGTATTTTCGCAAAAAAAATTTCATATGCATATATTCTAACATGTTCTACATCTAGGATTGTTTTTTTTTTTTTGAGAATTTGCACAAGCGCACAAACCGAAAACATGGGTTGATCCTAGGTTCATATCTAAATTTCATTTAATATCCCTAAGAGTGCTAGCTTATTTTACCTTTTCAGTTTTCACTGTGGTTATCAGAACTTTGGGTTAGGAGAGTTAAAGTGCTTCAGCCGGGCTAAACTCTCTCAGTTCATATATGTTTTTTTTTTAAGTTTTCGGTCCATAGATGTTCAAAAAGATTAAACTACGAAACTAACTCTGGAACAAACAGTGCCAACACCTGAGATATGTTGCTGCCTTAGGGCATATACAATCTAAGATGCTTATACATAGGTGCTTAAATAGAGAGAATATAGCCACATCAACAAGCACTCGTGTAAAAACCATTTCCTCCAATGCAAATATTTCTTTTGTAAGTGCTTAGATGGTTGTATTATTTTCTTTATTATATATAGTTATATACCTTAGCTCCTATTAAGTATTGGTACCTAATTAAGCATCGATGCTACCAAATAAACATCAAGCACTTGTGTAAAAATTCAGTATTTATTTGCTAAACTTCTCTCTAAACAACGGTATTGTACACGCTCTATGGCGCACGGCTAAGGATGAACATGACCATCATGAGACACGCACAGTTACCAGCGAAAGGACTCAGAAATTTTAGTGACGTGCCGGTCCTACTGTTGCGATGATTATTGCTGTTGCTGTTGAGGTTGCACTTTTAGCCACCTTGGAATCAGCAATTTGAAGCTGTGGTAGCTTTTCATGTCGTAACAATACTAGAGTGCTGGAGGCGAGCAGAGCTGATGATGAGTCTCTTTGTTTATGCTCAGGGAGCAACGCACTTTATAGAAACTGATCATAGGTGTGCTTGATGAGCGTTGCGCCAAAAGGCGTTTTTACTCCGCCAAAGTGCAAACCGCGATGAGTAGTTGTAATGCTACAAGATAAAGTGTGCCTAGATCGTTTTTTTTACTAGCGCTAGCTATTATTTGTACACCTAGTAAACATGGTGCTAATATGTGTTACACTTTTACTTACAGAAGTATGCTCAAGACATGTCAATGTAGGCTGGTAATAGTAAGGGCCAATTGGAACACAAGAATTTCGCTAGATTTTACAACAATCAGTTCAATTCCGGCCTGTTGTAATCCCGCAAAATGCCCGTCCTTAAAAAAAGTGTAAAGTTAATTCGATATGGTTGGTAAAATGTTGGTAAATACTGGTACACATTGTTGTTGATCTCATGTGCAATACTGTGTTAAGACACGTGAAATAGTTATGGCTAGTCCCTTAGCTTCTCTCTCTTTTTGTGGTAATGGGAGGGGGGAAAAACGAGATCGAAAAAAACAGCTTGATGTCCCTTGTAAACTTTCTGACAAGCAAAGCAAAAGAAGTCGCTCCAATTTATTTTAACCTACAAGAAAACAAAGTGCGCGTACGTTTTCACTTGATTAGCCTGCACGTTTTTTACACCGGAAAAGCTAGCAAAAGGCTCGGGCGATGTGACAAACGGAGCGACATGTATCTTTTTTTTTTCGTTTGCATCCATGCTGCTCCTACTAACTAAAAGGCAAGATGGAGCACGCGAGGGAGGTGGAGCACGTACCCCCTCCAATCCATCGGGCGTTGTCGCCTTTGTTGAAAAGCGGTTTTCACTAATAGACTGAATTGATGTTCGGACAACATTCGATTTAACCGTGGCTTAAATGAGACTTTCAAATGTCAAAACAATTTAATGTCACTAGTTTGATTATCAATTAAATCCAAAACTATTTTATTTGACTTCTTTGAGCTTAGAAATATTTTTCAAATTTTTAGGATTTTTTGAGTTTAATTGCTTTATTTTAAATTGTCATTTGGATTCTCTAGTATTTCTAAAATAGAAAAATTATTTAAAATCATAGGAAATTCATTGGGCTGATTTTTCTTGAATTTTTTTATTAATTAATCCTTTTAAAATTTTTATTTTAAAGTTAACCCCATCATAAACTTTATTTCCAATTCTGACCCTTTTTGGTCATGCCACCACTCGTGATATGACAAAACAACACTGTCACGCTAGCTCGTATCTGGGCAAACTCTTGTCATGCCACAACCCGTGGCGCGACAGTGTTGTTTCGTCACACTACGATCAGTGGCGTGACAAAAGGTGCTATTTAGCGGACTTATCCTATGGTATGATATTGTTGTTTTGTCACGCCACAGGTTGTGGCATGACCAAAGGGGTTAGGATTGAAAATAAAGTTCATCGGGGGTTAACTTTAAAATAAAATTTTAAAAAAGATTAATTAATAAAAAAAAGTTCAATTTTCTTTTGCCGGCCCATTCCTTCCTCTCTTCGGCCCAATCTGTTGGCCCCCCGGATTTCCGAATTCAGAACCCTCTGTATTTTCTGCACTAGTCCCTAGATCAGTAGCTAGTGCATACAGTTACATCGTTGATAACAAGTTCGAATCACGATTAACATAAAAGTAACAACATGGTACTGGCCTTAAGACCACTTATTACAAAAGACCTTGAATCTTATAGTAGCGGAAATAGCAAAAGAGTAAACTCCGAGCGGTGGCCCATCAAATTGCATACCAGCATTCGACTGGGGAGCAAAGCCTAGTACTTTGGATGTCCTCCATCAAAGCCACATGCGTAGTAGTTGTAGTCGTCCTCGGCATCATTGTGGACTTCTGAGATTTGTTTTGAGTGTAGCATGTGAGTACATAAAGTACTATGCGTGTCTTGGGAAATATGCATATGCATAGCTTTAAAAATTGAGCATATAGGGTTCTTTTGCACAAAACAAGATTGAATGTTTAAACATTTTTCATAACGCACGTTTGACAAACGTAGTTTTAATAATTAAATTAAATAGAATGGCCAGTGAAGGTTCTAGCTATCAAACACTAGTATAGAGGCTCTAACCGTTGAGGTTCACAAGATAGGGCTCTAGCTGCCCAGCTGGTTCTAGCTGCCAGAAAACTACTCGAGAGCTCCAACTGCTCTCGGGTTCCCAAAATTTACTCTTTTGAAATCAAAACTAAAATCTATTATGTGAAAATGCACCTTGCCTGCCATTGACCGCGGGCACAGCTATTCAAATAGTTTTACACTCTACGGAGGTTGTACAGCTTGAGCCACACGAGATAATCAACTTATAATGTCGGCCATGACATGCTTACTTAGGCGTGCGCCTTTATAATACTTTATCCTTAGATTAGCCTGCCCGATGAGCTTAACCCCAAGTCATGGACGTCAATTACCATCGACCCAGACCTCACCGTTGTGCGGGATAACCTGCTTGGACATAAACGTCAGTTACTATCGCTCGGCGCAAGCCCCGGCAGACGTGGACGTTAATTACCTCCATCTGCAATACCCAAGTAACTCCTACCATCTACTGACCTCGGGCTAGATGTCCGGACTTAGTAAATTATTCAGCCAGGTCCTACCCATTTCGGACATGTGGTTATACGGTAATGCTCAGTTTGGATAGTCACAAACGCTCGGTCCTTAATATGACTTGGGCAGAACTTACCAAAATACAAGTTCTCATGCTTTAGCCAGCACTCTCACTTTTTCTTTCCACCGACCAAGTCAAAACAAGTTTTCTCTATTTTATTTTATTTTCCAAATACTGACATTTCCTAATGTCATACATTTTCTCAAAAAGGATTTGCATAAAAGGTAATAATGGTTTCCTCCCATTGGGTGATCATGACTGATAAGCATGTCTAAGCAATTCTACCATGTTTAACTATTTCACAATGTTGTAATCAATATTGCGGAGTTCTATGCTAGGGTTATGAGGGTATAAGATAACAATTATCAAAGGGAGACATTAACAACTTTTGGTTTAACTAACAACCTATAATTTGAACTCATCATTTTATGTGAAATAGCAATGCATAATATTTTTAAAAGCTAAGAACATAATTTAAAAATTATAGGTACAAAATGTTCAAAGGAGACTCGCCTTCGTCGAAGGTTGAGGTCACGTCGTCCGGTTGATCCATATTGACTTCGGCGGAGTCGGACTCTACACGCGCGAAACGAGACAAATAAATAAAGAAAAATCAAATAAAATCCAAAAATTATAAAATTAGTATCGAAAGAAAGATATTGAATTTAGATAAATTTAGGAATGAGAATCGACGGAATCGGAGTTGGTATGAAGCAGAACGAACGTCCGAAAGATAGCAATCACATGAAATGATACAAAATCTTCAAAAAAGGAAACCGTGGAATATTCCTTGGCATCTTCATTTTCAGGATTAAAGGGATTAAGATAGTGGCTGACAAAGGACCCCACTTGCTAGTGAGTGAGAGTGAGATGGAATGAGCAAAGGAGTATGACATGTGGTCCCCAATAGTCATTGAGAGAGAGAGAGAGAGAGAGAGAGAGAGAGAGAGCAATTCACAGAAACAAAACCACAGAGCGTATCAGGGAAGGAGGCAAGGGGGCTGGGCGGCGGCACGAGGCGTAAAATGGGGCCCCGTGAGGTGGCGATCCCCACGGAGGTGGCGGCGTCTGGGGGTGGAGCAGTGGCGACAAAGAAGAATGTGGTGATGGCATAGGCACGTGGAGGTGGTGCTGTTCCAGCGGCGTGGGGAGGCAAAGGAGGTGGGCACCAGCGGTGCCCAGGTATGAGGAAGCTTTATAGCCAAATAGGGCGGTCGGAGATTGTCCGTGGCGGTGGCTCCATGTTGACCGGCGGCGGTGAAGGTGACCTTACGACGGCGGTGTGCTCCGGCGATGCAACCAGCGAATTAAGAGAGGGATGGAAGGAGGAGGTTTGGGAACGCGTGGTGATGCGGTCGGGAGGTCACGGGGCTGACCGGAGAAGGGGATTGAGCAGTGGGCGGCCGCGCCGATTTTGGGGAAGAATGCGGACGTGGCGGCGCAAGAAGCTCTGGGAGCAGGGAGGAAAGGGGTGAAGGGGGAAGGGAGGGGGAGAAAGGAGAGGCACGTGCTGCCTTTTTATAGGCGGAGAAGGGGGTAGAAACAGGGTGGCACAGGCGCGGACGGCAGGTGTGCTAGGGCTTGGGCAAGGAACAAGGCGGCACTAGCGTAGGCGGTAGGTGCTCCAGGGCTTGGGCAAGGCACCGGGCGGAGCGGGTGTGAGGGCGGTGCTACAAGCACGGCCACGACATCGACGTGAAGGTGGCGGCATGGGCACATGCACTCGGTGGCATGGGCATGGGCCAAGTAGGAAAGGATGAAGAATCTAGACCTGCCATTATGTGTTAATAGAGTATTTTAGTGATTAATGACAAATCTATTTGTGAGACTAACATATTTATTGATATACCTATTGCTTAGTCTCAATTGGATAAAAATGTGAAAATCAAAGAGGTATGCATTCGACATCATAATCTTATATCTTGTTGCATTCCTCAAATCCAAAATATAGGTTGAACTCCACAAATAGTCTAACTTGAATATGTGTAGATATTCTCATTACACATTCATGTATGCACACATCTAGGGGGAGTTCACTCTATGTTTTGTGGTTTCATTAGTATTGATCCATATTCCTTTATCCACAAATATTAAGGATCTTTACTTTGAAACATCTCATATGAGTATACAAAACTTGTGTAGTTTATACGTACTCATATTTATCTACATTCAATTATTTGCAATTGTGATGGTTGCCATCAATTACCAAAGAGGGAAAGATTGGAATATCTTGTCCCACCATCATGAGCTAATGGTATATTATGGTAATTAATGACAATCATATTATGGAACTAACATCTTTCTTGAGTTGGATGAGTAGGTTATGTTCCATAATGTTGAAGACTTTAGATGACATCATGAGTTGATCGACATCAAGTCAAGACTCGGAATGAAGGAAATTGTCATGTGTTGATGATACTCAAGTCAAGATTCGGGATGAAGGAAATCATCATGTGTTGATGAGCATCAAGACAAGATCCCGAAGTAAAGAAGATCATCATGCGTTGATGATATTCAAATCAAGAACCCGGACTTGAAGCAAAGATGTGTGTCATCAAGCTTCAAGTGCTTGTGCAAGGCAAAGATATGACTAGCTAGGACTAAGGATTTGTTCCTAGTCTTTTACCGATCTTGGTGTTTGGTTGGAAGACTGGATTGCTAGTATAGGTTGTCGTACTATTAAGAGAGGTCTTGACTAGTAGCTTGAGTTAGTCATATGTTGATAGCTCATTGTGTTTGCTCTAGCTCTCTTTAGCATGTTGCTATTATTTGCGAATGTGTTTTGCAAATAGATGAAGCTCATGCATAATCATTGTAGCATGAGACTATACTTTGCAAATGTGTTTTGCAAATGGTTGAAGTCCATGCACCTTCTCCTTGTAGCATGATACTATTTTTTGCAAATGTGTTTTGCAAATAGTTGAGGTTCATGCATAATCATTGTAGCATGTGACTTTAGTTTACAAATGTGTTTTGCAAATAGCTTAAGTCCATACCTTATTCCTTGGTGGCATTGACTCTAAAAGTTGGCAAATGTGTTTTGCAACTTGTTGAGAATCTTGCATTTAACCTTTATTTGCATCACTTGTCAATTGTCAAATGTGTTTTGTAATTGAGTTTGTCGATTGATGCAAACTGTTGTTTTCTCAGGAAAAACGGTAGTACTGACTTATTGCCAGCGGTACTACCGCTCAGCGGTACGGTCGGCTCATGGTGCGGTACGACCACAACCCGGTCGTTCCGATGTTTTGTTGGCGGTACGTTTTTTTTACAAAACGACGCTTTTTGAGCATAAGTTGCTCTGTTGAGGTGCGGTAGTACCGGAGCCTTTGTGGTGGAACTACCGCGTAGCGGTATGACCGCATTTTCTTTGGCGGAACTACCGTGTGCCATTCGGACCGTCCAAACAGCACCTAATCGTGCGGTTGAGACACGCGGTCCGAACGACCCTTTGAATCTGAGCTGTCCACGTATCAGTCCAATCGTGCAAGGCTGTTTGCTCTTGCGGAGTGGTAGTACTTCATTTCTTGAGTGGAACTATCGCAGCTCGGTAAGTTCAAAATTTGGAGCGGCACGTATTTTCCTGTAAGGGTCATTTTTTGACCTCAACGGAAGCGGTAGTACAGCAGTGCCCTTAGCGGAACTACCAATGAACAGAACTACTGCATACTGGTTGGCAGTAGTACCACGCCTATTTCCAACGGCTAGTTTAGAGCTTCTGATATAGCCAGCATCGTGTGCTAACAGATGCGGTAGTACCGCGACTTAGTTGGTGGTAGTACCGCTCGTGCTGTTTTTTTAGCAGACTTTGTCCCAACGGTTTGTCTTTGTACGTGGGCTGTAAATACCCACCTTGGCCGGTTGTGGGCATGATGCTGTGCCATATACTATTCCCTTGAGCTAAGAGCAAGCCCGCTCATCTCTTTTGTGCATGTGTTGCACTTAGTGAGCTTTGAGAGGTAAACCCTAATTGCATGTGTTGCATTAGGTAGTGGATTGTGTATCCACTTGAGCTTAGACACTTGATTAGTTCAAGTGAGAGTCTTGAACTTGTTACTCTTGGTGTTTGCCGACACCTAGACGGCGTGGAGGTGTTGTGGTTCGGTAATCTTCTCAAAGAAGGTTGTGAGAAGACCCGGGCGTTTATGAGTGGCTTGGTGCTCGCCATCTCGAAGTGGAGAAAGAGCAACCCTAGTGGATCGAGGTATTGGTTCTTGTTGGAACCGGTCCAAGTGGTTGGACTTACCTCGGAGGTGTTTGGCTTAATTCGTGGAGCCGGTCTAATTGATTTTGGGTTAACCTCAACGTAGATTAGGGGAGACCGGCAAGTCTCCGATCACCACGGTAAAACATCATTGTGTCATTGTGGTTTGATTTCTTGTGCTTTACTATTGCAATTTACATTCCTTGTATTTAATTGCTTACTTGTATGTGTATGATTGCTATCATTTATATAGTCTCACATTGTTGGTGCACTTAGTAAATACTAGTTGATTTAGGCTTTAATTGTGCAAAACCGAATTGATTTACAATTTCGCATAAAACTCGGTTTTAGCCAAAGAAGTTTTTAAAACCGCCTATTCACCCCCTCTAGTTGACCTCCTCGATCTTACAAAGGAGAAGGAAGAAAGAGAAAGAAAAAGAGAGGAAAGAAAAGAAAGAAAATAAAAGAAAAAGGAAGGGAAGGAAAAAGGAAAGAAAAAAAAGTATAGGAAAATTCAAATTTTGGAATTTGAATTTGGAATGTGACGATGAGATTCGGATTGAGATGATGGAGTATGAATTTGAACTTCGGATCAGGAATGAAAATATATGCAAAAACTCTAATTGAAATCCAACATTTTGAATTAATTAATTTAAATTATTTTTTTTTGAAAAAAGCCAAAATTTTGGAATGTTACACAATCCACGAGCCCAACCCATGCGCACCGCAGCCCATCTCGCGTCCGCCTTGCAGCCACTAATGGGTGGGTCCCACCTATCAGGGTCGTCCTTGTCGTCTCCGAGTCGGACTCTCTCTCTCTCTCTCTCTCTCTCTCTCTGTCCTATTGAGCCACCACCGTAGCCCGCTCCGGACTCTGCCTCCTGAGGCTATTTAAAACCGTGAGGGCCTTCGTTTTCTGCACCCCAAGCTGCGTTGCACCTTTTGCCCTGGCCGCCATCGCGGAGTCGATGAGATTCGGATTGAGATGATGGAATATATTCAAAAACTCTAATTGAAATCCAACATTTTGAATTAGTTAATTTAAATTAAATTTTTTGAAAAAGGCAAAATTTTGGAATGTTACACAAGTTGCCAGCCCAACCCGTGTGCACCGCAACCTGTGGGTAAAGCGTACAAACCTCTACAGAGTATCAATCAATCTATTCGAATAGCCACATCTGCGGTCATGGACATGCTCGGGAATTTCACACGATAGATTTTCATAAAACTCTTTGGAAGGGACATTTGTGTGATTTGAAATTTATGTGGCTATGAGGAAGAAATTGATTAGGCTTTGTGGTTTTTGTGCAAATAATTGATAAACTATTAATGTTTATTCATTTTAAATTACAATAACCATAGAAGCCATTTCCTTTGGAATAAGTCATCATCTATAATTGCATTATGTGGTACAACTTGTAGAGTACTCGGAGTACTCATTCTTGCTACAATCATTCAGCTGAAGTGGAGGAGTCTTCTTCAGCTTTCGAGGAGTTTTACGAGGAGGGTGATCGCTAGGTCTTGATCCCTATCAGTTGCCTGTGGTAAGTCGATGGGTTCCCACTGAAGTTGTTTCCATTCCGCTGCTGTCTCTTTATTTGGTATCAGCCCTACGTGGCGTAATAAGTGTAAACTCGACCTTAAGGTCACAACCATTATTTATTAATCAAATTAGTCATTTATTCTTATATTCGTCTTGTGTGGAATGATATTCATCTATGTTGACACTGTGTATACTAGCGTGATCCTAGACTAGTGTGTTATACACAGAGGGTCCAGATTTGCATATTTGGGTCCCGACAAAGGTAGTATTAGAGCTATACTGACTGTAGGTCTTGACCTTAGTTAGATCAACCATCCTTAAGAAATTCAAAACTATTTTCTAAAGAAAAAATTAACTTACAAGATCTCTTGTCTCTCTCTTGACTCATCTACTGCTAAAAGTCTTCTCTCCGCTGATTTTAAGGTTGTTCTTACCTTTTGCTTGTCTTTGTTATATGGCACGACTTCACACCTATGGAGAGCGTACCAGAGGTTTCGCTGCTGAGTTGTGGAAGATTCTACAATCACTTGGAGGATTCAAGAGGACACTTTACCAAGGCACCAACTGCATGGTGAATGGCCGGAGTCGTGGTGTGCTGTGTCGACTTACGATCTATGCCCGAGAGGATACCAATGCCAGTCGACCTCTGAACATCACTGTTCGGAAAATCATCTTTGAGGAAGGGACCCAACAGTCTTCACGTCTTGCCATCCTACGAGTGTGCAATATTTATGCCGATGAGTTGAAGGGTTCAGTCTTTCGCCTTCATCCTCATGCCTCCATAGTGGACCGTCCAACCCACTACCCCTCCACAGATGAAGAAGAAGATTCTACTGTAATTCACCTTGCTCATTTCATTGCTGTCGAGGAGGAAGCCATGGAGACTACTACAGCAGAGCTATAGGGAGCCTACGAGACACTGTAGCTTGCAGAAGAGAGGATTACAGAGCTGGAGGAAGCTTTGTATGCTCAAGAGCCGTTTGTACTGAAGGGATACAGGTAGGCAACACTAGTTGGCAATCCAAAAAATTCTACCACGTAAACTAGGATGCCATGCAAGTAGAAGACCATAGATCATTACCACTAGACGTGCAACGCAGCGGAAGAAGAGTTGGAGGAGACTGATCCAACGAAGAGCGCGTCGATGAAGTGGTCGTAGTCGATCGTCTCCTTCAGCAACCAATTGCGTTCCTTGGGAAAATTGTGGATCATCCTTAAGCGCAATAGCAACCGCAGTAGCGCCTCTATGGTCCACACGTCTAGACATGAAACACCGTACACCGGTGTGCTAGCACCAACTCGCACGGTAGGGCTTCTCAAGGAGATGGCGGCTAGGGTTTCGATGGAGAAACTCACATTGTCTTCCTCGTTTGTCCCAACAGCCTCATGTATCTCCATATATAGAGCCCATGACAGATCCTATCTGAACACGTTTGTTCCAACCGGTTAAGTGTGTGACCGTTAGGTTCATGCATAGTCAGTTGTGACTTGAAAACCCTTTAGCGACCAGTAGTCGTTAGCGGTTCCTAGCAGGACATAATGATTCCCGAATACATATAAATTATATCGGACGAACCTTAATGCAACATGATCTACAAGTAGGTCCTTATCACTTACGACTAGCTCGTATCTCTATACAACCAATTCATATTTAGCCATGACTAGTTCGCAACTCCTTACGACTAGTTTACGACCAGTTAATGATTATGTTCTACTAGTCTACGACTAGCTCGTATCTCCATACGACTTGCCCATATCTGATCGAACTGAACGACCTGCTCATGTATTCTCCCTTTGCCTCACGATATCTAGTTTGAGCTCAATGTGAGATATTATTTCATCCATGGATAGTTCAACACTTTTTTGATCAAGTGTCAGATAAATTTACGTGGTCGACTCTTCGACCACTAGTGGCATAGCTATGCACTTTATTTATTCGACTACATCCACTACCACAAAAAGGCTAATACTGGACGTCTCATCACAGACGGTTGACCAAAACCGCTCAGATTACATGCAATCATGAGCGGTTTTGGTTTAGAGACCGCTCAGTTACTAGTCGCGCTTAAAACCGCTCGTGAAGAGGTAATATCACAGACGGTTCATAGCTAAAACCGTCTGTGAAACATCACAGATGGTTCTTGTTAATAACCGTCTGTGATAATTCTACATATCACAAACGGTTTTCAACAAAGAACCGTTTATGAAACATCACGCAGCGGTTCTTAACAATAATCGCTCGTGATATTATTACATATCACAAACGGTTTTTGTTATAACCGCTCGTGATAATATCGCCTCTGACCCGGTTGAAGCCCGATAAGTTTCTTCGCCGACGCGTCTCTTCATCGCATCCGCTTCGACTAGGCTGAGACCCCTCAAGCAAGGGAAGAGAGCCTATGGGCTCAATTCTTCTTGGTTCAACAGTCCGAGGGTCTTCGGGAGACACTCGAATGAGCGCATCAGCGGGTGGACGCATTTCAGGCTTTGTTCGCTGATGATCAGGAACCGTCCGATGCCGTCGCCGCCTATGAAGTATTGAAGACGGAGATAGCAGCCTACCTCCGCCACTAGAAAAACTTTGTTTATTTATAGGTTTTACTTTTTTAATCTTTTTTGTAAGTAACGCCCACACTGTATGGCCATATGAAAATTCCAAAATGAAAAAAAAGTTTGGAGGTGAAGTTACTATATTAATTATATGTTGAATTATTACTATATATATATATATATATATATATATATATATATATATATATATATATATATATATATATATATATATATATATAGAGACTTTTGTGGAAAAAAATCTAGTTTGGAGGTGAAGTTACAATATTAATTATATTAGAGACGGTTTAGTGGAACAAATTAATTAATTATATATATATCCGATCTGTGATATATATATATATATATATATATATATATATATATATATATATATATATATATATATATATATATGTGTGTGTGTGTGTGTGTAGTTAAAGCAAATTTTCAATAGTATTTAAATGAAAAAATTGACATATAAACATGTAATTTCTTCATGTCATGTAAGTGTATATACAAGATAAATATACTTGAGAAAAACCATTTCACGACAGTTCTATTATGGAACCGCTTCGGTGATATGCAAGATATCATAGACGGTTCCATTATGGAACCGCTCTGTGATATTATCACGACGGTTCCATAATAGAACCGCTCGTGATAAGTCTCTTTATTAGTAGGAGCCCATTTGCTAGGGTTTGCGCCGCCTAACTCTTATCACTCCCAGCGCCACTAGGGTTTTGCCCGCCCTAACTCATCACTCCCCAACAAGATTTACTCTCATCCGCTCTCCCCACGCCGACGCCGCCACCCCCACTGTCGTCGCCGCCTCGACCTGTCGCCGTCGGTTGTGACACCACTCTGCACTGCACAAGACACTACTACACAAGACACTTGTACGATAGTAGTGTCTTGCGCAGTTTCAGGGTCGTGCCACAACCACAAAGGATGTGCCGCCACACAAGCCACCGGGCTTGGCCTCGTGTTACTGCGCCGCCATGTCTTGGTTCTCCTGCTCGGCCTCCTGCGCTCAGGCCGTGGCCCCTAGCTTTGTTTTCCCTATCCTCCCTCTATTCTCCTCTAGATCTGTTAGCTTAATGTCTTTTGTTGAGTTTGATTTTTATGCTTGAGTCTTAAGTTGTGTCCTGATGTTTATGTGATTTATGCAAGGTGAATGAGATGGATGAGGGTTGTGCTAGTGGTGGGGTCGCCGTCGTGGTTTGCAACAGATCGAGGTATCACCCTACCTTACTCCCTCTCTACTACTGGTGTGGTGGCCGGGTTTGAATTGCTCAATGATGTTAATAGTCTTATGCTGAAATTGAATTGATAATTAGTTCATATTAATAGTCCCTTTGCTATGTGGTGTAATGATGTTAATAGTCTTATGCTGAAATTGAATTAATAATTAGTTCATATTAATAGTCCCTTGCTCTATGATGTAAATTGAGGGCTATTGGTGTATGTGCATTCTGTGCATCTTGTTTAGTTCATCTTTGCCGAGGTTGATTGACAAAAATGAATGGGGCAAAATGGTGGGTTTGGTTAATGCTCTCGATGGGTACCGAGGGTTATTGATGCTGGGTTCTTTGTGCTTGGTTAGCTTACATGGGATCGATGTGGTTCGGATGGTGCTTGGCTACAATTAACTTTTCATATTTGTGTCCCAGTCAAGTTCTCCTCCTTACGCCCCTGTGCACGCGTATATCGCCCTACCATTCTATTCCTCATCTCTTCTCTATAAAACCTCCAAGCGGTGGTGCTTGTGCCTTTAAATCGGCTTCATATATATATATATATATATATATATATATATATACACACACACACATATACATATACATATACATATATATATATCGCTTGTAGTCCCCAGCCCTTTCTGGGTTGTGAGGAGGATGAGACAATGCCATGGGCAACCTCTCATCGAGCCCTTGCAGATTCAAGAAGTAGGTCAGCAAGAGAAGCGCTGACATTACAATTACCTCGATATCGTTGATAGGTAATTGGACTTGACATCAAGAAATGGTCAAGTTGTCGATACATGAAGCCAATGGTTGGTTGCTGATACATGAAGCCAAGTGGCTTCATGTATCAGCAACTAGCCATTTCTTGATATCAAGTCCAATTACCTATCGACGACATCCAGGGTAATGGTATGTCCATGCGCCTTCTCTTGCAAAATTTCACTTCATGAATTTGCAGGCTCGATGTCCCATGGCACTGTGTCATCCTCTCCTCACGTTCACTGGAGTCCAAAAGTGGTCGGAGACTACAAACGATGTATAATATATATATATATATATATATATATATATATATATATATATATGTGTGTGTGTGTGTGTGTGTGTGTGTTTTAAAGGCACAAGTAGCCATTGCTTGAGGTTTTATTTATATATCAGGCATTTGTTCGAAGTTAATAACCGTCAGGATAGCATGCATCACGCATTTGCTAAAAACCGCCTCGTGATGACATCATGTCATCATGACGACCCATAAACTTAGACGGCTCACGAAACCGTCTGTGATGACGTTTTTGAACCGTCTGTGAAGGCCTTTTTTGTAGTAGTGATTGAGGGGTCCAGAGATATCTCTCCTATTATGTTAGGAGGGGAAAATCTCATATCCGACTAGTCACATTCCTCCGGATGTTTCATAGTATACTTGAAAGCTACCTTTATAACTACCTAGTTACAGAGTAGCGTTTAGCAACCCCAAAGTGTACTATTACACATGTAGGAGACCATGTTGATTTCAAGTCTAGGGATTATACATCATCATTGCTTGAGACCAACTGATGACACATAAAATCATAACAATCTCAATAGTGTCTCAAGGTGGGTCAATCCAACACCATGTTCTCTAACATGTGTTCATATTATTTATTCCATACCCATATATCCATGATCGGTGAAACATAGTTATCAATCAATACATGTGCTAGTCGATAAGTCACTAGTGTTCCTACCAGTGACATCTGATCAGGGATACATTTAGAATGACATCATATAAGTTAAAGAGCTTCACCAACAAGTCACATACTTGTTAATCTTTATAACCGATGATTCATTCAAGGAACTGAATAACATTTATGCAGTAACTCATAAACATAGGCATGATACAATCATCTCTATGATTGCCTCTAGGGCATATCACCAACAGTCTCCCACTTGCACTAGAGTCAATTAGACAGGTATCTAATACCCATAGCTCTTGTGTGCACCTCATGCTTAGGTTGCGGGAGAGGCTTTGTCAATCAATCAGAAATATTCAAATCCGTTTGCATCTTGCATATCATCACATCACCTCTCTCAACGATCTCACGAATAATGTGATATCATCGAAGTATGTGCTTGGACTTTTGATGAAATCTAGGCTCCTTGGCTTGTGCAATGGCTCCACTATTATCACAATAGAGATCTATTGGACTAGAAGCACTAGAAACCACACCCTATTCATTAATGAACTTCCTAAATTACACGGCTTCTTTTGTAGCTTCCGAAGCTCCAATGTACTCAGTCTCTGTTGTAGAATCAACAATCGTTCATTGCTTGGAACTTTTTAACTCACTGCTCCTCCATTAAGACAAAACACAAACCCAGACTCGATCTGAAATCATCCTTGTTGGTTTGAAAGCTAGCATTGGTGTAACCATTTACGACCAACTCTTCCTCCCCACCATAGGCAAGCAATGCATCCTTAGTCCTTCTCATGTACTTAAGGATATTCTTGACTACTATTGAATGACCTTCACCTGGATCCAACTGATATCTACTTGTAACACTTAGAGCATACAACACATCTGGTCGTGTACATAGCATGGCATACATGGTAGATCCAATAGCCGAAACATATGGAATTCTTCTTATTTTGTCTCGCTCATCAGTTGTCGAAGGACACTGACTCTTGCTAAGATTAATGCGTTGTTCTGTGGGCAAGAAACCTTTCTTGGAATATTGCATGTTGAACCGCTTCAACACCTTGTCTATATACATATCCTGGCTCAATCCAATTAGCCTTTTAGATCTATCTCTATAGATCCTTATTCCCAAGATATATGCTACATCTCCTAAATCTTTCATTGAGAAACTATTTCTCAATGAAGTTTTAACACATTCAAGCATTGGAATATCATTTCCGACCAGTAGTATGTCATTCACATACAATATAAGAAACAAAAGCTTGCTCCCACTAACCTTCTTGTAAATACAAAGTTCTTCTTCATTCTTGATGAAGTCAAACCCTTTGACCACTTCATGAAAATGAATGTTCCAACTCCGAGATACTTGCTTTAATCCATAGATAGATTTCTGAAGCTTGCATACCTTTCTAGCTTCTTTTGGATCGACAAAACCTTCAGATTGTGTCATGTACACATCCTCACTTAGGTTTCCATTTAGAAAAGCTATTTTGATATTCATTTGTCATATCTCATAATCAAAATATGCAGCAATACCTAGAATGATCCGGATAAACATAAGCATAGCGACGGGCGAGAGGTTTCATCATAATCAATGCCTTGAATTTGTTTGAAACCCTTTGTCACAAGCCGTGCCTTATGAATGTGAACATTTCCATCAATATCTATCTTTTTCTTAAAAATTCACTTACACTCAATGGTTTTAACACCATCAGGTGCATCAACCAAGTTCGAAACTTGATTGTCATATATGGATTTTATCTCGGATCTCATGGCTTCAAGCCATGACTCAGAGTCTAGGCCCATCATCGCTTCTGCATAAGTCTTAGGCTCATCATTATCCAATAATAAAATCTCATGCCTATACCATATAGGCAATTGACATGGCCTTTTAGATCTACGTGAAGCTGATACCTCATCTACAGGTTCTACAATATTTTGTTCATCTTGTAGTGGTTCAGTAGGAATTGAAACATTTTCAGATGGTTCCCAAATTTCTTCAAGTTGCACCTTACTCCCACTGACTCCTTTGGAAATAAACTCTTTCTCTGAGAAGACACCATTACGGGCAACAGACACTTTGTTATCGACCTGATTATAAAAATAATATCATTTAGTTTCCCTAGGATACCCCACAAATAAGCACTTATTGAACTTGGGTGAGAGTTTATCACACGTCAAATATTTTACATAAACCTCACAACCCCATATCCTAAGAAAAGACAATCTAGGACACTTCCCAGTCTATATCTCATATGGTGCCTTCTTTACAGTTTTTGATGGAACCCTATTTAAAGTGAAAGCAGCTGTTTCTAGAGCGTATCCCCATAATTGCAATGGAAGCTCAGATTGGCTCATCATTGATTGAATCATGTCTAACAAAGTTCGATTTCATCGTTCAGACACCCCATTCCATTGAGGTGTTCCCAGCGGAGTAAGTTGTGGAACAATTCCACACTTATTTAGATGATCACCAAACGTATGGCTCAAATATTCACCTCCACGATCAGATCATAGACATTAATTGTCTTGCCAAGTTGATTTTGTACTTCATACTAAAATTCTTTGGACTTTTCATTGGATTCTGACTTATGCCTCATCAAGTAGATGTAACCATATGTACTAAAGCCATCGGTAAAAGTTATAAAGTACTGAAAACCACCTCTGATCAGAGTGCTCATTGGTCCGCATACATCCGAATGTATTACGACCAGTAGATCACTTGCCTTCGCACCTCTGGTCATGAAAAGTGCCCTTGTCATCTTGCCAAGTAAACAAGATTCACATGTTTCAAATGATTCAAAATCAAATGAGTTTAGAAGACCATTTTAATGGAGCTTCATCATGCGCTTCTTATTTATATGACCTAAACGACAATGCCAAATAAAAGTGGGATTGAAATCATTAGGTCAAAGTCTCTTAGCATTTATGTTATAGACATACATATCCTCAAGATTTAAAACATACAATCCATTCACCAAAGGAGCATGACCATAAAGCATATCTTCAAAAATAAATTGAACACCAATTGTTCTTTATTATGAACTCATAACTTTATGCTCCTAAACAAGAAACAGAAATAATGTTTTCGCTTAAGGCAGGAACATAATAACAATTATTTAGTTCCATAACTAATCCTGAGGGTAAAGCTAATGGTAAAGTGTCAATAGAAAATCAAGAATCTGCCCCCGCCTGCTCCACTTAGATTGCAACTCTTGCTCGATTCCGCCTTCAATACTTCAGAGGCTGCTGCGCGTGATTTGCTCATGATCGAACGGCCTCGAAATGCGCCCACCACGACGCCATTGCTCGAAAGTGTCTCCCAAAGACCCTCGGACTATTGAACCAAGAAGAATTGAGCCCATAGGCACTCTTCTCTGCTTGAGGGGTCTCTACCGGTCGACTCGACGTCACGCCTCGACATAGCCCAATGACTAAGAAGCCTCCCGAGACGTGCAACGTTGTTTTGGAGGACCACGCCGACGACGCGTAAACTCCGCCAAAAGTGGGAGATCACCCGAAGACACGGGCGGAGGAGGATGTCAAGATGGCGGAAGGTGGCCACCCGCCTCCGCAAATTCTCTGACAGAGGAGGAGGAAGACATTGTTGAAATAGTGTTCTTCCGCAAAGACGATTCAACGACACGAGAGAGAGAGGTGCGGTATGTAAGAGGAGGCAGCCATTTCGCTTTTGTGGAGAAAGGGGATCAAGGAGGTTGTGTGAAATACATTGTAGAAGGGACACATCTATATATAGAACAAGTTCTAAAGCCAAACGCGAGACGAAGAGATATTTGGGGAGTCAGAGCGACGCGTTGGAAAATGAAGAGATGAAGCCGCGCTGCAGTGATCGTGAGACTAAGAGACACATGCGGGAAAATGAAGACGAAGAGACACGCGAAAATGAAGAGATATCGCTGCATTTTGCCCGTAGTATAACCGTCAGGAAAGAATCACCGACTCGCTTCTAGTTAAAAACCGCTCGGATACGCCCATATCACGCATTTGTTCTATTATAGAACCGCTCGGTGATATGTTTATATCACTGCACGGTTCTACTATAGAACCGCTCAGGATATCATCTGCATTTTCTCATGAGAAACCGCTCGATATACTTTTTATAAGGCGGAAACGCTAGGGTTTTGTCTCACTTGTCACTTCCTCTCCGCGCCTCTTAGGCTCTCGCGCTGCTCGCCTTCCTCTAGGGTTTAGGCACCTCCAGAGTTCACCGCCGACCACGACCTGCCGCCGCCTGACCTCCTGGCCTTCAACCCTCGCACGTCGACCCGACCTTCAACCCTATGTCACTCCCCGACTCCGCGCCGACCAGGGTGCTGCTTCGACCTCGGCGACTTGCTTGTTTTCTGCCCGACAGAGCTCTGACATCTCCTGGCCCGAGCCTCGACGCCGCTGTCCTCCTCCCTGTCTCCTCCTCCTCTCAAGACTGCCTTTCTCTGCTGGGCCTTTCTCCTCCTCTCAGACCGCCTTCTCCCTGCCCTCCTCCCCTGTCGGGCCTCCTTGCACCGTGAGTTTTCAGCGGCATCCTCTCTGTGGAGTATTGCTCCTCCGTGGCGCTCGGCTTTGTTGATCAATGGGCTTTTGTTGACATGCTCTATGATGAACTCTCATTTATAATCGAGATTGAATGTGATAGTTAGTTCATACTTGAGCTCTATTGTATTACTTGCTACCGTCAATATGATGTAATGTTAATTGGTTACTTTCGTTGAGCTCATCGCTCAAGGTAAATTGATCAAGGCTTTGTTGACATGCTCGTGATGAACTCGCCTTATAATCGAGATTGAATGTGATAGTTAGTTCATACTTGAGCTCTATTGTATTACTTACTACCGTCAATATGATCTACTATTAATTGGTTACTTTCGTTGCAAATTGATCGCTGGGCTTTGTTGACATGCTCTTTGATGAACTCGCCTTATATCGAGATTGAATGTGATAGTTAGTTCAAACTTGAGCTCTATTGTATTACTTGCTATCGCCAATATGATCTACTATTAATTGGTTACTTTTGGTTGTAAATTGATCAGTGGGCTTTTGTTGACATGCTCTTTGATGAACTCTGCCTTTATAATCGAGATTGAATGTGATAGTTAGTTCAAACTTGAGCTCTATTGTATTATTTTTGCTACAAACGCTATATTGCTACCGCCAATATGATGTATCGTTAATTGGTTACTCGCTGAAAGCTAGTTATTCGATTCTTCATGTTCGCTTCTATTGAGAGTATTCAGTTTTGCTGGTAATCTAATGACTAGTTTGTGATTCTTCTAGTAGTCCGTATGAGCTCATTCAACTTTTCATTTGCCATCTGCTTTTGTGCATGCTTGAATCTGCTTTTTGTGCATGCTTGAATATGTTTTTCACACAATTGAGATCATTTGACAGCTTAAGCAAAAGTATTGTTTAGAGCTCATAGTTTGAATTTATATTATCATATTCATTTAATGAAGAGTATAGACAATAGGATTGAGATGGCAAAGACTTGTTCTTTGGCTACTCTCCTTCCGAGAGCACATAATATCATCAATCAATATGTTGGAATAGTGTCTCAGGTAATCGTTAATCTCTAGACCTTTGCTTAGCATTTTTCGTCGATCTTGACACATTCTGAGTGTACTTTTGCTTCGCGCCAATCCTCCACGGCAAGAAGCAAATGGTACACTCCAAAGGTGTCGAAAGCTCGATGAAGTAGGCTCTGCAAAAGATTTATATCACTAGTTTCTATCTATACAAAGATCACAAGAGAAGCGGTGGATTAAGGAGTGTTAGAATAGGAGCAGGAGGCGGTGAGCCCTAGAGCATTAAACTTTTGTTTAGCATTTTCTTCGCCGATCCTCGACACACTTGAGTGTACCTTTGCTTCGTGCCAATCCTCCACTCAAGACAAAGCAAATGGTACACTCCAAAGGTGTCGAGCTCGATGAAGTAGGCTCTGCAAAGATAGGCTCAAGCAAAAGATTTATATCACTAGTTTCTATCTATACAAAGATCACAAAAGAAGCCGGTGGATTAAGGAGTGTTAGAATAGGAGCAGGAGGCGGTGAGCCCTAGAGCATTAAACCTTTGCTTAGCATTTTTTCGTCGATCCCGACACACTTGAGTGTACCTTGCTTCGGTCAATCCTCCACCAAGACAACGCAAATGGTACACTCTAGTGTGTCAACTTTTCATTTGCCATCTTCATCTCTATAGTCAACCTTTGTACTTCTTCCTGAGATTAATTGTTTCATATTTATGCTGGAATGTTAGTAGTTTGTATGAGCTCATTCAACTTTTCATTTGCCATCTTGATCTCTATAGTCAACCTCTGTACTTCTTCCTAAGAACAAGTAAGTGAGATGGTAGAGGCACCATCTTCGCTGCCATCACCGACGCCGCAGATAGAAGAGGCGCCGACGAGGCCACCAACACCGAGCCCGCAGATGGAAGAGGCGCCGACGAGGCCGCCGACACCGACGCCGCAGAGGAAAAAGGCGCCGACGAGGCCGCCACACCGCCGACGAGTAATGACATGAAGCGAGATGGCAGAGGACAATCAAAATGCCTCACGGCCGATCGTCATCACGAGGTTAGTGACTTTGGGGTCCCTCCGAGTCCCAAGAGATCAACGCAGATTCCTGACCATCCATGGATACTTGTAAGGAACGGGTCCTCATCACAACACCAACATGGAAGGACTCCGACGAAAGAAGCGAAGGCGCTGGGCAGGATGTAACTTTCGAGAAGTTCACTATTCCGTATATTATGTGGCACGCGGCGACGGACGGCGATGCTCACGATGGGTAAATCGTGGAGGACCTTCAAGAGCATTCTTGTCACGGCACGTGAACACGGGTCGACGCCTTCGCAAAGATGCATTCTGACGCGGAAGCATGGGACACCTTTGTGGCTATGAAAACGATGGCTAAATTTATGAGCAAAGTGCGGCGACAAAGCTCTCCAGACATCTAAACACTCACCCAAGACAGACTTTAAGCACCACTGGCACGCTGGTAAATACGAGGAATGGGCGGCGAGAAGGAGAACCCGCTTCGATGTCACGCACTGCTGCCCCTAAGCCGTTAAAAGCGAGGGCAAAAGTCTGCCTTCTGGCAAAGATCTTTTCACAAACCCCAGCACTGTGAAGTGTCCCAACGGTGGTAAATATGTCGAACTACTGTTGTTAATAAGTCCATAGCTTCATAGTGCCTATAATAACGTGATGACCTCTTGCAGCGTGATTTGATCGCCCAAGCTTCCCAAGGCTCCTTCCATGCGAGCAGGGAGAAGGATATACTATCTACGGCCTGGGAAACAAGGAGCACCCTGTCGCACGCGAGGCCTTGGGGTTAACGCATCTTGGAGTCATGGATTTGCGACGACTATTGCACGATAGGACTAGGAAGAGATCCAAGGTCGAGCACGACAACCGCTTGGTACAGATGATTACTAACCAATTTCAAGCACGATGGCAAGATTGCAGAGTCAAATGGATATACTCATGAGCCGCCATAGCCGAAGTCGCTCGCTAATTCGGGAGGCGCTCCTCGACGTCGAGTATCGTCGTTGTCACAAGATAATTAGAACATGACGACGTCCGACACCGATAGACGACATCAAGGTAACGTACATCTATGGAATGCACCAAAGATAGACCAATTGGACGCCTTAGCTAATTGCGATCGCTTTGTAGGAGCCGACGCCCAGTAAGATCCAAGTGAGGATGGATGGGTCCTTTGTATTGAGGTCACGCAGGGATGGTGTATCCATACGAGGAAGGCAGGCAAAGACGGCGCCCAACCGGCGCGCTGTTATGCCAGGTCCAGTGGATATGGTACATGTCAATTTCGAGCCGCCCCAACAAGATTTGTCCGAACGAAGAGACCACAACACTAGGGGATGCCGCCCCTCTTTATCCAAAGGGCCTAAGAAGGACATCGCCGACCCAAAGAAGGCGCGATCTAGACACGACTATTCCTTCCAACGGACCCTCGATGACTCCACCTCATGTTTCGCCGTCGAAGGCCACCTCTTCGATTCCCCGTGGAGAAGACGCCAAGGAACAAAGCAAAGCGCCGTCAGACGGCTCTCGAAGTCGCTCACAAGAAGACGCCGCCAATCGCTAAGGCCAAATCGAAATCGATTTAACGCAGGTGCTCTCCAAGTCCGGAAGTCCGCGATACCCGAACTACATCATCGAAAACCCGCAGTTCGGCGCAAGATAATGCACGCTGGATATGCTTGTCGCTTTGCATGCTCGGTACTTGAACAAGACCCAAAAGAAGGGTTGCGACATCGAATCACCGCCGATACGAGGACAAGCATTTCTTCAACGGACAAGGTACTTCGTCGTGGGCTTCAACGACTTATATGAACTATTCAACCTCGCTGGCCTCGACGCCTCGCTTCTACGATGTTGGACAATCGTAAGTGCGCATAATCAAGTTCTACATTCATGTAATACCGATAAATATCACAACTCATTGCTTATGTATAGATACATGTCGAAAAATGTCCGGAATGGAAAGAACCTGTGGTTTCTCGACCCACATGTGGTATCGCTGCAAACCATCCAACAAGACTCGCCCTTCGCCGAGAAATACATAACGAGGTCATTGCTTTGCCGATTTAACATGAAGTACATAGTGGTGCCCTACAACCGTGGGTAAGTGTCACTACTTGCTATACAAATTTCATTTGTACTTTATAATGCAGCACTAACTTAGGTTTAATGACTATAGCGACATACATGAGTAGGTACCATCGATCCTTTTAGTTATTATACCCAAGAGGAACCATGTGATATACCTTAATTCCCTAAACCGCAACAAGCACGACTTCAAAGATTCTAAGAGGAATACTCGAGAGGTATGCTCATTTACTCCTTACATAACTCTATTGTAGTCTTCATTCGCTTGAGATGGCCGAGGATAACTTTTTTCAATCATGTAGGTCGCTCATCAATTATGTTGCCAACAAAGGAATATACGATGGAAAGAGCGCCAACTAACACTGTGATGGATTTTCCTAAGACGCGCTACAACACGATAATCCTATATCATACTTCATAATAACGCGCCTCGAACCGACTATACCTATATATGTAATTCTATTTTTGCAAAGCCGCCAAAGAAAAAGATGATGAGTTATGTGCAATCACGCTCGCTATCATATGCGACTAATCCTTAGAGCTAGGAAGAAGGATCCCGAGGTTTGTCAATCTCAAATAATTATTTCCTAATTATAAATTTAAATATATATAGCTTACCACTTTACTCTTAATTGGTAGCTTATGTGTCTTGGATTTACAATGTGATTCACTCGCTATGAAGAGATCAAGGACATTCGAGGGAAGCTCAGACCTTTATCAACACGTAAATCATTAACTATAATGGAGAGTTTCAATTGCCGCCAACCGAGAGCATCACCCCGCCGACACCTCTCATTGTAAACAATTGTAATCCAGCTTGTAACTATAGCCAATACTTGAACAAATGCGATCTTTTGTAATTTATTTTGAGTAATGATTACTTTGAGTTGTCAACAATTGATTATCTCTAATGAATCTATTTTTGTGCATGCTTGAATCTGCTTTTGTGCATGCTTGTTTTCAGAGGGCATGGCTAGCAATTCTCGAGGCTAGCCAGAAAACAAAGAAATTGTGTTCAGGGTATGAGCTATCACAGACGGTTTTTGTTAAAACCGCTCAGGAAGGCAAGTATCACAGACGGTTTTACTTTAAAACCGCTCGTGATACGACAATATCACAGAGGGTTATAAAACAAACCGCTCGGATCCGAGCATATCACGCATTTTCTAAAGAAGAGCCGCTCGTGATATTCACAAATCACGATTTTTTATTGAGCACCGCTCGTGATATTCTCGATCATGACGTTTTTAATCCAACCGCTCTGTGATACTAGCCTTCACAGACGGTTTTTAGTAAAACCGCTCAGGATATTTCGATCACGGACGGTTTTTACCGTCTGTGATAATATCCTCATATCACAGCATCATCAAACATAGACGGTTCGAAACCGTTCGTGATGACGGTTCCAACCGCTCGTGATGTGGCTTCAGAGTAGTGATTGTCCGCACGAAGATCAACATCTCCTCTTACCAAACTTCTACTCCTTATCAGTCCCTGCATCGAATTGCAAATATGAGCAACCGATCCGGTATCAAATACCCAAGAACTGGTCGGAGAATTGACAAGATTAATTTGTATAACATTTATAATTGAACTAGAAGTCTTTCTTCCTTTGTTCTTTTTCATTTCTGTTAATTACTTTTTGCAATTTCTCTTCTAGTGCCCAGTCTCATGATAATAGTAACATTCTGTATCAGACTTGGGACCCAGCTTGAGCTTCTTAAGCTTAGCCTTGAGACTCTCGATCTCATCTTGAGTCTTTTCTTTGCCCTTTCCTTTTCCTGACTTACCTTTCTTCTTGAAGCTAGTAGTCTTTTGAACCATCATCACATGATTTGAACTTTTCTTGATGCTCTCCTCAGCACCTTTAAGCTTGCTATGCAACTCGATCATTGAATTCTCCATGCCATTCATATGAAAATTCAATATGTCTAGCTCAAAGCTCGCAGGGAGCGATTGGATAATCACATCAGTAGCCAACTCTTGGCTAAGGAAAAAACCAAGCTTTTTCAAGCTCTCAATATGACCAATCATCTTGATCACATGAGGACTAACCGTGTTACCTTCTAACAGCCTACAAGAAAATAATGCCTTACAGGTATTGTACCTCTCTGCCCTAGCTTGATCCTGAAACATACCTTTCAGACCCACAATCATATTGTAAGCGTCTGTGGTCACATATTGCTTCTAAAGCTCGAGTTCATGGTGGCAAGCATAAGGCAAGGTACATCAATCAAGGCCATTGCAATGCTTCTCATAAGCATTATTCTCGCCCGAGTAGCATCAAGATTCGCCTCTGATAGGACCCTTTAGAATATATTCATTCTTTTCTTGCTTGAGAACAATTCTCAAATTTCAAAACCCGTCAATGAAATTTGTTTCATTCAACTTTTCTTTCTCAAGAATAGATCGCAAGTTAAAGGTAGGTCTGGAGGAAGTGTTAGGTGCCATGATCTACAACAGAAATATATGCAAAAATTTAGCATTATGTTTATGTAAGATCTTCTATTAAACACTTTAATAAAAGATACTCCCACTATATGTTATAAACCATGTTTCCCTCTAACATCATATAGTAGGTTCAAGATCCATCTATCATTAAGTCCTAGTGAGCTTTGGCATCACTACTAGAAACCTAGTGATTTAGATAAGCAACCCTTTGCTAATCATATCTCATATGACTCTTATTTGTTGGGTGACATTTCTATGCCCCAGCGACCAATATTATGCCTCAAGGCCCAAAATTGTTTTGATAGCTTGTCAAGTTAAACCAACACTATGCATATGGGTGTCCGACACCCACCCCATCTTATTAAGATAGTTAATGGCACCCTACTTTGGTAGACCTACCAATTAACGATCAAAATCGTGATAGGCGAAATAATTGGAAAGACATCAAATTTACTTAATTTTTCTTGAGGAATACTATTCTACCATGTTAACACATCTAATGATAAAACATGATCAATAGCATAACAGGAACAAAATAAACATTCACAGATAATCATATTAAACTGTGAAATAGTATGACCCTTAACATGACGATCTCCATCACCATGCTTCTTGTCCTCCGACCATCATGGTTGAAATCTCCGACCGCATTCATCTACTAAGCAATTACTCCTAAAAGCCAGTTATGCATAGAATCTAATTCTATCGGGTGACATGAACACATAATACTATATAACGCGGCTACGACCACGGCGGATTAATCATATTAACCTTATTCTAACCAATCTGATCACTGCCTTGATACGACCACGCACTACGGCATACCCCGATGGCAGAATTTCGACTGGGGGGAGTATCATGCAATGTGGTCGTGAACAAGCGCAGAAGACCATCTGGTACTTTTAACTCATACCTCCCGCAAACCCATCTACTATCACCGAAAACCGATCGATCTTATTGACTAGTGCCTAGACCGTTCCATCCATATGAACCGATCTAGGTTATTCAACCCGACCGATAATAGATCCAATCTACTACTGCCATATATCAAGTATATGTGACTGATCTAGATCAAAAACTACGCAGGATGGCTCTGATACCATTGAAGGGATACGGGTAGGCTACACTAACTGGCAATTCAAAATATTCTACCCCGTAAACCAGGATGCCATGCAAGTAGAAGACCATAGATCGTTACCACTAGACGCCCAGCGCAATAGAAGAAGAGTTAGTGCAGCCTGATCCAACGAAGAGCACGTCGATGAAGTGGTCGTAGTCGATCATCTCCTCCAGCAACCAATTGTGTTCCTTGTGAAGATCGTGGATTGTCCTCAAGCGCAACAACAACTGCAGTAGTGTCTCTACAGTATCCACATATCCAAGGATGGAACATCGTACGCTGTTGTGTTAGGACAAACTCGCACAGTAGGGCTTCTCAAGGAGATGGCGGCTAGGGTTTCGGCGGAGCAACTCACATTGTCTTCCTCGTTTGTCCCAACAGCCTCATGCATCACATTATATAGAGCCCATCCTATCCGAACACATTTGTTCCAACACGTTAAGTGTGTGACCTATTTGGTTCATGCGTAGTCAGTTGTGACTCGGAAACCCTTTTCTGACCACTAGTTGTTAGCAGTTCCTAGCATGACATAATGATTCCCGAATACACATAAATTATATTAGATAAACCTTAATGCAACATGATCTATGAGTAGGTCCTTATCACTTACGACTAGTTCATATTTAGTCATGACTAGTTCGTAACTCCTTACGACTAGTTTACGACCAGTTAGTGATCATGTTCGACCAGTCTACGACTAGCTCGTATCTCCATACGACTAGCCCACATCTGATCGAATTGAACGACCTGCTCGTGTAATCTCCCTTTGCCTCATGATATTAGGTTTGAACTCCAAGTGAGATATTATGTCATCCAAGGACTATTCAACACTTTCTCGATCTAGTGTTAGATAACTTTACGTGGTCGACGCTTCGACTACTAGTGGCATGGCCATACATTTTCTTTATTTGACCACATCGAGGGGTCCAGAGATATCTCTCCTGTTATGATAGGAGGGGCAAATCCCATATCCAACTAGTCATATTCCTCCGCATGTTTCATAGTATACCTAAAAGCTACCTTTATAACTACCTAGTTATGGAGTTGCGTTTTGCAACCCCAAAGTGTACTATTACAAATGTAGGAAACCATGCTGTCATAACAATCTCAATAGTGTCTCAAGGTGGGTCAATCCAACACCATGTTCTCTAACATGTGTTCACATTATTTATTCGATATCCCTATATCCATGATCGGTGAAACATGGTCATCAATCAATACATGTGCTAGTCGATAAGTCACTAGTGTTCCTACCAGTGACATCCAATCAAGGATACATTTGGAATGACATCATTAAGTTAAAGAGTTTCACCAACAAGTCACATACTTGTTAATCTTTATAATCGATGATTCATTCAAGGAACTGAATAACATTTATTCAGTAACTCATAAACATAGACATGATACAATCATATCTATGATTGCCTCTAGGGCATATCACCAACAGTCTCCCACTTGCACTAGAGTCAATCAGATAGGTATCTAATACCCATAGCTCTTGTGTGCACCTTATGCTTAGGTTGCGGGAGAGGCTTTGTCAATGAATCAGAAATATTCAAATCCGTTTGCACTTTGCATATCTTCACATCACCTCTCTCAATGATCTCACGAATAATGTGATATCGTCGAAGTATGTGCTTGGACTTTTGATGCGATCTATTCTCCTTGGCTTGTGCAATGGCTCCACTATTATCACAATAGAGATCTATTGGACTGGAAGCACTAGAAATCACACCCAGTTCATTAATGAACTTCCTAATTCACACGGCTTCTTTTTTGCAATGTACTACTCATGTAGAATCAACAACCGCTCCAATGTACTTTTTCACTCATTGCTACTCCATTAGAATCAACAACCGATCTAAAATCATCCTTGTCTGCTTTAGCATTGGAACCATTTACTTACCAGCTTCTTCCTCACCACCATAGGCAAGCAATGCATCCTTAGTCCTTCTTATATACTTAAGGATATTCTTGACTACTATTGAGTGACCTTCACCTGGATCCGACTGATATTTGCTCGTAACACTTAGATCATACGACACATTTGATAGATCCAATAACCGAAGCATATGGAATAAATATATAGTTATTTCAGTTGAGTTCTTTGAGTTATGTTTGTTGGGTTTAAACTACCCTCTGATTAGTTCTTAACTTACCTTGTGCTTGCTACCTTATCTAATCCCTTGGAGGTTCTGTCCGATGGTTCAGACTCGCAATGCCGCTGTCAGTGCATTAGGAACCAATGGAGCAGAGGGAAGTGAACAAACCCTTGTAGGAGCAGTTCCACCTCAAGCACCATCGATAGATTTGAAGAATTTTGGAGTATTCATGGCCGCCTAGACTTAGATGAGGTACACCATAATGAATCAAATGCATAACATGAACAATAATCAAGCCAACAACAATGCAGCACCAATTGCTCATAGTCACCATAGATAGTCTAAGTTAGCAGAGTTCATGAGGACCCACCCACCGACTTTTTTCGAAAGTGTTTCGCCAGTGGATGCTGACGATTGGCTTCGCGTGATTGAAAGGAAGTTGTTGATCACTCAGTGCAATGATCACAAGAAGATTCTTTACGCTACCCATCAGATAGAATGCATTGATGCTGAATGGTGGGAGAATTTTTGTGATGTGCATGAGACTCCGAAATTTAGTCACAGAGTGGGCAAACAAAAGTATAAAAGAAAATGAAGATTGTTGTCTATTCGCCTAAGGACTCAAATGCTCTGATTACAGGGAGAATGTTTGTTAATGAACGTGGATTAGAATCATTACAAAGGCACGTAGGCAGTTTGTTGCAGTGGTGCCTCTTCGCACCAATAGTCGCGTCCCTTCATGTCATCAGTCGTGTCCCTTCGTGCCAACTGTTGTGTCTTCGGATTGAATCACCAATGCCTTCTTTCTATGTGGATTGTCGTTAGCCACACGTGGGCAACTACCTTTAAGGACCCCCTCTGTGGGAAAGAGGTCCTGGAGTGGTCTTAGGATAAGAGTTCTTAGAGTGATTTGAAGAAACCTCTAAGGGAGGTCCAAGGGGATCTCCAGAAGAGGTCCAGGGGTGGTCCAAGGAAAGACTTTTGGGCTCACCTCCAGACTGCTTGATTGATCTTGGGCCCAGCAAACTAACTTAGGCCCAGTAGATGATCTAGGTTATTTATAATAAAGATATACCCAAATAATTGACTAGTCAACAATCCTCGTCAGCTAGCCCCCAAACCTTAAAGTGATTATATTATTCTCTTCCAAGGTTTCAAATCTACTCAAAGCGTATATCGAGGCGGTTTCTATTTTAAAGATTTTGTACTTTTTTGCTCATAATGATTACGGTATAAAGACAACTTCGGGAAAAAGAGAAAAACTTTCAACCATTTTATCTTGCACATCCCTAACGCGCAGACCAACTTCCTTGACCGGATGTGGGTTGTCATATCACCACTAGTCGAGGTGCAGTTATCACGTCCTCGAGGTAGTGGGTTTCAAATGTGCTAAGGGTATATATGGATTTTTACCCCTCCTTAGGCACGATTTACTCTAGTCAACCGTCTTCATTAAAAAAATTCATGAAGCTACGGTGGCGCTTTGATTTTCTAATGATTTATTAGGAAATATTATAATAAAATTTTATTCGTTGGACTGCCGTTTAACTTTGCCACAAGTCGATAGCCTATAAATAACCATGAGAAGGGCAGAGCTTACGCACAGACTTTCCATCTTTCCTATTTCCACTTCATTTTAAAGTTCTTAATTATCTCCAAACCTCTCAAGTCTGAATAGATTTCTTTAGAAGAAATAATCGATCCTTGGAGTACTATGGGTAAGATCGTGGAAAAGATACATTCCATAGATCAAATTGACTTTTCGACCACCGTGGAAAAGATAGAGTCGATGGATCATGACTTCAAGATGGTCGAAAAGTCAATTTAGTCTATGGATTGAAGTCCTCAAGAAATTGGTAGAAGAAAAATATCTAGAGGCATCAAAAGTATTCAACTCAATGCTCGCTACTCCTTCAAGTGTTTCCTGTCGCGAGGAGTACTCCTAGCTCATGTTCTTCCTAATTCTTCTCCATATTAACAATGATAATATCATAATACATTTTTGATGTGTGGGATGATGAAAACATTTGGTCTATGATAATTGTAATTTTTTTTTAGTGAATTTCTTTTGCAAGTTAGATCATTTTTGCAAGTTAAATTCTTATTTATCTTGTTATGTGTAGCCCCCTCCTAGAACACTTTGTTCAGCAATGAGAGAAGTGTTTCGGGCAAACAAACGCTTTAGGACCAGTATATCTTTATAAAGTCAATGATCTAGACCGGTGTGTATTCAGGAAGATGAAGTCATGCTATTGGGCTCTTATACAATGATAATTGTCTTATAGAAGAGGTCCCAAATAGTTGTCATTTCCCAAATGTATACCGGTGGCCATTTTACAAGTAAAGACACTATCCATTAGTGGATTTGACCAACCGTAGGCACTTGATTAAATAACACAAAAAGATAGTGATCATGTATGCGATATGATACGAAAAAAAAAAAAAGATGATATTGACAATAAGGTATAGTCTAATTGTATAATAAACGATACGAAAAAAGATACTTATACATAGAATCTTCGACGATGCTCAATGTTCTATGTGTTAGATAGAACACGACCATCTTCCATGGCTAATCTAACTGAGCCTGGCCTAGTGACAGAGACTACAGTATATGGATCCTCCCATTTAGAGGACAACTTGTTCAAGTTGGCCTAGTTCTGGATTAGTTTCAGGACCAGGTTACCCACGTGAAGTGTTCTTGGACGAACTCTTCGATTGTAGTAGCATCTCAGCCCTTGCAGATAATCAATCGATTTTAATAGTGCTTGATCACGTCTTTCTTCCAGCAGATTGACATCGTCTTCGCGCAATTCTCCTTGATTTACTTGATCTTGGAGGTCTGTACGCATTGAACCTAGCTGAATCTCATTAGGTAGCATTGCTTCTACACCATAAACTAGTATGAATGGTGTTTCTCCAATTACTCTACTGGTAGTAGTGTGTAATGACTATAGGACAGAGAAGAGCTCTTCCATCCAAGTCTTTGAGCACGCCTTAACACTATTAAAAACTCTCTTTTTCATGCCTTGTATAATCTGACTATTGGCCCTTTCTACTGCTCCATTTCTCTACGGATGTGCCATGAAGCAAAGCAGATCTTGGTGACAATTTCATCACAATCATCTTGGAATACGTTACTAACAAATTGGCTCCTCGTTGTCTGTGATAAGATGACTGGGTACTCCAAATCTTGTGACAATATTCTGTATGAAGAATTTCTTTGCTGCCGCAACCGTTATACGAATGACTAGCTCAGCTTCTATCCACTTAGTGAATGTATCAATGGCCACAAACAGGAATTTATACCCATTGGGTACTTGCGGTAGTGGTCCAACTATATCAATACTCTAAGCCGAAAAAGGTCATGGCAAGGGAATGATCTGTAATTGATAAGATGGTCGGTGCACTTGTCTAGCATGGAATTGACACTGCTCACACGTCTTAACAAGGTGTATGTCATCTTGTAGAGCGGTGGCCTAGTAATAACCTTGCCTAAAAGCTTTGCCAACCAGGGTTCTATAGGATGCATGTGTTCCACACAAGCCCACATGGATTTCTTTTAGTAATTTTATCCCGGAGTCCTAGGATATGCAACGCATGAGCATGTGCTCTCTTCCTATACAATGATCCTTCGACTAGCTTGTACATGTGTGTTCTTCGAATTAACTTATCCTTCTGTTGATGATCATCGCGCAATGTCCCTGATGCGAGATAAGTGGTTAATAGTTTTATCCACTCCACATCTTGCTCGATGACTCGACCTCTAAGGTGGTCGAGCCCATTTCTATTAAAGGTTTTATAAGGTATTCGAGAAAAAACACTTGTTGGAACAGGTGTTCATGAGGAACCTAATTTCAATAATTGGACCGTTGTGGAATTGTCCTTGCGTGGTATATGTTGGACTTCGAAGTTGTTGAAGTGTTTTTTCAACTTCCTCACTTTACCCAGGTACCGAGCCATTGTCTCGTGAGAACATTGATATTCCTTTGCTACTAGGTTTATGACTAATTACGAATCTCCCTTCGCTAAAAGCCGACAAACTCCGATGGATTTAGCTACTCGAAGCGCGGCAAGAAGTCCTTCATATTCTGCCATATTATTGGTGACAGGGAAAAGAAGCTGTATGACATACTGAAGTTGATCACCTTGTGGTTTTATTAGCAAAATCCCAGCCCCTGAGCCTTTAAGTCCATGGGAGCCATCGAAACATAGTGTCCAATGATCGTCTGGTACTGGACTAACTTGAGGTTGATTCTCAGTGTTCATTCATTTAGCCACAAAATCAGCCAAGACTTGACTTTTTATCGTTGTTCGGGTAGTGAAATGATAATCAAATTCTCCAAGTTCTACTGCCCATTTGGCTATGCGACGTTACTTCTTGGTTATGAAGAATATTTCTAAGAGGAAAAGATGACGGCACTACAATCTTATGAGATTGAAAATAATATCTTAGTTTTCTAGAAGTCATCACAAGAGCTTAAATTAGCTTTTGAACCTCAGGGTATCTTTCCTTTGGTCCATGTAAGACCTCACTTACATAGTATATGGGTCATTAAGACCCTTCTCTTTCTGCAACAAGTACTGCACTGACCACATTTGGTGTTGCTGCCAAGTAGACCAGTAAAGGTTCACCTTCTAAAGGCGAACACTACTACAAAAAAGGTCATCACAGACGGTTGAAAAATATCATCACAAACGGTTTCGTGTGTTGTCTGAGTTTATGGGTCAGTAATGACATGAGGTCATCACAGATGGTGTTCGAACCGTATGTGATGCATACTATCACAGACGGTTATTAACTCAGAAACGTCTGTGATAGTTGACTATCACAGACGGTTTGTAGATGAAACCGTATGTGATAGCTAACGTATCACACACGGTTTTGTTGGTGATATACCCTAGAGGCAATCATAGAGATGATTGTATCACGTCTATGTTTATGAGTTATTAAATAAATGCTATTCTGTTCCTTTAATGAATCATTGGTTATAAAGGTTAACAAGTATGTGACTTGTTGGTGAACCTCTTTTAACTTATATGATGTCATTCTAAAAGTATCCCTGGTCGAAACACTAGTGACTTATCAACAAGCATATGTATTGATTGATGACCATTTTTCACCGGTCATGGATATAGGGATATTGAATTAATAATGTGAAAACATGTTAGAGAACATGGGGTTGGATTTACCTACCTTGAGGTACTGCTGAGATTGTTATGATTTTATGTGTCGTCAATTAGTCTCAAGCAATGATGATGTATAATCCTTAGACCTGAGATCAGCATGGATTCCTACATGTCTAATAGTACACTTAGGGGCTGCTAAACGCTACTTCATAATTGGGTAGTTATAAAGGTAGTTTTCGGGTATGCTATGAAACATGCGGAGGAATGTGACTAGTCGGATATGGTATTTGCCCCTCCTAACATAACAGGAGAGATATCTCTGAGCCCCTCGATGTTGTCGGATAAAGAAAGTGCATGGCCATGCTACGAGTGTTCAAAGTGTTCGACCACATAAAGCTATCCGTCACTTGATCGAGAAAATATTGAATAATAGTCCATGGATGACATAATATCTCACATGGAGTTCAACTAGATATCGTGAGGCAAAGGGAGGATACTCGAGCAGGTCTTTTAGTTTGATCAGATATTGACTAGTCGTATGAAGATACGAGCTAGTCGTAGGTTGGTCGAACATCATCACTAACTGGTCGAGACTATATGAGCTGGTCGTATAGAGATACGAGCTGGTCATTAGTGATAAGGACCTGATCGTAGATTATATTGCATTAACGTTCGTCCGATATAATTCATGTGTATTCGAGAATCGTTATGTTCTAGGAGCCGCTAACAACTCACGATCGGAAAGGAGTTTTCGAATCACAACCGATTACGCTTGGACCTACATGGTCACACACTTAATGGGTTGGAACAAACATGTTCGGATATGATCCGTCATGGATACTATATAAGGAGATGCTTGAGGCTATGGGATAGATATATGACAGAACGTGAGTTCTACCAAAACCATAGCTACCATCTTCTCGAGAGCCCCATCAGGCGAAGTTAGTGCTAGCACATCCGCGCATTTATGTTCCTTTCCGCACGTGGATATCGTGGAGGGGCTACTACGGTTGATGTTGCGCTTGAGGACGATTCACGACTTTGCATGGAACACGATTGGTTGGTAGAGGAGATGATCGACATCGAGGAACGCTCGACATTGACCCGCTCTTCATTGGATCAGGCTGCTCCAACTCTTCTTCCGTTGCACTGCGCGTTTGGTAGTAACGATTTATGATCTCTTCCTTGCATGGCGTCCTAGTTTACATGGTAGAATTTTTGAATCACCAACTAGTGTAGCCTACCCGTATCTCTTTAGGTTTGTAGATGAAATCGTTTGTGATAGCTGATGTATCACAGACGGTTTTCTCTAAGAAACCGTCTGTGATAGTCTCTTCTCTATAAAATCTCCAAGCAGTGGTTGTTTGTGCTTTTAAAACTGGCTTCATATATATATATATATATATATATATTTGATATATATCGAATTCATATTAGGCTAGCTCACTCACTTTGGCCGTTCATCTTAAACGTGCAGGTGAACCACGGCTTACTTCATCGAACCTAACACACTAGAGTGTGTGATTTTCTTTATGCCATCCTCCAAGTACTTGTAGAATCCTCCTAAACCACGGCCTCAGAAGTAATAACAGTAGAACTGAACATGAAGTTATTAATTGCAAGCCGAGCGCGAGGAACGGTTGAAAGAGGAGATAAAAGAGGAAATCTCAATGAGGATGTGTATCAATTATTGTGCCCTCAATGAGGTTACCATCAAGAATAAGTATCCACTTCCCTGGTAAATGATTTGTTTGATCAGGCGAAAGGAGCTGGAGTTTTCTCAAGGATCGACCTACGATCAGGTTATCATCAGTTGAAAATTTGTCCAAAAGATGAACTGAAGATTGCTTTTTTCACAGTAAGGACATTATGAGTTCCTAGTCATGTCGTTTGGTTTGAATAATGCCCCTGCATATTTCATGAATATGATGACTAAGGTTTTCATGGAATACTTGGACAAGTTTGTGGTAGTGTTCATTGATGATATTTTGGTCTATTACAAGACAGAAGAAGAACATACCGAGAATTTGGGAATAATACTTGAGAAACTCAAATAGCATCAGTTGTATGCTAAGTTCAGCAAGTGTGATTTTTAGAAACGAGAAGTTGATTTTCATGGTCATGTGATGACAACCAAAGGAGTAACAGTTGACCCTAATAAGGTTAAAGTAGTGTTACATTGGGAACCGCCCAAGACCGTGACTCAGATTCGCAGTTTCTTGGGAATAGCAAGGTATTATCGTCGTTTTATTGAAGGATTTTCAACAATTGCTAAGCCTTTTATGTAGTTGTTGAAGAAAGATAAAAAGTTCGCTTGGACTCCAACATGTGAAGAGTGTTTTTAGGAGTTGAAGAAACGTTTAACATGAGCCCTAGTGCTAGTACTGCCCGATATTCAAAAAGATTTAGATATCTATTGTGATGATTCACGTCAAGGATTAGGTTGTGTTCTAATGTAAGAAAGAAGAGTGGGTGCTTATGCATCAAGACAACTGGGACCTTATGAGGAGAATTACCCTACTCATAATCTAGAATTAGTTGCCGTTGTGTATGCATTGAAAATTTAGTGTCATTACCTCATTGGTAATCGTTGTGAGATATATATGGATCATAAGAGTTTGAAGTATATTTTCACCCAGTTTTATCTGAATATGAGGCAGAGAAGATGGTTGAAGTTAATAATGGATTATAATCTCGAAACCCACTATCATCCCGATAAAGCTAATGTTGTGGCAGATGTTTTAAGCTCCAAGAGCTACTGTAATGCTTCGAAGATGAAAGAGAATTGCCTAGAACTTCTCGAAGAATTTCAGAAATTAAAGTTATAAGTTATAGCCGAAGAATTCGTGGCCAGTTTAGCAGTAAAGTCTACATTGGAAAAACATATTCGTGCAGCCGAACCAGGTGACCCTGTGATTAAGGATATTAAGCTCAAGATGGAAGAAGGAAAGTTCAAAGATTTCAGTAAGGATGATTAGGATATGCTTTGGATCAATGGACGTGTCTGTGTACCTGACAGTAATGGTTTGAGACTGTTGATTTTAAAGGACGCTCATGATTCGATGTATTCCATTCACCTTGGAAGCACTAAGATATATCAGGATGTTAAGGATAAATTTTGGTGGCCGAATTTAAAAGCGAGAAGTCGCGGAGCTTGTTGTCATGTGTGACGCATGTCAGAGAGTAAAAGTAAAACATCAGAGACCAGCAGGTTTGTTGCAACCCTTGAAAATTCTAGAATGGAAATGGAAAGAGATTGACATGGATTTTATCACTGGTTTACCCATGACTTAATCAAGTTACGATTCCATTTGCGTAATAGTGAACCGTTTGACGAAAGTTGCATATTTCTTGCCAGTCAAAACCACTTTCTCAGGAGATCGCCTTGCGGAATTGTATATGTCAAGGATTGTCAGTTCGCATGGTGTGCCCAAGAAGACAGTGTCAGATCAAAGATATCAATTCATGTAACATCCTGAACTTTGGTTTGTGTTTCAAATGTATAAAAGTATGAGGATTTTAAAAACTTTTGTTGAAATTCATAAGTTTGCGCTTGGTTTCAAAATTTTGTTTTGAAAATTCCAACTTTTGACTTGAAACCAAGATTATATTTAATTTCATAAAACTGTGTGTATAAAAATCTCTGGAAATAATTTTATAAAATACTAGATTATTTATCACAGATTATTATAATTTTTCACAAATTTTTAGAAGTAATTTTGACCTTATCATAATCTTGACCAAGTTACTAAAGCTGATTTGAAAAAGAATTTATTTTAGCCAAATGGAAAACTAACAGTGGCCAAAATGAATTTTTCCTAAGTCATAATTGAATCTGAGAACACCCACAAAAATTTTTAGAATTTTTAGAAATTTATTTCTATTTTAAATAGCCTGGTCAAACTTGCCTTGTGTCGATCAAAGTAGAAATCAAAACCTAAATTCAAATCCCAGCTCAACGATTTTGGATCGTCCGATCCAATCCCTACGGTCCGGATTCACCGAGCCGATCGGACCGTCCGGTGTGGCCGTTCCAACCGTACTACCCTTATCGACTTGACTCGACCGCGCCATTCCGTTCGGACCGAAGTCGACTTCGAGCTCCTTTTGCACGATCGGCCGACCAATGGGCCCATTGGTCGCATGGTCATCGCCTTTTGTCGCCGCTTAAGGCCGCGGGCGCTGGCGTTGTGTCTGGATGCCACGCAGCTCCTCCGCGCCACCTCATGCACACGTGTCTGTCCAAGGAGCGTGACCGGAACCTTATATTCTCCGTTCGGCCATTCATTTGACCTCTTTCGCTCTCTCTCGCCGTGATTTCCTCTTCTTCTCCAAACTCAATCCATCGCCGCCGCCTCTCATTCAGCCGTGTCCGACCTCCATCGGCGATAAGGATTTGGGCGTTTTGTTCCTAGAGTCGAGGCGCACCCGAGGCGCACCTTCCCGAGCTTCTCGACGTCTGTGGTGTCTTCTTCGTGAAGGCCGTGTCCTCGTCTTCGCCTCCGGTTGCCGTCAGCCTCCTCGAGGGCCTGGGTCACCGTCACCAAGATCGCTAGGTCTTTGCGCACACATATGTATCGTCCTCGAGTCCAAAGCATCTTCGGTTCGCTAGATCTCCTACTCATTGCCGTGCCACAAGCCGCCGAAGTCACGACGAGCCACGCCGGTAGGTTAGGTTAATCCATCATTAGCATTTAATCATTCCTTTAATGTATCTCTGACTTGTGGACCCTTTGGATTATAACGAGTTTAGAAAATTTAAACCGCACCATTTGAAACCCTAAGTCGTTGACATGTGGGCCCCTCTTGGCCAGTTAAGGATTTGCGCATAATGGCGGAATACATTTTCTATTGAGAAAGGCGTATTTCTTTAATGATGAGTATGAATTTACATTTCTTGAAACTGAAGACGTACTCATGGTTTACGCCGACGTCGCTTATTATCGTGGTGGGTCAAAGTCGACCACAGTCAACACCTCGCTTAGGCCCCACCGGTCAGTGACCATGGGTCGGCTGAGGTTCAGAAAGGAAAGGATTTAACAATTTTAGAATTTTTGAAATGAATTAGTTTTACACTAAGAATTCAATTAACTTAGAAAATTCATAACTAATTCATTTTTGCTCCAAATTGAATGAAACCAATTTTGTTAATTTTCATTTCTAGTGTAATTTTTAATGGTTTATCTTTCAATGTTTCTACTCCAGAAATTATTGGTTAATTAAAGGAATTGTTTTTATATTAGAAAATGGGTTAAAACTTCTAAAATTCATAAGTATTTCATCCTAACTCCAAATAGAGTGAAATTAATTTTTTTAATTCTTATTTTTCTTGTACTATAACTTAGCTTAAGTTTGGTTCTTGTTACTGTTCCATAAAATTTTGCTAATTAATTAATTTGTGAAGTTATGCCTTTAACCTGTTAAGTACTTAGAAAATCCAATCAATTTCATCTTTGGACTGAACCCAAAATCTTTAATAATCAAATTCTACCTACTGTGTATGAATGTTGATGAATTTGAATGTTGGTTAATTTTTGGTGTTATCTGCTTTTATTCGTTCTTATTCGATCTTTTGATCAATCGATAGATTTCGACGATTCGGTTATAATCGAGAGTGATCCCTAGCAGTCAGACGATTATCTTCAGCAAGGCAAGTAGTTTTCCACTGATGCACGTTGATCCTATTATTTTCGCATGTTAATATTTCAAATGTTTCAACTGTATGTATGCATGCTATGTTGACGAGTATTTTCTCAGTTCGCAATAGTTCACCTGAATAGTTACTTGAACTGTAGGTAAAATATTCATCATTTACCACTGAGCCTAGGCTATATCCGTTGTGATTTAGGGCTCGATGGATGGGCTCTAGTCACTTTATATTGTAATATTCGAGTTGTTGTCGCTTAGCCATGCTTATAACGGTAGTCTGGGGATCATCGTTTCGGCGATGGTCATTACAACATAAGTTTAAAATACTTGAGTCAAGGTACTCATAATTATGTCCTATTTGGAAAAACTAAAACTGAAAAAAAAGGATTTAGATTTGGGTACATGGTTGATGGTGTGATTATTGGGTGTGTGGTTGTGTGCCCGAGTTAACAAGGACCGAACATCTTTTACCACTAAACCAAGCATTATTGCGTGCAACCACATGAGGGTATTGGGAACCCCTCCTGACTTAGTACTCTGGGGAGTGTTAATTAATGAGTTGCTGGTGAAAGGTATAGGTGGATAAAGGAAATGTGTTTTATTGTGTCGGGCATGTGAGGGGTGGGTTCCGGGTAGGTTCCCTCGCCCTAGGAGCATTGGCAGTTGCTACGGCTAGACCAATATCTCCGACACAACAATGTATGGGTCCTCTGTGGGAGCCCAGGATGGGTGGTCCACAGAGGGTTAACCCCCATACATGTGACTCTTAATTAGTTCACTCCTTTGGAAAACATCTCGTAGGACTTAACTCTGCCAGCATACCTTCGGAAGCGTGCTTTATCCGGTGGTAAAAGGAGCGGTCTGACATGTGGGTAAAGTTGTACACCCCGTAGGGTCTAACCTATTCAAATAGCCAAGTCCTTGGTCATGGACACGCTCGGGGAGGTCTTTCGAGAGTTAGACTACAACATTTTGATAAAACTTGAAATTGGTTGGTACGAATAGGTAATTCGTACTATTGTTGTGGTGGCTGTGGGTAGTCACCTCTAGGTTGTTAATTATGTTTATTATTGTTGTCACGTTATTATTTGATTCATTAAAAACTGATTTGTTAAAATTGCTTTCAATCTATTACACTATTGCAAATAAAATGTTGCTTTATGCTGAAAATGAACTCTAAAGCCTTCTCCATTGAATTAAGCTTGCATGTACCTATGTATAGGCTTGTTAATCGTAAGTCTTGCTGAGTACATTGTTGTACTCAACGGCTTTGTCTGTTTACTGCAGAGGAGGTTGACCCCTAAGGGGTTGACGAGTGTGAGGCCGACTACACTCTTGACAACTAGCCTGGGCATTTCCAGTCATTTGCCTTGTGAGAAAGGGGCAAACTGGTTGGTTTTGTTTACAACCATCTTATGGCAATTGTTCCGCTGCAGACTCTTTTTTTGTATGTTGAATATATTGTAAATTATGAAGACTTCAATAATGTAAAATGTTTTGTATGGAGTTGATACTTAAATTTTGTAAGGTGTATGTTATTGCAGTTTTGGGAAGTACATATACACCGAGAGCGGGAAATTTGATTTGTAATGCTAGGACCAATGGAAAGGTTAAGTATTACAAATTAAATCGTTCGGCGGCTCTCACAATTCATCTCACGCTTTTGGCAAAGTTTGCATGAACCTTTGGGAACTCATTTAAATTTTAGTATTGTTATCATCCTCAGACGGATGGACAGACTAAAAGAGTAAATCAAGTGTTAGAGGACATGTTGAGAGCTTGTGCTCTATCTCATGCTATTAGTTGGGACAACAATTTGCCATATGCAGAATTCTCGTACAGCAATAGTTATCAAGTGGGTCTGCAAATATCACCATTTGAAGCATTGTATGGCCGTGCTCAGAACCCCTCTGAATTAGAAAGAGACAGTCGAGCGTTTGGTGTTCGGACTAGATTTCCTTTAGAAAGAAAATTCTGAAAATCCAAAATAGTGTTTTCTTTCTCTATTTTTCTTAGATTTAAATCTTTCGAGAGCCTGTTCTTCCTCATACAAATTCCGATTGATCCCATTCAAGTTTCTAAATTCGTCTAAATTCAAGCCCTACCTTCGTGTGATTTTTATTTAATTTGTGGAGTTTTTCTGTTGCTTTGTTTTGTATTTATTTGGGTTTTTGCTTTCGTTCGCGAGTAAACGTTGTTACTTCGGGAGCTTTCGAGGAAGGAGGAGTTGATCAAGCTCAAGATTAGTACCAAAATTTCTTTTAAGACAAGTTGTACCTTTGACCATGTTGAACCCAGTTTTTCCTAAACTACTTTGATTCAAACTATTGCATGTTATTTCAATTATTTATTTCTTTAAATGCTTTGGGATTAGTTATACTTGTACTTGATTATGTCCAACTTGTTCATTGTATTATCACAATCTTTTGTCACCCTAGTTTGGTTAATTATTACTTGGTATTATTATAGCAACAACGTGGGTTGGTTAAATATGATTAGTTTGTTTGGCCATGTAACGGGTTATTGATATCATTTTAAGTTGCAAAACTAAACTTGATGAAGTGAATATGGAATACTTTATGGAAAGTTGTGTGCAGTATGTTGTCACTCATTGATGTCATGTGTTGTATTTAACCAACAGGCTGGAAAAAGATTTAGACCGAAGCAAGTGGATAGAATTGTGATATGGTGGAGTTGTGTGCGTTTGGAAAAATATGAATGTAACAGTTTGTTGTAGCTTTCCAGTTTTGCCTTGTTCAATTAAGAACTTAATTTTGTGCGCTATTGAATTGAGCCATAACTGTACGACCACATGCTTGTGTGACATGCCTAACTTAGTAAGTCATAGATTTTTGACATTGATTGCTCAGACAGATAGGTTAGACTGTGTACTAGGGTGGAGGTGTGATCCTATCCGTATGGCCACTCACATTTATGAGTGGCTCGCCGTGTGCAGGTCCAACGGTGTGCGACAGACCAACAACCTATGTGGGGTTTGGTGCCGTCGATATGCACAACGGGAGGGTCAATTGTTAAGATGAAGTTTCGGAAAGGTTTTGTTATGATTAGTGCTAGCTACATTGGTTGTATCTTGTGGGCAAAGTGTACAAACATCTATAGAGTGTTAATCAATCTATTCGAATAGCCACATCCGCAGTCATGGACATACTCGGGAATTTCACATGATAGATTTTCATAAAACTCTTGGGAAGGGACAGTTGTGTGGTTTGAAATTCATGTGGCTATGTGAAAGAAACTGATTAGGCTTTGTGGTTTTTGTGAAAATAATTGATAAACTATTAATGTTTATTCGTTTTAAATTATATTTTCAATCTATTATTTGTATTCAATTGCAAGTGTCGTTTTTTGCAAAATAACCATAGAAGTCATTTCCTTTGGAATAAACCATCATCTATAATTACATTATGTGGTACAACTTGTTGAGTACTCGGAGTACTTATTCTTGCTGCAATCATTCAGCTGAAGTAGAGGAGTCTTCGTTTACTTTCGAGGAGTAGTTTTATGTGGAGGGTGATCGCTAGGTCTTAATCTCAGTCGGTTATCTGTGGAAAGTCGGTGGGTTCCCGCTGAAGTTATTTCCGTTCCTCTGCTGTTTCTTTATTTGGTGTCGGCCATGCATGGCTTAATAAGTGTAAACTCGACCTTAAGGTCACAAATCATATTTATTAATCAATTTAGTCGTTCATTCTTATATTCGTCTAGTGTGAAATGATATTCATCTTTGTTGACACTATGTGCACTAGCGTGATACTAGACTAGTGCATTATATACAGATGGTTCATATTTGCATATTTAGGTTCCGACAATAGCCTACCTCTTTGTGATTAATCAAGAGAACAACTATCTCACCTGGTGTTGCTTTACTTGATGGGGCGATTTGCTTAGTAACACTACATAGATACCACGAGTTGAAAAATAACATCGATATGTCACTGACATGTGGTCCTATAGCCCACCTTTTATCCTCATATTGGATGTTATTTTTTAATTTATACATCATTGCAATATTACTGCGCAAACTTTTCCTTACCTGATAGATTACAGCCACTTGGTAGTGGCATAAATAAATCAAAGAAAAAGAAAAATGGATGCCAGGCTGCTTGGCCAGTCTTAAACATTGTTTGGTCCTTACGATCAATGTCAAAAACTACTGTTCATGCATGACAGCATGAGCCAAGACTAGAAAAAGAAATACTTTTCGTGCTTTGATTGATTGCTACGAGTGACCGATTTCCTGCACGTTTCCTTCCTTTCACTTTTGCTAGCTAACTAAGCAACATTCTTATTGATCGAGTTAGCTATCCGATCACGTATCACTAATTCTGCAAACCGCCACACGACTGCGCTGCTTGCTTCTGTACAATGCTTTATACACAAGTACTTAAAGAAAAAGAATATAATCAAATTATTAAGTACCTATGTAAAAATTATTTCCTCTAATATAAACATATTTTTTTAAGTGCTTACATGACTGTATTACCTATTAATTATATATAGTTATATACATAAGTACCTCTTAAGCACCGATGTCTAATCAAGTATTAATGCTAGAAAATAAACACCTTATCTACCCTAAGTGGCAAAAAAAGTTGATTATTTTTTATTAAGCATCTTTCTAAGTATCTGCACTGTACACGAGCAAAAGATATCTTGCTGATTGCTTCAGAATTGCCATCACTACACTAAAGACAATTCTGCCTATTAATTCCTTTCCGTCAACTCTTACCTATATCTTAGATGTTACTTGCAGTGCGACGCTGCTCCTTTACGTTCATATTAAAACGCACGGCAAAATAGCACGGAAACAATGACGGATTTCAACTGTACGACCCCCACACACATATATATATATATATATATATATATATATATATATATATATATATATATATATATATAGACACATGCTAGAGAATAGAGTATCTAACGGAGAATGAAATCGAGCCAGAGTCGATTGCTCTACTCTCAATGTCATATCTGGCGTCGGTCGGTTCGTGCGTCGCGTTCGACATAGATATGATAAAAAAAATTGTATCATACTTTAATGTATTATTGGCGAACACGCGATTGTTATATGTGTACATATGGGGTGCACCCGTCCAAATCAATTCCGTGTGCCGTCCAGGAGTCAGGGACGATTAGAGCGCAATATGACAGGCACAACCGGACACGTACAGCACATGCTAATCAACTGTTGTGCAAAGCAAAACAACTCCAAGTGTCTAAGCCTGCACAGACGTACGCATCATCGATCATCGCGGCAGTGCCTTTACAGACGAAAGCACGAGTGTGTGAATGATCCAAATACGTTCAATTAATCCATGTTCCTTGTTCGATGTTCTGGTGTAGTACAGTGTGATGGCATATATAACCTAAAAATTGATGCACGCATAAGCACGCATGTTTTATACTTCTAGGAATCTGTACTTATATTTTCAATATACCACTTAAACGAATATATAATACTACTTTATCACTTTTAGTATACTTAAATACCACTTATAAGATACTCCAATACGACTTGATTGAAAAATTTTCATTAGAGCCCTTTGTTTTTTGCTATATACCTTTTTCATATATAAAAGAAGTATATACACAAATTTTGCTATAAAAAGTGAACTTTGATAAAAATTTTCATAGAACTCACTTTGGAGTATCTTATAATCATTATTGGAGTATGCTCACATTGATAAAGAGACATCATCACAAAACTTAAGTGGTATATAAGAGATGAGAGTACGTACTCCCAAGAGTACTATACCATTTTCCTATATATATGGTAGCGCTATTCAACGTGCTTCTGTGCGTGGGTCGCAGCCTAGACCGCGCTGCGCGTGACACCCCAGCCCATGCTACCTCGTGCTACGCACGGCGCACCAGCTCACGCACTTCTCGTGTGTGATCGGCGGTAAAACACGCACACGCGTTGCGATCGGCGGTAAAAGTCTCGTTATCGCTCAATCTGACAGTAAAACCCAATATCAAAGCGATTATCGGTGAAACCGATAGTACAAAAAAAGACCGCACGTCACCTAAATCGGTAGTAAAAAACTGTAACTCCCAAAATCGAGGGTAAAACCAAAGAATCACTAGTACGCTGCAGATCGGATAGTAGTTGACAGTAAAGCTACCCCCGGGGGACACTGGTACGGTAGTAACAAAACTACCAGTATGGACATATGTGCCCATCCTATTTTTACTACCGACACCTATTGTTTACTGTCCTCTCGCCGTTTACTATGTGCAACCAGGTTTACTATTTTTTCGAGCTGTATTACTGTAAGTCCATGAATTGCTACTACCATGGATATGTATCTAACTACTGATACTATTGACAAGTTTTACTTCACGCCAAAATAAGTTTTGTTGTAACACAACTTATCGATATGACCACTCGATCACCATTCGTTCGAACAAAAAACAAAATGCTCTCGCATGTCCTCCCATGGCGTCCACAATAAAAAAAAGGCGAGCGATCCCAAGCATCCCACTAAACGCGCTCCCCACGTAACCAATCATAAGATTTTCCCACCCCCCCCCACACGTTCGCCTAGTCATTATCACTTCTCCACCACCACCACCACCCCGCCCCCACCCTCAACGATCCCTTCCAACAAATCATAGTGATAATGACTACTGGACGTCCCCCCATAGGCGCGGAGGAACCCAGCTCGGTGGTGCTTATTCTCCATCGCCAGTGTCTGTCAGATCTTCCTCCAGTGCATGCAGATTCCCCTGACATGTACTGTCATGCCCCGCAGAATGGCAGATGACCCAAGTTTATCTACGCAGATGGATATGCTGCCGGTAAACGTTGTACCCCTAGTAAGCCCCCCCTCTCGCGCGACAACCGGGATCCTCTCCTCCATGCCTTGGTCCTCAAACCACCCCCACTATTTCTCTAAGCGAGATGAGGACACTCGACGCCGATCGGACGTACACCCATGTATGTGTTATTAAGGGTCTTTGCACGCGTTTTTTACTACCAGTCTGCCGTCCATTTACTGTGTTTACACTCTTCAATAAATTTACGGTTCTATCCCGTATCATTTACTTGTTTTCTGTTGTATATTACTGTGTTTTATTGATGTTAGGACGAGGACATCCCCGACCATATGGTGCGCCAGGTCTGCATGAAGTTTGATAATGAGGGTGTAGCTTACCAGTTCTACCGTTGGTATGCGTGACATGCTGGTTTTGGTGTAAGAAAAAACAGGAGCAGGAAAACGATCAAAAGTTATGGTGCATTCTGGAGGGGAAACACGACTTTTACATGCCAGAAAAGGAGCGTGAACATAGCAAGACCTCCAAGAGGATTGGGTGCATGGCATTCGTGAAGCTGTATAAGAGCCCGAAAGATGGCTCCGTATGCATCAAGCGAGTTGTGTTGGAGCACAACCATCCCTTCGCTCCAACACAACTGGAGCTATGTAAAGAAGAAGAAACAATGTGACCGACCACGCTATTATTGGGCTATGTAAAAAGTTTTCCTTTTCTTCCCTTCTTTTGTTATTATCTGGCAATGAAAAAAGAAGAAAAAATACGACCAACCACGCTATTTAGCCGAAGAATATTTAAGAAGTTTTATCTCATGTTGTTTATTGTTATGCACATATAACATTATTGTAATAATTTCTTTATTTTACTGTCAGAACAAAAAAAGGATACAGTGACATTGAAAACACGATAAAAATACATATTTACTACTTTATAAATGATCATTTTACCTCTTTCTGTATGTGCTTTTACTGTCACACTAACTTTCGTTGTAATCGCCTGCTGAACATTATTGCCAAGAATGATTCTCGAGCTCGACATTTACTATAAAATGATATATGATAGCTCTTTTACTATAAAATGCGCAAGAAATTACTAACCTTCTATTTTGTTTGGAATTACTGCATGAGTGACATGTTTTTACTATATTGTGGCTTATATTTTATTGTACTATCTTCGCTCTTCTTTATTTTTGTATGTTTGCATGTGTAAAACCGAATGTAAAACCTCGTGCACCCACTTTAATCAAAATAAAACCTTTGATCTCATGCAACCTTGTTGTGCCTTTTATTGCAACCCTATAAGAGATTTTCTGCCAGGCTGACCGTAGATGTACGGGTGGAGAGAGAAGCGTTGGTTAATTGTAAACTTTGAACGACAATATCTCATAAACCATTTATCATATTTACATCCGTTTGAAGAGTTTGGCTGAAAAAAATGTGCTTAACAAAAAGAGACCCATCATAAGTATGTTGTAACGTTGTAAAGAACAATTATTGTACCGAAAGTTCGGTTTACTGTACCTAGGCCAATCAATTACTGCATCGTGTAAGGCAACCGACAGTAAAAATCGTGCGTGACCAGGCAACCAACCGTAAAACCACGAGCACCCCACGCAACCGCACGTGCCCCTCAATCCACGACCCTACATTGTGCCTTTTACTGCAACCTCTTTGTGCTTTTACTGCCGCATTACAAGATATTTACTGTGACCACATTTGTCTTTTACTGCAACACTACAAGAGATTAACTGTGACATCATTGTGCCTTTTATTGTAATCTCCTTGTGCTTTTAGTGCAATCTCCTTGTGTTTTTACTACAAAGCCCAACTCAACCGATCAGAAACTGCCAAGACGCCCACACAACCACCCATAAAATCCGTGACGCCTAATCCATCGCCCCACATTGTGACTTTTACTGCATCCTCCTCGTTCTTATACCGTCGTACTGCAAGAGATTTACTACAATCTTATTGTGTGTTTTACTGCCGTACTATAAGAGATTTATCGTGACTTTATTGTGCCTTTTACTACAGCACTACAAGAGATTTACTACGAGATCGTTGTGCCTTTTACTACAGCATTACAAGATATTTACTGCCACACTGAGCGTAGAGGGACGGGTGGAGAGAGAAACGTGGATTGATTGCAAACTTTGAACGACAATATCTTCTAAACTATTTATCCTAGTTACAATTGGTTTGAAGCGCTTTTGCTGGAAAAAATGTGCTTAACAAAAAAGAGTTCAATTATGAATATGTTTTAATGCTGTATGGTGCGTAAAATGAGTTATTCTAAGCTTACGCGCGTCCCCCCACACACACACATATATATATATATATATATATATATATATATATATATATATATATATATATATATATATATATATATATATATATATGCGCGCGCCCGCGTGAGTAAAGTGTCTGATCCAGACAGGCAGACGCGAGTGTCAGTCTCGTTCAGCGACTATCACGCATTACACAGCTTTCCTTACAACCACACGAGGTATTTTGCTGAAGCTGCTCCCAAGTCGAAGTGGATCGGCGTCGCCATCGAGACGGATCAGCAAACAGAGACCTCTCACAGGTAATGGTTAGGTGAGGGTAGTGGTGTTCAGTCAGCACGTAACCTCTTGGCTGATCCAAAAAAATCTCACTTGTATTTCCTCAGTCGCCTCGATTAATTCCTACTCACATTCATGTCTGTTTCCTACTTTTTCCCCACGTGTAACTACATAAATTTTGAATCTATTACATTTCCCCTCGAGAAATTTGTATTTACATTCGGAAAGTTCGACGAATTGAGACACGGGTCAAGTGCAAAACATTTCTACTCGCAAACCATGGATTTACTATTGTCCAATTTATTTTCAGTGGGATTTGTGATGGGAGATCGACCACGGTATCGAATAAAAGTGTATGACTAGTACAACAATAAAATGCATATTGCCGGAAAATATTCATCCATTTGCTAGACAGTCACTACAATATTAATCGTGATACCAGTGTACCAAAGAAAATATATATGTAGAGACGAAATAAGACATTAAAGCTGTTGTCATTTGTAGATTAATAACGTGCGCAATAATGTCGTCATCTCCAAAAAAAATCATGACAATACTGTTTGGATGTGAAACATGCATTGACTTCAGGATCAATCTTTTTTGATGGACCATACTGTTGATCTGTTGTCAAGCTACATAAAACAGAGCAACAAATTCATAAGCGGAGTAATTTTTCCGGAGATTCGATAATCAAAACATTTCAACACATTATTGTCCAAATTTTAGTTTTTGAGGGAAAGCAAATCTTAATTGGTGGCTACAAGCTACAGTATTTATATCGTTCTTTACAAAATATCCAGTTTCTTCATAACACTGTTACTTCTTAATTAAATCAATATCTCCTTTACTCCTAGCTACCTGCACAAGAATTTGTAATCCTCAACTGTCTGATGTCACTCACAATTAAATTACAATACGGTTACCGGGTGTGAACAGACGAGCTATCATCTTACGACATTACATTCATCACGATGAGGACACACTAGAGGTGCTCAATACATGGTGGTTATACCAGCAACCCCTAAAAAGGTCCACCCTTACTTAAACAACAGTTCTGTTTGGACTTGTTCCAATATTGGATCGGTCGGGGTTCAGACCAAGATTAGATCATAACTAGAAAACCCGCGCGCCACATGACGCGCCGAACCAAAACGTCTTGGGCGCTGCGCGAGAAGCAAACGGGAGCGGCTGCTCGTCACGTGGGTGGGGCCCGCGCATGAAGACCAACGGACGCAGCTTGTGCGCGCGAAGGCGCTTGATTGCACGGCGCGCAGCGCGCGGCGCACAGATCGGGCGGGCCAAAAAAACCGGTCGACGTGGCCACCCTGGTTGAGTCTCTAGTCCGCAAGCTTTTATATATAAAGATACACAGCTAATCTTGTTACTCCATTTATTTAAGGGCACTCCCAATACACTTTAGGGTATGTACAACAGTTTATCTTTTAGAGTTGTCTCTAAAAGTTCCAACTCATCTATAGACAATCGAGTAGAACATTGTATAAAGCTATTAAAGTTATTTGGAAAAGCTTTTTGAGTTGATCGTTTTGTCTGGGTTAGTTGTTTCGCTCTATCCCCCTTAGTTTCCCCTCTCTTTCCTAAGTCTTTGGAGATATAGCAGATGGTGACTACTCGCAACGGCAGTGGCAGCACTAGCAGTTAGGACAGAGGGAATGTGGGTGATCAAGACAACACACTACTACATAAAAGGTCTTCACAGACGGTTCAAAAGCGTCATTATAGACGGTTCAAAAGCGTCATTATAGACGGTTTCGTGAGCCGTCTGAGTTTATAGGTCAGTGATGACATGAGGTCATCACAGATGATTATTAACTGAGAACCGTCTGTGATAGGCAACTATCACAGACGGTTGCCTATCATGGATGGTTATTAACTGAGAACCGCCTGTGTTGACTGATATATCACAGACAGTTTTTAGCTGAAATCGTCTATGATGACTGATATAACAAAGACGATTTGTGGCTGAAATTGTCTGTGATGACTTTTCTCTATAAAGTCTCCAAGCAGTGGCTACTTGTGCCTTTAAAACCGGTATTATATATATATAGCTACTTTAGGGGTCATCCGCATGACATGAGAAAAGATGAGCGGTAGCCACATGCAATTTCATCGAGCCTATGCAAGTGGCATCATATATCAACAAGAGATGAAATTGCCGATATATGATGCCACTTCCTAGTCGGCATTCTCAAGGCCCACGCTACTTTCTAAACATAGCGACGCTCAATTATTTCCATCGATTTACATCCAGATAATTGATGTCCCGATATCTTGGCGCCATGCTTCTTAAACTTGCATGGGCTCGATGAAATTGCCTATGGTCATTGCCTCATCCTTCTCATGTCATGTGGACGCACTTCAAAAGTGGTCGAGGACTAAGATATATATATATATATATATATATATATATATATATATATATATATATATATATATGATTCGGTTTTAAAGGCACAAGCAGTCACTACAATTGGAGACTTTATAGAGAAGAGATTAGGAATATAATGGTAGGACATACCTGGGACGCAAAGTAGGAGAACTTGACCAGTATGAACATAGTTACACAGACAAAGGTGAAATGAATGGCGAGAAGCAACGGATGACATCTTGACAGTGCAGAAAATCAACAATAAGTCATAACATACATATCACATATTTTAAATATCTATTTTTGCAAATCATCAATCATATATATATATATATCAATAGCCCATGGTTCACCAAGCAAGTTTCCACTATCAATAGTAGACAACACTTGACACTTCTGAATAAGTCATAACTCATAACAATATAACATATCCACAGCCCATACATATCAACAACCCAATAAGTCATAACATATCAACAACACATACATATCAATAGCAGAGACAACACTTGACACTTCTAAACAAGTCATAACTCATAACAATATAACATATCAACAGACAACAACCCATACATATCAACAGCCCAATACTTCAATAGAAGACAACACTTACACTTCTGAATTCACTCATTCAGCAATCAGCACAAGTGCACAACCATTCAAACCATGGGGGAGGCGGGGAGCTACGGTGCTAGGGGAGCAGAGAAGGGAAGGGGGCAGAGCAGGCAGTAGCAGAGCAGAGAAGGGGGAGCTGCGGCACTAGGGGGAGCTGCGGTGCTACGGGGAGCAGAGAAGGGAAGGGGGCAGAGCAGAGCAGAGAAGGGACTGAGAGGGAGCTACAGCACTAGGGGGGAGCAGAGAAGGGAAGGGGCCGAGCAAGAGCAGAAAGCAAAGGAGGGTGCCGCAGGGCGCTAGGGGAGCGGAAGAGAGGGAGGCGGCACCAGCAGTCGACACACCCAATAGGTGATAGATCTATCTTACCTCGACATCGTCGGTGTCGGTGATGAGGTAGCCGAGGCCGAGGTCGGGGCAGGGCGGCGCACACTACTACAGAAAAGGTCTTCACAGACGGTTCAAAAACGTCATCACAGACGGTTTCATGAGCCGTTTGAGTTTATGGGTCAGTGATGACACGAGGTCATCACAGACGGTTTTCAAACCGTCTGTGATAGGCAACTATCACAGACGGTTTGTGGCTGAAACCGTCTGTGATGATCGATCATCACAGACGGTTTACGGATGAAACTGTCTGTGATGACTGATCATCACAAACGGTTTGTGGCTGAAACTGTTTGTGAATGACTTTTCTCTATAAAGCCTCCAAGCAGTGGCTGCTTGTACCATTAAATATGTATATATGTATGTATGCATGTATGTGTGTGTGTGTGTGTGTGTATATATATATATATGTATGTATGCATGTATGTATATATATATATATATATATATATATATATATATATATATATATGATATATATAATATATCACATATATTTGTGCATTGTGGTCGAAATGCTCTGTGATGATCGATCATCATGGCGGTTTTGCGGATGAAACTGTCTGTGATGACTGATCATCACAAATGGTTTGTGGCTGAAACTGTTTGTGAATGACTTTTCTCTATAAAGCCTCCAAGCAAAGGTATGCTTGTACCATTAAATATATATGTATGTATGTATATATATATGTATGTATATATATATATATATATATATATATATATATATATATGTGTGTGTGTATATATATATATATATATATATATGTATATATGTGTGTGTATATATATGTATATATATATGTATGTGTGTGTGTGTGTGTGTATATATATATATATATATATGTATATGCATATATATGTATATATATTGTTCGTAGTCCCTCAACCACTTTCGGGGGGTCGTCCACGCAGCATGAGAAGGATGAGACAGTAGCCATGGGCAACTTCATTGAGCCCATGCAAGTTTAAAAAGTATGGATGCAGGGAGATCGTCAGGACATCCAATTACCTGGATGTTGTCGATAGGTAATTAGACATCGCTATGTTCAGAAAGTGACGTGGACGCACAGGTATTCCGACTGGATGTATCAGCAACCAACCATTCTTGAGCATGTAATCGTCTTTAAACCCAACAAGAACACCAAGCAACCATTCTTATATATATATATATATATATATAAAGCCGATTTTAAAGGCAGAAACAACTACTGCTTAGAGATTTTGTAGAGAAGAGATCAAGAATAGAGAAGAGGGGAGGTGGGCTCGGGGAGGAGGCAGCCACTGCTTGGAAAACTATTACAAGGATTGAGAATTTAGGTTATCAAAAGAGAAAAAAAAACATGTTAGTGTATGGCGGTAAGAAATTGGAATATGAGTGGTTAATGGATAATACTTGAATACAAGTCCAGTAAAACATATCAAATATGTTGAAACAAATAATTAAGACTGAAACAATTACAATCACATCTCGCTCAAGTATTTTAATACTAAGCGGCAAATTTTTCATACTAAATAAGAAGACCACAAACTTCTGTAAAAAAGAACATGAATGGCAATAAGATAACAATATATGGTAAGTTGATGATATATATCATGTAGAAGTTCATGTGCAAACTATGTGCAAGGATTTTGATTCCATAGATTCATAAGCTTTAATTCCAAAATTATTCATATACAGTTCATCCTATTGTTCCTAGAGATTCATTTCATATCTCATTAGTGAACACAACTAGTAATATTTGTGGTTTTCATGTCAAACAGATAAGAGCAGCAACTTGTAGAAACTCACCTGTATTCATGAAACACTTACATGGTGTTATTTATCCTAAGAATAGATGGTGATCAGATCAACTTACTATTAATAGACAGCCATTTGTTAAGATCCTCTTCAGTATGCAACCAAATTCCCCACCTCCAGAAAATGAATCTCTAGGAGGCAACCAAATTCCCCACCTCAGCAACTAGCAAACCCTGCATCATACGTATCGAAAACAAAAAATATCTTTAGGAACATACCAGCAGTCACACCCGAACACAACCCTATCCCCACCTCCAGATCGATCCATCCATCCAGTCAACCAGTAGTCACAGAGGGCAAGACAGCAAGGACAAAGGTGTCCAAACCGACCATCAACCGACAAGCTAGGTAGCCCACATTGTAACTCGGTTCACACGAATACCAACAACACAACCAATAGATATGTCTTACCTCGATCGATATCGCCGGTGTTAGTGGTGAGGTACCCAATCGAGGTTGAGGTCGGTGAAGCTAGAGGTCGATGGTGAGTTAGCCGTACTAGTGTCTTCTGTAGTGAACTGTGGTGTCACAACCGTCGGTGACGGGAAGAAGGGTGGCATTGGCGACGGGGTCACTTGGGTAAGGGCGCTGGGGAATGACGAGTCAGAGCACAAACCCTAGTGGGCTCCTACTAATAAAGAGACTTATCACATCCAGTTCTATTATGGAACCATTAGTGATAGTTATCACAGACGGTTCCACAATGGAACCGTCCGTGATATGGTGTCGCATCACAGACGATTCGTGTTAAGAACCGTCTGTGAAGTATCACAGACGGTTGTTTATTTAAAACCTTCTGTGATATTTCGAAATATCATAGACGGTTATTGTTAAGAACCATCTGTGATATTTCACCGACGGTCTTAATAATGAACCATCTGTGATATTACCTCTTCACAGACGGTTTTTAATGCAACCAGCAACACAGACGATTGCAAAACCAAAACCGTTTGTGATTGCATGTAATACAGATGGTTTTGGTCAACTGTCTGTGATGAGGCGTCCAGTATTAGCCTTTTTGTAGTGACCCGATTCCACCGCCACCACCCCCTCGAGCTGAAGGACCCGTTTGGCACCAAATGATGGCCAACCAAGCCCAACTGATTAATCTGCTCGCGCAATCAATCAACAACACGTAGAACTTGCAAGCAATAGCAGCAGCTCAACCTCAACCTCACGCTCCACCTCCCCCGAAGGCCAATATATCAGAGTTCATGAGGATGCGTCCTCTAACCTTTTCCAGCAATACCGAGCCAATTGAGGCTGATGATTGGCTTAGGGCAATCGGCAAGACACTGGATATGATCTAGTGCACTAATCGTGAAAGGGTTCTGTTCGCCTCTCACCAGCTGAATGGACCAGCGTCAGAGTGGTGTGATAATTTTACATAGTCTCACGCTGATGCGTAGACTATCACTTGTGATAAGTTTGTGCAGGCTTTCCACCATGCACACATCCCATCAGACATGGTGACCCTGAAAAAGAAAGAATTCCGCTCCTTGCACCAGGGCAACCGCTCCGTCAATAAGTATTTGCACAAGTTCAGCCAGTTAGCTCGCTATGCACCTAAAGATGTTGCAACTGATGAAGCCAAGCAAGAACGTTTCTTGGAAGAGCTCAACGATGATCTCTCAATTTGTCTCATTGTTCAAGACTACACCGACTTCCAACAATTGGTGAAAAAGGCTATCCGCCAAGAGGGCAAGCACCTAGAGATGAAAAACCGCAAAAGTAGGATGGCAAACCAGAAGTTCAACTCTTAGGGTTTTTCAAACTCCGCACCACTCAGCCACCCTCCCGCCTCGACGCTATCTTGCGTCGCCACCCACCCGCTCATGCCGTCGCCTGCCCGCTTGTGTCATCGCTCACGCCACCACCTGTCCGCTCAAGCTGCCCACCATGCGGGAGGGGAGGAGAGAGAGAACGTGGAAGGAAAGAGGGGTATAGAAATTTATTGTTTGGACCCACTCTTAGATACTATGCATCGAGGTATTTCTGTCTTGTGTTTTTTTTCTATGTGACATGGCAAGCAATATACATAGCTTTTCAGAGTGCCCTAAGAGCCACACAAATTGCCCAGGACATGAACTAAATAACTAGTAAAAAGCTAATCATGTTGAGTCGCAAAAAAAAAAACCCGAACAGAAATGCATTTCCTGGTCCAGACCGGTTTGATCGAAAACGGTTGAGATTGGCTAGTTCCAGCCGGTTCTCTGAACCTTGGCGTGGGTTATTGTCCCAATTTGAAGTTACGAGCCGGTCTTGTATTGCATCATGAAAACAGGCTTGTAAAGCTCCACGCTTCACTTGGTGGCACGAGAAAAAAGGCAAGAAGATTCAAGTCCTTTCCAAGCCTTTCTTGCCTCATGCCCTATCAAATTGGAAAGCAACTTTTTGCTTCTCTTAAGCCTCACCACTAATGCCGTGCTTAATTGTTTTTTCCATAGCCCTCATGCTACTATCTATGATACCGCCAGAAGCATGCAAATTTCAAGTCCTGCATGAAACATGGGAATAGTAATTGCAAGAATTAAGGTGAAAATTCGGTAATGTAGGACTAATTAAGGTCACAATCTTCACAGATGAAGAGCCTTGCTCAATGATCCATTGATCAACCAATTGAATGGTGAAAAGGAACAAAAGTCACAGATATTCCCAGTCATAACCATCAAAGAAACAAAAAAATTAAGAAAAAACAAGATTAAGATTAAACAAACAAATGATCTCTACACGGCACACTTCTGCTTGGCAATGGAGAGCTCCTCCAGCCACACAAGAATCCTACTCCTCCGTACAGTGCCCTGTCCACTCTTCACCCCTCCTTTCTTCTTCTCTTCCGCCTTCTTCCTCCTCCGCCTCGCCGCCGCCGCCGCTGCCTCCGCCGAGCCGACAGGCTCGACGGCGTCAGGGGCACAATTGCACACCAGGCCAGCTCCAAACAACCCCAACGCGAGCTTCTTCTCCAGGGCCACCGCCTCCTTCGCGGCGGCGCTCGGCTGCTCGAACCTCGCGCTCCGGTTCCCTCCTCTCGCCGCGGCCGCCTTCCTGGACTCGGCCGTGCGCGGCGCGTAGACCTCGGGGGCGCCGACGACGCCCAGGCGTATGATGCCCCATGCGGACGGTGGCGCCGAACCGGTGCTGCGGCGCGCCGCGGACGCAGCCGAGCCGCCGCTCCGGCGAGGCGGAGGGCACGGTGACGGGCTCGGGTGAGCATAGAACAGGCTGCTCGACAGAGACCGCTGCGGCGGCGCGACGGCGTCGGAGGAGGCGCTCTTGGACGAGTGGCTGCGGCCGACGGAGTCGGAGGACGCGCTCTTCAACGACGTGCTTCGGCTGACGCAGCTGCTGCTGCTGGAGCTCGCGCTGCGGCTGTCGGAGCGGGAGCTGAAGCCGCTGGTGGACGCCGCCGTCGTGGCGCCGTCCAGCGAGTCCGAGCGAAGCAGCAGGAGGGCGGACGCGTCGGCCGATGCCGCCGAGGAGAGGCGCAGAGGGAGGAGCTTGCCGTCGGAGAAGACCTCGTCGGCGACGCACATGCCTGCGGCCGCGTCCTCGCCGGCCGGGGCGATCCCGCCGGACGAGAGTATACAGAACTCGAAGTCCTCGGGCGCCGCTGAGGCGGAATTGTCGGCGTCGGTGTCCACGGCGGCGTCTCCACCGTCCGGCCGGCATTGGGGCACGGTTTCTTGGCTTGCCATGGATGGCCTCTTGCTTTCTTGGTTTGAAGGAGGAAGAGAGAAAGAGATGGTTAGGTTTTGCTTTTGCATTTGGGTTTCTTGACTTGTTGGGTTTGCAGAGAGAGAGAGAGACGAGGGAAGATTGGTGATCTATGCTGCGGTGCGATCGTGTCTATTTATACGTGTATGCTGATCATTTTATTGGACAAGAGGTTAAACAAAGAAGGAAAGGAGACAGTGCAACCACGGAAAAATGAGAGAAAAACAATACTGGCCAGAATGTATCAAGTAAAAATTCATTTACAAGGATAGACACATCTGTTCAATTGTACTTGTCCATTTGATTTTGGGAAGCAAATTTTTCTACCATTTCAGCCCAAAATTTTTGCTGGGAAGATAATTGTCCATTTGAGTAAATGAACAATTTCTAGCATGCAAAATAACTTTTCTCAGATATTTGTAAAAAAGGTAGCAAAAGCTAAAGATTACTTTTGATCTAGAATTCTAGATTTGTATGCAGTGTCAGGGCTCAGTTGTGATGTGTTGCGTCCTGGAATCTAGTTAGTTATAGGAATCTTTACTATCTCTAGTAATATTTTTGTAACATCCCAAAAACCACATTTTGAAAAAATATAATAAAAATAAATGGGAGAATAATTTTGAGCATGTCTTTGTGTGGGAAAACTACTTTTTAGCATGATTTTGAACCTTTCCATAAGTCAAATAGTGAATTACATGCAAACAACAACTTGTAATAATTTTCGAGAAAATCACAGAATAGATAAAATATCAAAAAATTTACAAAAGGAATCATACTGTGTCAGGAGCCTCCACAAACATTTGCATTATTTTTGGAGCCTGTTTGTTATGTTTAGAAATTAGAACAACAATCTGCCAGTTTAAGAAATTCAAAAACCTAATTTGAATTCCCGCCGGACCTTTTGGTCGAAACCCAACTCGGCCCCATCTCCTCTCGTGCTCACTCCAGACCCCGCCCCTCCCCCCTCTCTCTGACATGCACCTTGCTCCCACACCCCTACGCCAGCGCAACTCCGCCGCTCGCCTGTTGGTTTTGACCGCCGCCCATCGTTTTCGCACCGCACCTGCTCCCATCACCTCTGCCTGACATCACCCATGATAGCCACCCCGTTGACGGCCCCTTTTCCCATGCGGATGGAGAGACCCGAGGTCACCCGCGAGTTACTCGCGCAACCACCGATGTCTCGCCGATTTTCTCACACAATTCTCCCAGCTACTTAAGCAATGGAGCACACAACGTCTTCCTCAGCTCGCCATTGTTCCATTTCGAACAAACCCGGGTTTGATTGATCCTTGGTTTCGTGGGAACACTTGCATCGTCTCTGATGCTAGTGAGCGCGCCTCCTCAGCTCTGCCGCTCTACTGAGAGCTTCCTCACCCACGACACTCGCGTCATTTTGATCCTCGTCCATCACTTATTCCTCTCCTTTACTCAATGCAGCTCCGGGAGTCTCGTGGCTCGAACGCACTTGCCTTTTTCCCTGACTCTGGCGCGCACCCGATCTGAGCTGCAGTGTTCTCGCCATTTCAATAGGTTTGAACCTCCCCCGAGTGCGTCATCATGTGTTCCAACCCACCTTCATCTAATCCCCCTCACTCAATGCAGGTAGGCTCGCCATGAATCCAAGTGCCATCATCATCTTCCTCACTCATGGCCACCGTCACCATTTTTCATTCTTGTTCGATGCCCGGTGAGCCTCTGTCTAATTCCTTGCATCCACACCATCCTTATGACCTCAGGAATCTAATGATCTGCTTATTGTAGCACCTCCATCATCGTAGAGCACCATCATCGTGAACCTCATCACCGCCGCTACTGCTCAACGTCGGCAAGCCGTTCCAGAACCTCTCCGACCTCATCATTTTCACTGTCGTGATCGTGGTGAGCCTCTGTACCTCATGCACACTTTAATTTGTAGAAGGAGAGTAGTTTGCGCCGTATTCCTCGTAGCCACCCATGGTGTCGCCACACTGCATGTCGCCAGCTCACCTCTAGTGACCCTAGGTCCTTGTGTCTAGCCCATTAGCATTGCCTGGACTCACTGAGTCCAGTGCACCTCATGTAGCCCAGGGAAAGCCTCCTACGCGAAGTCTGTCGCAGGCCTAAGAGCTTCCGCTGCTCCTCGTCGCCATGATGCCACCTTCGGCCATCTCTGTCACCGCCACCACCAGCCATCTCTATCACCGTCACCTCCTGCCACCTCTGTCACTGCCCCATAACTTCACTCTGCTTCCCTCTTTCTATTCCACCGCTCAACGTCGCCGCTCATCGCATCATTCGCTGGGGGCGAGCACGTCATGCCCTTCGACCGCACGTAGTTCTATCTCGTCTCTTTTCCTCTCACTGATAGTGGGTACCACTCGTGTTTAGGCTTTGATTAGCATTGATGACAGTGGTTAAGAATGCTAAGTCGCTGACATGTGGGACCAGCTGAAAACATAATAAAAAATCTAATGTAAAAAGTAATTAGAATATGTGTCACTGACATGTGGGGCCACTCACTATTCTAAGTTTTAAATATGTTTTAGAAACCCGAGAGGCTGACATGTGGACCCAAGCTATCAGTGGATTAAATCAAATCAGAAATTAATCATTTAGTTAAGTAAATAATGAGTCTATGACATATGGGACCACCACTGGTTTATTAATGAAAATCAAGAAAATAAAACTATGAGTCACTCATAAGTAGACCCTACATGTAAGTTAATAAAATTAAGAAAAAAGTGAAAAGCTGCTTTCAATTAAGAGGAAAATATGTTTTTTCTGTTGGAAAGCATAAACCTTAGAGGAACTCAGAGGAAAATACGCTTCCTCTGTTAGAAAGCGCAAACCTCGAAAAATACGCTTTCGATGTCACCCTTTTCTTATTTTCTAGAATTTTCAAACCAAAACAAAATAAAATGTTAATAAATTTTGCATACGAACTCCAAATTGAATTAATCTTTTTTTCTAAATTCATTTAAAATCATGATCTATCCGAATATGTAAAAATATTTGGATTTTGTTGCTGTTAAAATTATTTTTCTATAATTAATTTGCTATCAGCTCTTTTGGAATAGACGTCGATACCTCGAACAAAATCTACGACGATCCTCCATCCTCATACTTTGAAATACCATAGCTAGGCAAGCACCTCCTTTGATCATGTTTATTCCACTATTTTAATTATTGTACTTCTTTTTGCAAAATCTATTATGCACACGTGTATGTTTGCTTAAAATTGCTATATTTAGGGATAACAGTAGTTATATTCCTATGCAATGCATGATCTTCCTTGAAATGTTGGTATCCCTACTATTGTAGCCATTAGGTTATGGTTTAGACAATAGATGATGTCAAATTAGGTATTTCGAGTGCAAATATCACACAAATGCTTAGCCGAGCTCTAGATTTTACTAAAATTGAAAAATGGATGAAATGTTGAATATGAAATTGGGACATTTTGAAATGATGGTCTAGAGGGGTTTACCTCTGTTATTGTGTATAAAAATGAAAATGAAAATGAAAATTTTAGTTTGTGACGCGGGTGAGTTACATCATAATCTAAGGACTGTGAGAGGTATATCTCGCAAGTAGATAGGGGGAGATCATCACATGGGTCAATTAAGGACCGAACGCCGGTAAGTCCTATCTAAGCCAAAACCTACAACAACCTGTGTTGGCTGTTGGTATGGGACGGCCTTAGCTAATTAAGTCATTGAAAACTAGCCTTACATATTGGTAGGGCATAGTAGTGCGAGCATGTGTGATTGCTCAAAGGGGCTCCCTTCATCGAGACGTTGGAAACAAAGTGTAATACCCCGAATATCAAATAGAGAGAATATTATTCGGGAGAGGGAATTTATTCAATTTCGAATTTCTCCTAACAAAGAAGGTATCCAACAGCGGTTATGTAATATCCTGTTTAACATTAGAGAATTAATTGAAATGAGAAAGATATTTAACAGGAATTAAAAAGAGAAATCAGATTTTTAGAGGAGAAATAATCTTGGGCCTTCGGCCCACGTTGTTTGGCCCAAGTGGGAAGTTGGTTTAAGAAGGGGGCAACCAAACCTAGGCACTTTTACTATAGCACGGGTACTGTAGCACCACCGCCACTGTAGCACAGCATTACTGTAGCACGCCCCTCCCCTCTGGTGCTTCTCCATTGTTGCCGGCCATAAGGAAGAGGAAGGAGAGGGAAGAAGAGAGGAGAGGAAGAAGAAGAAGGTGGGGTGATCTTCGCGAGGACTTCGCGAAGGTTTCAGCGGCATCTCGCGTCGTTCTTGTGGGTAAATTCGTGATCCCAATTAGTTTTGATAGATAATTCAGATACGATTCATATTCATTAGATGTTCTGAGATTTCTGTAGTAGATCGGTTGAATCTGTCTTCCTGTTGACGCGCGGTTTTGGGTTAGATCCAAGCAGATTGAGGTATTAGTGTCTCCTGGAGATAGATGGGAATTTTCGTTATCTTTCCAGAAAGTTATAATTCATAATTTTTGGGTAAACGGTTAATTAGTTATGAATTTCGCAAGACAGAGTGCTAAATCAGTCTCAGGACTTGTGCAGCGAACATAGATCTATAAATTTGATATGGGAGACGGCCAAATTGGATCAGTTGGTCTCCTTGAGAGTTGTAGGTATTTTCATTATGATTCCAGAAAGGTAAATTTCATAATTTTTGGACTTATAGATAAAAAGTTATGAATTTTAGAAGCTCAGGCTGTAATCTGCCTATCTATTGTGGACAGAAGAGTTTTACTTGACTATTTACAACATTTGTTGCATAATAGAAATATTTGAGATAATTTTATTGAGATAGTTGGTTTCCTGTAGTTTCCAAAGAGTATTATAACAATGTGTTTGGTTGAGCCAAACAAAAGTTATGAAATTCACAATTTAGTAGTACCGGAGATGGCAGATCGGTTTTCGGGATTAAAAACAAAGACTTAGATGAACTAGTTTGATCTTTTGGTCACCTGAGAAGTTGTAGCTAGGCTTGTGTAGGTTCTAGGAAAATTGGATTCATGGATTTTGGAGTTTTGACTCAAAAGTTAAGAATTTTTCCTTAACAGCTGTTCGTTTGGACAGATTTGAGAATTTGAGAGAGTTTTGATTAATTGTTGGGATTGCGTTTAGGACGCTTGTTCTCTTTCTGTTTTGCTGCATTGCTGTACACTTTTGTGTGGTATACTTAGTTATTTACGATTTGCGGTGGTGGTGAACAACGGGGCTAGAGCGTTCCATCGTTGTCTTCCGTCTCATGGTTGAGGTAAGTACATTTGATTTGTCTTGCTTGCCTTTTTGTTCCACTTGGTTGATTAATAAACATTGGGTAATTCCGGTATTACTTGTTTCCCTTCATGATTGATATACCATGTTTCTTTGATGATATGTTTCGTTCAATGTAACCTTTCGTTTGTTCAGTCATGTTTCACCCACTGGAGTGGGTAGTGAAGTCCCATCATTCCAACATGGGCAAGTACCTCAATGTTCCTATAATCATGAAATGTTGAATGCATGTTGTTGATTTTGTATTTCTAAGAGCCACGTTAATATTTAATTGTTCGTGTTCAATCCATTTGTGCTACCTCCATGAATAGAGAGCATGTATTTTCAATGTTCATATGTCATACCATGCATCCATAATACATGTTTCAATCCACGGGAGTGGATCAATAAATAAGACCCATCAATTCTAGTATGGGCACGTAAGACCCACCATTCCAATGTGGGCGAGTTTGGGACACCCGTCATTTAAACGTTCTTCTTCAGACGGGCTTGGGTCCCCGCATTTTGTTAAATGCGGGCTTAGGTGAACACCGACGGGTGTGTCACCAAAGAATACCGTATATGCATGTGTGTAGTCCTTCATTTCATCCACATCATTCATTCCATTCATTCAAGTGTTAGATTCGTGCTTATTTCATACACTTTAATGATGTTCACATGATCATGGTTGTTATGTATTATTCATTTATCAGATTCTTTGAGTCTCGGACTCACTCTTGCTTTGTTTGTTGTTTTTTAGGTGATCTTTGAGGTTGGCTCCATGGGGAAGGAATAGACACACACTACCTTTTCACTTCACCTTAATCAAGTCTAGGATTTCATTTTAGTTCAATTTAATCATTCATTATTGATGAACCGTCATAATAAATGTTGGTCGTGGTGATAACTCTTCTCCATTAAGATTGGTTAAGAACTATGCGTGAACTTAGTTCATCCTTTGATATAGTTGCTTGAGATCGATTATACTTCGCGATGATTCGATATTTGTTGATTTCACTATTGTCTTGATATTAATGATTGTTGGAACCTCCCAGATAGCTAACTATCTGGGAGGTTCTCACTAAATTTAGAATTTTATCGTCTGCTTTTAGCTTTGTTAACATGTTAGTTTAGTAGCATTCCAGCCCTTATAGGACTGGGGTGTTACACAAAGCTTGCCGACACAACGGTGAATGCCTCATTGATGTAAAGGCTTCGTTACATGCTTTAGACTATATACTATAATGTTGTGTGCAGTGGCATCGACGGATCTAGAACAAACTAGAGAATTTGTATACTGTGGGTAAAGTTGTACACCTCTGCAGAATGTAAATCTATTTAAATAGCTATGCTCGTGGTCATGAGTGTGCTTAGTGTAGTCTTAACATGTATAGTCTCTATTTTTCACAAAAAAAAACGGTTTTGTTGGAAAAGTTGGGATGAATTTTTTTATGATATTTGAATTGAGTGTCATGTCCATGGCTAAAAATAAGATGTTGATCGCAGCCAAGGAGGGTTGTGATTTGTTTTTTACCAAGTTACTTGTTGTTCTTTATCTACCTAACTGCCCTTTAAACTTCTGTTATAAAATACTATATATCGATATTGCAAATAAATTTATTTAATGCTAAAAACAACTTGTAGTATAAAGCCTCATCCCATGTTAGCCATGCATATATATAAATTTTGCGATACACTACAAGTCTTGCTGAGTGTCTTGCTAAGTATGCAATGTACTCAATCTTGCTTAAATTGTTGTTCAGCGGATGAGGATGACCACATGTCGGACGACGTCATCTTCGGTCTGAATACTGGGGGGTACAGGGATGGGTCTTTCTATGGTTTACTTCTTGTTGGTTGTTTGAGGGTTTGGATGGGCATGTTGTTGGACTTTTGCTTTTAATCTACTAAATTTCCGCTGCCACTTTTGATACTTGTTTTTTAATTTGGCCGGTCGGCCGTGTATTATACACTTGTGATGTAATCGCTCAAGTTAAGTACCATATTTGTTTTATGTTGTATGCATATTTTGTATGGATGTGTATGCCAATGTTGTGGATGTGTGTACTAACCACTGATCATGGGACTAGTAGGGTACACACACGAGGGTTTCGGGTATTCCACGCCCGGGGTCCAACAATTTTCCTGTTACAACTCCTAGAAAGATGCTCTCAACTAACTGTTATATCCAAAAGTGGAAAAAAAATAAGTGGTTTTTCAAAAGCCACCGCAATGCCAAAGAGAGCCTAAGTCTTGATCAAAATTATTTAGCAAGTACGTACGTTCTGATTGGTTTAGTAAGAAAAAATCCGGACATATTATTCTAAAAAAAAGAAAAGTGACAAAAATACTCTTAAAAAAGAAAAGTAACACACATGAAAGTTCAAAGTATAGAGTCCAACCATATATATGGTCCTACAAGCATTTTTAAATGTTATAGTAAGTTAGTGACTCTTTGGAACATGGAAATTTTTAGAATGCAATAATCAAATGGTTCGCTGAAAAATTCCTTCTGAATTCCTTTGAAAGCTTGCATTCAAAACAACTCAACTTCTCTTTCCACCATGAGTGGGTGTTTTGATATGCTTATGAAATAGGTTCTTATAAAATATATGTTAGCTAGTGCTTTGAGTAACTAATAGATATGCTATTGGGAGTATTAGTTTTAAAACATCTCATTTGTTGATTTGTGGAATTCTGTTGCTGTGTAGAAAGTTGTGAGAACCCAGAAAATTCAAACTAATTTAAAAAACGTTAATGGATAATTAGCAGTAAATTAAAAATTTATAAACCAGATCAAACATTATCTCAGATTAATATCGAACCCCTCACACAATAGTTTAATACAAAGTTCATATCCGCAAGAGTCACAATAGGGTTTCAGAAATAAAATTTTCATCATCGTTAAAACTCAAAGTCAACTACAAGCGGACAAACAATAATTAATACAACCACTAAGATAAATTACAATATGAATTTCTTGCAAGCGAAATTAAATCATTAATACCAACTTAGAAAGTAATACAAGAATCCATCTCCAGAAATTACAATATGAATTTTAAAAGTAATAACACAACAAAGTGTTACATTCTCAATTGGATTACAAGAATTCATTGTAGGTAAAAGTAAAATATTAAACAAGCTCATAATTAATTACAAGAATTAATTACAAAAGATTAAATAAAAGTTATGCATTACAAAAGAATAAAATAATAAAATCTTTCATTACATGTCGCCGAAGCCTTTTCTTGTCCATTCATCGCCAGCCAGTCAAACCCTTTCCTCAGCCGATCTGAACCCCTTGCCACTTCTCCATCGCCCGCCAAAAACAAAGAGACAAATAGCAGACCAAATGCAATAAATGGAAGTTAGAAATAAAAAAGGAGTTGCTGTCAGATTTCAAGAGGATCACCGAGGTTCCCAGACCAACCTAGGTTAGTCGGCACCGTCTCACCCTAGTGGGTTTCATCACCCGACATTTATTAGAATCCGACACTCACATATTGACTTACCTCAACCATAGAAAAATCCGACAATACCTGATGAACCATTGTCCCATTCCTTTATCCTAACCCAACACCCACTTTCAGTATTACCGACTTACCGTCCGTAGTAGAAAAGCCGAAGAATAGTGCAGAGGACTCTCTATGGACCAATGGACCATAGCCCAATAGTATCATGTGAGAGCAATTGGGATAAGGCAAGGGCAAGAATGGTATGCACAGGCAAAGGGGGAGTGCTCAACCGAAAACCACCTCCATAAGACTCTCCCCCAGTCAAAATATCGCCAAGCTAGCACAAAGCCACCACACAAGCATTCCATTCCTTCTCAGCCAAAGGCAAATCAACCAAGAGCACAAGCGCCCACTGCCTCCCCCACAAAGCAAAGCAAGCAAGCCAACACCACAACCTGAGCAAAGGACTAGCCAAGCCTCACCACCATTCCCCCCACTGCCAAGAGCTCAAGCAAGCCACAAGCCCATTCCACTACCTCTGCAAGGCAAGGCCAAAAGCAAGAGCAAGCCACCAGCCTCACGAAACATCACCCCACCACTATCACTTGCAAAACAACCCATAGAGAGCAACCGGAGAAGAGGATCAAAGGCAAAGGGGAAGACTGGCGGAGCCAGGGACGGCTTCGAACCATCACAGGCTGCTAAGGACAACACCACAACGACAAAGACAAGGAGGACATAAGCCACTGAAAGGAACCACTCAGGGGCACCACCATCACCACTACTGTCAGTCCATCCCCAAACCCAACCAAGCAAGGTAGCTCATCTTTTCACCCCACTGTCATTTTTGTCCCAAAAATGAACCTACAGTATGAACAAGAAATGCACAGAGAATGCTCATGTTGCAATAACCCACAATATCATCATCCACCCACATCATAGAACACTAACCAAGTCCATCAAAGGCATTAAGATGAACCCACTAACAGTAGCCCACTTCATCATCCATTCCATCACAGAGCAGGAGGTAGAGTGAGAGCGGCGAGTAGAGTAGTAGTTTACCTTGGTGCTTAGACGGAAACACCACCACCGGCAGTAGCTCACCTCTATCACCCACTCCATTGCATTAGCATGAATCAACCCAAAAATCCAAATATGAATAAATCTCAACATGGAAACCAAAACATCTGTAGAAGGGAAGGGGGGAACCGAATCCCAGTAAGGAGCAAGCCCCAATCCAAGTCCCAGGACCTCAACTTTGGCAGCCTAGCACCATGGCTGAGCTGGAGGTATTGAGACCGAGAGGGTAGGCCGAACCAAATCGGGCGGGCCGAGCTTAGCAACTGCGGGAGGGGAGGCGTAGGCCACCAGAGGCGCGGGTTGAGAGCGCACGAGTGTGCAGGGAGGCCAACGGCGGGGCAGGCCGTGCATCAGCGAGGACTGGCCGAGGGAGGCGCAAGCGTGAGGAGGCCGTAGGCCAGGCCGAGCACGCGAGGGAACCGAGCCAGGCCAGAGGCGTAACGCGCTCAGAGGTGAATCGAGAGGGAGCGGGCCGAGCTAGGCCTTGGGTGCGGGTGGCCACAGTAAGCACGGCAACACTGGCTGCCGTGGTGGCAGCAGGCCAAATGAGCCGAGCCGAAGGAAGGAGAGTCGGCGTTGAAACCACCAGGGGAGAGGATGGAGAATGAATGTAATAGCCCAAAAATTCATATTTGTAAAAATGAGGGATTTCTAAAGTCTTTTTTGTATAATGTCTATTGTCGTTCGTTTGCCTACATCTTTGAGCTTTACTTAAGGACATTTTGCATCTCCTCTGTTCCCGTGACTTTATCTACCATCCTGTCAAATTGTCTTTTCTTCAGTCTATCTAATTTTCCTTCCTTCTCTCCCTACCTCCTTTAGTTAAAATATTGATCAGCCCAGTGTCTGATCCTACATGCTGCTCCCGTGCACCACTCTCATGTTCCTCTGACCAGCAGAGGTCAAGACGGGGCAGTTGTGCCTCTCACTCGTGCTTTGCGTGCGCCGGGTCAAAGCCACGGTCTGGTGCTATCCATCGGCCATTAATAGCCATCCCCTCGGATGTCATTCAGCTGCCCTACCGTCCACAGCCTCACCCACTCCTCCTCGCCGAATGTGCCGAGGTGCATGCACATATTTTGCTCCAAGCCCCATAGTGCTCTCCTTTGCCATTCCAGTGTTAGTCTCACTTCCTTCCTCTCCCAAGAGAGCTTGAGCTCTAGCCCGGCTCTAGTGCTCATCTCTGTCAAGCGCCACCCAGTCGCAGCCTTCATCACCGAAACCCATCGAATACTACAAGACCTCCTTGAAGGACTAGCTGCCTACCCCATGGCGCAACACTGAAGATTGAAGACCACCCCTTCTTCCTCAAGCCGCTCCTACAGCGCGGAGTTTCTCTCCTTGTCTTGGTCCATCGACGACGGCTCAACTCCGACCAACTCATTCCACCAGCTCTGTGCCGGTATATTCCTAACGGCCAGATACTCCTCCTAGTTGAGCTACCCTGTTCTTTCTCTAAGGTTTCTCTGGTTCTTCCTCTGGCTCTTGCTCTGGTTCGATTCGATTGTGTCAAAGCAGTCAAGCCCTTGTTCTTTCAACCACTACTATGTAGTCGAATACTTCTCTCATTCGACTACACACGGCTTAACACTCTCAAGACCTCTCTTTTTACAAAGACCACCCTCGTAATCAAGACCACCCCCTTGGTCATGACCTCCCATTTTGAAAAGACCACCCTCTTGGTCACGACTGTTGGTACTAATCCTCCATGTATTGGTTTTATTCAATCCTATTTTGAGTCGAAGTCAGTTAGTGGATGAGTCAAAGACATACTCGCAGAAAATGTGTCCAAGTCTGGTGTTGAATCCTTGTAATCAAGCCTATATAAGAGTCTTGTATCGATGTAAGAAGTTGAGAGTTGAGAAAAGTAGTAAAACCATAAAGTGGAAAAATTGCTCCCAAAACCAATCGCGTATTTTTTTCCGCCTCGAGCACCGCATCATCGACCACTATTCATCAAAGTCTTGCTCATCGAGTAATTATTCATCCCGGTCTTTGGTTGAAAGGTTCTGAGCTGCTCAGAGTCGTGAGGGAGGAGGATTGACTACATCCTGGCCGTAAGAGTTTGGGCTGGTCGTGGAGAATTCTGACCAACTGGTCGTAGGTGGTACGACCACAATGACCTCCCTAGTTACAGTATTTCCACGACCTCCCAGTCGTATCCTTTTGCAACATTGTAGCCCCTACGGCCACCAATAATCCTACGACCACCATTGACCCTACGACACTGTAGCTGCTACGCCCACTACGGATCCTTCGACCACTAAGTCTTTGACCTTGTTGGTCTATGCCTTCGACCACAATGGTCTGCGGCTTCAACCAGATTAATTTGACCACACTAGTCTAGTACTTTTGGTCTAAGGATTTGCATTCTTTGGGATTATAATAATGAATTGGGCCTTTACACATATGTACCCGATTCCAATAGGAACCCTGGTTATCCAAGAGTAGATATGTGAGTAGTACCTCACCAGGTAATCTCTCCCATCTGGATAAACATTGAAGAATGTTCGTATGGATGTTCTCTCACTCCATATTAGATTTACCCGCTTTGGTCTGAAGTACTTCCTCTATCAACTTCTTTGGTTTTACTTCGTCTGAAGTATTCCATTCATCAACTTCTATTAGTTATATGTCGTCTGAAGTGTTACCCTCATGAACACCCGATGAGCATTGTCGAGGAATCCAATAATCCCCCTCCTATTCATTTATCTAAAATTTCTAGCAATATCCTTTCACTTCTCGTGAGTATACCCCTTATCCATATGGTAGAAGGTCGTAAGCTTTTTCACATCTATCTCCCCAAGCGTAAATCCTCCCACAATCAGTCTGTGGTAGTAAGCCTTTCTGCGACCACCACCTGGTCGTGAATTCTTCTACGACCAGTCTCTAGTCGAGGGGGCTTACAGACATGTAGGCCTAGTCGACCAGGGAGTCTTCCACGCCATATCTAAGGATATGGCCTGGTCGTATTGTTGAGTTGTCATTAGGAATGTTTTGTGCCCGTCTGAAGTATTTCGTTTGTTTGCATAAAGTTGGACTTATTGAATTTCATTTGGTCGTTTTCAGTTACTCTTGGGTTTGATCGTAATCGGCGTAGTTTGACTCTAACGCTGTGACGGGACCACAATCCCAACAAGATCAAGATGGTTAGGCTATTGAACAGGATGATTATCAGCACGTTGAGCGAGATTATTACCAGGATATCGAGAAGGGCGAATATCAGGATGTAGAGCTTTATCAGGACAATGACCAAGGCGAGTCAACACTTTGACCATATTGCACCTACCTTTTGCAAATATGTTGCTTTAAATTAAGAAATTGCATTGCTATGTTTTATCAAGCTAAATTGGTCTAGCTCATAGTTAATGCCTTAAAAGTAACTGTGTATAAACTTCCAACCCTTGAACTTGGACACTATCCTTTGTCACCCTAGACTTAATAGATTACATACTAGTTAATAAGTCTAAATCTAAGTGTCATGCTTAGCCTTGCTTAGATACACTATCATGCGGGCATTAAGTTGCCCGACCACAATCCTTAAAAACTTTGGAAAATGATTTGGGCAGTAAGGCTGAGAGCCTGGCTGGTATGTTGAAGTAAATGGTTATTTTCCAAAATAAATAAAACCTGAAAACTGTTTTCGACTTGGGCGGCTGGAAAGAGTGGCTAGTGCTGGGGGCACGAGAGCTGATTGGTATGTGGATGTACCGCCCAAGTCAGTCAAGGACCAAATCTGGTGATGCCCTCTCAAGTAAAAACAGCACAACCACAAGTCTATAATGGGTACGACCTAGCTGACTAATTTGCTTGCCTCGACGTAGATCCGCCGTTGGGTTGATTGCGGGTGGATAGCCAGGGGAGAACAAAGCCACAGGAATCGCATTGGCACAAGAGGGGGCCTCCCGGAGAGCCTTGGGAGGGGGCTCAGGGCGGTGGAAACCTTAGTGAACGGATGGAGTGCGTTGAGGTTGAGCATTGTAAAGGCCTTGTGGTAATCTCCCCTTGATTCACATGTCTAAGGAAACGTGTGTATATATCGAGATGATTACCTCTTGTGGGTAAAGTGTGCAAACTCTGCAGAGTAAGAAAACTATCTAGATAGCCGTGCTCGTGGTCAAGAGCGGTGCTGAGAACTTGCTAGATATAGTTTTCATTTTTATAAAACCATTTGTGAAAGAAAGGAAGGATGGGGTGGGACCCCAGGGATTTGAGAAAGGCCTGGTCGGGGACCAGTGGTAATTATGGGAATACCCGAGCATTGAGTGGATGGGGCTACTCCATGGCATGGGAGGTGGGACCTCCGCTAGTACTTTACAAATGAAAACTCATTTATGAAAATTGATTTGTTAAAAATGCTAAGTCTCAGGATTTTCCTACTACTCATCTATTTCAAACTTGGCTTTGTGCAAATACAAGAACTCCAAAGCTCCCCTTGACTAGCCTTGCATCTGTACCACTGCATTGTGTGTTGGCTCGCGAGTATGGTTGTGTACTTAGGCTCTGCCATTTTAATCTTTTCAGACCCATGTGATCAAGACCCCGGCGACCACTACTACCCAAAGGTTGAATCGGAGGGTGTTGAAGATACTTAAGCTTAGGCCGGGAACCCCAGTCGCTTGCCTATGGGCAGAGTGAATGGATCCACTTCGACTTGCTTTGCTTCCACCCTCATCTTCGTTTCTGTACTCTAGCTTTTGTAAGGTTTCTGCTCTCATGACTCCTTTTGTAAAACAATTGGCCTTATGGCCTATTATGAATATAAGTATGTTTCTAGTATATCATGTTACGGGTTTCGCATTATCCCTACGAACACTGTCCCTAAGAACACTAATCGCACCCAGCCCGGTCCACTCTGTGTGTAGTCATACATCCTACCCAGGGTGTGGTCTACAAGACTTCCTCCCGGACATCTCCAGACCTCTCGGGACCTACCTTGAACTACTAAGGGTCTCCCAGGATATCCTCGGGATTTTCTAAGACCTCGAGACCTCCTCCTGGACCTCCTCTGAGACCTCTCCAGGGCTTCCCATTGGACCTCCTAAGATCACCCAGACCTCCTCGTACACTACAGGACCTCCTCCAGATTCTCCATGACCTCCTCTTAGACCTCCTCTAAGACACCTCAGGATCTCCTAAGACCTCCCAAGACCTACATGATCTCCTTAGGAACTCCCCTGACCTCCCGGACCACAACTAGATGCCATACGACCACCCTTAGATGGTCTAAGACCACTACCAGATGTCTCATGACCACCCCTATGTGGTCTAAGACCACTTCCAGTTGTCTCATGACCACCCCTATGTGGTCTAAGACCAGTACCAGATGCCTCACGACCACCCCTATGTGGTCTAAGACCACTACCAGATGCCTCACGACCACCCCTATCTAGTCTAAGACCACTACCAGATGTCACACGACCACCCCTATCTGGTCTAAGACCACCCTTGTGTGGTCTAAGACCACTACCAGATGACTCACAACCACCCCTATATGGTCTAAGATCACTACTAGATGTCCCAGGACATCCAAAGAACCTACATGACCTCCTCAGAACCTCTCCAGGATCACTCTCTAGGACCTCCTTGGAACCTTTCCAAGACCACTGAGGACCTCCTCAGGACCTCCTTGGACTTTCATTGACCTCCAGGACTTCCTCAGGACCTCCCAAGATCTCCGTAAAGACCTCCCAGGACCTCCTCAGGACCTCCCACGACCTCCTCAGGATCACTCCAGGACCAGTACACGAAGAAAGCAGTGACCGGTAGAAGGAACACCCCATGACCTCTTCAAAGATCACTGCAAGACCTCCTCTGGATCTCCTTCTGCAACCAGGTGTGGTCATAGACTTGAATCGGCATTTCCTGCACAACACGGCCACAACCACTGGCCATTACCTGGTCGTAGTCCTGCCTTGGGTTGATTATGAGTGCTGACCAAGACTGAAGAACAATAAGGCTACATGGATAGTAAAGAGTGCTGATCAAGACTAAGGAATAAGAAGGCTACATGGATAGTAAAGAGTGCTAATCAAGACTAAGGAACAAGAAGGCTACAGGGATAGTTATGAGTTCTGATCAAGACCGAGGAACAAGAAGGCCAAGAACTAGGTTGCAAGCCCACAGTTGATTGCCGGTGGGCATATCGTGAGGGATTCCACACGCTATGCTTTGGCGCTTCTTCCACTGCTGACTCTCTGAGAGTATTTGGCCGGTTCGGCCATTCCACAAGTCTAAAGCCGTAATGTATATTTGTGCTTTGTTTAAAATTATGTAATAATTGAACAACTTTGGGATATGTATTTGAACCAATAATGTAACTGTGTGTGTCAGCTACTGATCCAGAGAATGACACAACCATACACAGTGGGACCCAGGTTCCAAATTTGGGGTCCGACAATGAAGAAATGGGGATAAATACAATGGGGAATGAAGTGAGAAGATGAAGTGAGGAAGAAAGGAGATGAGCCAGGGGATATTTTCGGCTGGATGGGGAATGGATAGGAGAGAGGGAATAAGGGATTAGGGGAGAAGGAGTTAGGTGGGGAGAGATCAGGAAGTTAAGTTTAGAAATTAGGGATTAGTAAAAAGGGGTAGAGTAGTAAATTCTAATAAAGGTTAATGGTAGCAGATGTAGCAATAAAAATGAACACCAGTATTAATAAGTATCGGTGCAGTGTAGACGTCGGACCAAACGAATTTAAATAAGCCGCGTACGAATAAATAGCCGTAGAACAGACTAGTAGAAAATAAAAACAAAAAAAATTGCAATATTAATTTGAGACCTGATATAACTAAAATAACCACCGGTAGCACTCACAAAAATTAGATAAATAATCTGATGCGTTAGAAATAAATTAATCAAAATAAAATAATTAAATTAAGCAACGCGGGCGTAAAATCGATTAGGCTTATTCACATGCGTAAAAAAAATTCAATAAACCTAGTTGCATGTGAGTTCGTGTAGTAACTTTATTTGTTATGCGATAAAACCCGAATATAGGCGACCAACGATTCCAGAGCTAGTAGACCATAGAACAACCGCAATCGAGGAGTGCTAACCTAATGAGGGTCCAAAAAATGTTATTGAATTAAAATCCGCTAACAAAAAGAACCAACTAACTAATATACACATAATATCACCCAAATGCACCTACGTATTATTCGCGTCTACCGTATAAATTGCAGAGAATGAACCGACGCAAGCTGGAGTATCTGATTCGTTATCTGTCGACGTTGATCTTTTCTACGACTCCATTGATCTTTTCTACGACTCCAAAGACAAGCTTATCTCTTGAACATCAATATAGTTATATTAAATGTAACTGTAGATTGATGTATCATATATATACATGTATGAAAACTATGTCTAAAATTTAAATCGAATAGAAAGAAAGAAAGAAAGAAAGAAAGAAAGAAAGAAAGAAAGAAGAGAAAAGAGATGAGATGAGATGAGAAAAAGAGTTAATATTAGGATGGTAAAGGGGACCCTCGGCAGGGAATGAGAAAAGAGAAATGAGAAGAGAAAAGGGAAGAGGCAGGACCCCTTTACATATGGTTAATATATAAGGACCAACAAAACTCTCACCCGGATCAGAGACCCTTTTTAAGTGCCAACTATTTTCCATTTCGGCGAGCAGAAAATTCTACCTTGTTACGTGGCTATACTCTCTACATCGGATAAGTAATATGTGTGAGTGTGATGGAAGAACCCAGGACCGACGGGGAAAGTCCGGAAGTGGGGGATCCAAGGTGAGTTAGTGCTAAGGTGGAGTGTTGGGGCGCAGGAGAGAGGGCTGCCTCAACCAACATTACCAGAGCTCGGTGGATGACGAGGTCAGCACCAACGGAAGGTGATGGGTGGAGATTTAATCATGTAATCTGAAAAACGTTCTGTATTCTGAACTCGATCCTGCATCCAAGGAAATGCAGGGTGGCCCAGTTCAAAGAGAGCTCAAAATAGCTATTGGTAAAGTGGTACAAAGCCTGTGTAGTGCTAAATAAAATCATGAATTCATGTCTGCCTCCTCGATTGGAGTCTACGGGAACCATTGGGGGTCTATCTTCTCTCTGATTGACAAGTAGTCTTTTCAGTATTAAAACATGCCACCTAAAGTTTTGATGAGTTATTTATTTTCAGAAAAAGAGATGAACTAGAAAATGTAATAACAAATAAATATGAGTCATCCAGTGCATTTTTGCTATTAATGCTTACTGAGTACACTAGTACTCAACCTTGTTATTATTCTCCTTTGTTAGATCCTAGTCCGGCCGGGAACTATCCCGAGTGGGATGAAGGACACACAAATGTCGATGAGACCGTAGGAGACAATGGCGCTTACTACAAGGAGCAGGGCGAGGTGGACACCTTATTCGACGTGTGGGACGAATAGAAGACCAATGGAGCAAGGCAGGAAAGCGAGGGGACTTAGTTCCATTTTGCAATTGTAAATTAATTACTACTTGTAAGAACTATAGCCTTGCGTGGCTAACTGGAATAAAAAAAATACAATTTCTATCTAATTGTTCTGCTGCGTTGACTTGGTAAGGTTTACTATTCGTTGGAGCGGTGTCCTATCAGACAGACGAACAGTAATCCGTATACTTAAGTGTGATTATCCTCCGAGTAATGACACAGGGAGCCGCAAAAGTAAAATATTTGTACTTCCATAAAAACAGGCTGAGGTTCGGTTGTTTAATCAAAAATGGCTTCAGGCTGGTTTTATCAAAAACATTTCTCAAATTAGAGGAATATGTACTGTCTTGTTTTTTTTTCTTCATCTACTTCATCGAGAGAAGACATTATTATAAAAGTCCTGCTTCAGTACAACTTGTACCAGTTATGCCAAGATGTGTGCTTGAAGTAATTCCAAGGAACATTGATCTGTAGTATTTTTTGATGTGTCGAAAGCAGAAATACGTGACCAATTCTTTGTTTACCTGTATTTCTAGATCTTCACATACAATTTTTTTTTGTTTGAGCACATGATATTATGGTAGTACTATTTGATACTTCCATGTCGCACAGAGAAGCAAAATAAGAAAGAAATGTTCCCTTCTGTCATAAATTGCATCTTACCCGCATTTGATGTTCAATCCCTCTACTCCACGTGTCGATATCCATACAGTGGAGAGGACTTTCTAGAAAGATTGAACAGGTGAATTGCATTTGTTTCGGGGAAGAGAGCAAGACTAAGCGATTATTGACTTCTATATTGTCTTTGATTGTATCTTTCAGAGGAAGAAGAGTTGGTTAAATCGTGCATGTAATTCATCAGAACAAGTCAGGTGTTTTATCAATTAAATTACTAATTTCTAGAATATTTGACCGCATGCATCTGGATTCAGTCTTGAGAAACAAACACAAGATAATTGACAGCTCAGAACTCAGATAGAGCAAGGCAAACATGTGGCATGATTATGTGACAGAAATTGTGGGGAATCATGTGTGCTTATCGAGAGATTTCCCCAGCAGAGGTTAATCATAAGCACAAAATGGTCAGTGTTGCGGCCATTTGGAACAATCATGATTATCTCGGTTCGTATGGCACAATCTCCGGTCAATTCACGTCAGATACTGATGCAAATCAAGAATCTGAATAATTTACACAGCGTACGATGTAGTCTTGGAAGCACATTTGTCGATATTTGTTAGTTTCGCAGTTACATGACAAGAAAACTAATCCGAATCTGAGGCGACGCAACAAAGATCTGAGGACGCTCTAAAGACTAAAGTAATTCGAACATGTGGCTGCCTTGTCCGAGATGAATCCAAAATTTATCTTATTTTTAAGGCTAAAACTGGAACCGCCAATCCACTATGTTTTCCTTCAATCATCATTGATCAAGTCATTAGCAGACAAACGTGACGCAGGACGGCATGTTAGCCAGGTCAAAGTTCACACCATTTTATATGCATGTATGTACTTTTGTCTTTCAAGTTCGGTTTCAGAAATACTATTTCTTTTCAAAGAGGCAAGAATTCTAATTGTAGATTTTTTTTTCTTTTTACAGAAAACAGCATGGAAGCCCCTACTGTATATACTTCTAAGTGTAGAATTGTTATTAAGATTGTGCCTAGTCTAACAATCCCGATTGAGCGGTGGACTGATCATTGAGCGAATTTTGGGATAAGGTGTTACAAACAATCCCGATTGAGCTTTCGGAACAACACGCCCAAACATTTATTCAGTAATAATGGCTGGCACTGTTAGAAGAGGATGAAATGATCGCGGGTAGTGGGGGCAAGACAACGCAGTGGAGAAGGCTCCATGCGCCATCAAAATGCCTGCGACCGAGCAGCTAGCTAGCCGGCCATCCAAACATCCACGCATCTTTTCGTATGCGCGCGGCCGTGCCAAGTTGGACGCATGAGACGACGCCACCTTTCGCTCTGCACGTCCTCAAGCACCTGTAATGGGGAACAGGTGGGCTTCACCTCTTTCGGCTCTTTTGTGACAAAAGCGAGACATTGATGTGGTGCCCCTCAACCGCTCAGCTCTAGCCCTCCACTTCGTCTTCTATTTGATGGGTACCAACTTTTCTGCAGGCAAAAGTTGCAACGGCCATGGCGTGCGGCGTTTCAAGAAGAAGGTGGTTGCAAAGGTCAGAGCTCGATGTGCTTCATTGTGCCATGCAGGCAGGCATGGCCACTGATGCATTTCACAGTGGTGTTCTGGTCCCCATCCCATGAATGACCTTACTTGAGCTGTTCAGGTTGTCTCTAGCTTATGTTAGGGCTCCACTGCCTGTGTGTCATGGGCTATAGAAAATGGAGGCTGAATGGAATAATGAGGTGTTGGGTTTTCTTGTTTGGAACAAGAGGCGCAGCAGGGTAGCTGCTTGCATGGTTTGGTTATTATTGTTGTATACTAATATGAGTTGTCATTTGGTCATTTGTAATGTGTGCCCTCTCTCTCTCTCTGAAAGACACCAAATTTCTTGGGCCCAATCAAAATTGACATATGGTTTCACTATTTTTATACAATTTTGTACTGTAAGAGGGAATTATTCATGTATTCAATCCTAGCAGTATAGAACCACCACTACTATAGAAAAGGTCTTTCTGAGCGGTTCAAAAATATCATCACGAGCGGTTTCATGAGTAAATGCGAGTTTATGGGTCGATAATGACATAAGATCATCAGACAGATCACAGATGGTTTTGAACCGTCTATGATAAAAACGATCAAAAATGGTTCACGAACAAGAACTGTCATAATAATTGATAAATGCTCAGAAAATAGACTATCACGAGCAGTTAAGTTAACCGTCTGTGATAGTCTATTTTCACGAGCGGTTACGAATAAGAACTATCTGTGATAGTTTTTTCTATTGAAAAAAAATGGATTTTGAGACAAACCAATCAATTGCTAGACAGTAATTTTCATATGCAACCTCTAGCAAGACAACTAAAATCCAATTAAAATTCTGATGGTAAACACACTGTAGGAGAGACCTATCTAGCAAAAGGGAAATCAAAAGGTTTCACAACGTCCCCTCCGAATGGAAAAAAAAAGAATAAAATTACAAAGTTAAACTAGCTAGAAACCATTTGTGCCTCCAAGCTCCTGAAGAACTCATTGGCTTCTTAGATTGATCTTGTGAGCCCCTCTATGTACCTCACCAGCATATCACAAACTATTCTTACTTGTCATCCGAATTCGACTCAAGCTTGTTGGCAACGAAAAGGAGAGACGACCAAAAACCTCCGACGGTGCTCCAGCATTAGGTACAAATAAAATAAGAACCATCAAACATCCAACAAATTGTGTATGTTTTGGGGATATACACGTACCTTCCGGTAGTCTGCCTCCTGCGGCAGACATGGAGCTCTTGTGCGTCCCTCCTCCTCCTCCTCGTCATCGGCTGTGTCTCCTCGCCGAACCATGTCGGGGAATCAAGGGCGGTTGCTGGAGCTCGGCGTGGGGAGGGGAGAGGGAGAGACTGATGGAAGACAAGGCGGGGTGGGTATAATATATTAGGACAACACCAAAATATTTCGTCTCCTACACAAGTGTTCAAAAATTTCCGCGAATCACAGACAATTTCAAACAAAAACCGTCTGTTATGAGCTAGTATCACAGACGGTTCATATTAAAAACCGTTTGTGATAAGTATCTCCTGATTTTATCTTACTCTATGACTTGAAATGCCTAACTCTGTGATTTTACCATGGCTTGAAATCACTAACACTCTGATTTTACCATGCCTTGAAATCACTAATTAACTCTATGATTTTACCATGACTTAAAATCACTAATTAACTCTATGATTTTACCATGGCTTGAAATCACTAACTCTATGATTTTACCATGACTTGAAATCACTAATTAATGACTTAAAATCACTAATTAACTCTATGATTTTACCATAGCTTGAAATCAGAGAGCTAACGAGTGTCAGCAAAAGTCTTTCCCGCCACACGATTAGCCTTTAAAGGCCATTTTTCCGACAGAATGAGTGCCCTCGACGCTATGTCGTGGTGTAGTGTATAGAAAATGAGGGCTGAATGGAAGAATGAGGTGTTGGGTGTAGTGTATAGAAAATGAGGGCTGAATGGAAGAATGAGGTGTTGGGTCTTCTTGTTTGGAACAAGAGGTGCAGCAGGTAGCTGCATGCATGGTTTGCAAGGGGAAGGTGCCAAGGTGTCACGTGCAGAAATATTGTCCGCGCACATGAATAGCCCATTTTACTGTGGCATCCGGGCACTATTTAAGCCTATCTCGCGGCTGTATTAGTGGTTGGAAAAAGAGATAAGAATAGTTAGTTTCCTTGTTACTTGGGTTTACTTTTTTAGAGATATATTCCATCTATTAGAGAAATATTTCTTAGATAATAAATATTGTTTCTTAGGGCTCAAGTCGAGTCATCCCTATAAAAGGGATAGCATGTATCCATTATCAAAAGAACAAGAAAGATGAATTAATCTAGTCTCTCTCTCAGGGTTCTATCATCTCAATCTATTGTCTAATCTCTCATCCCACCAAGCCAACGCCATCCGACCGTGTTCTGACGATGTTTACCCCATTATGAATTAAGACTCATGACATTTGGTAGAAGAAGGTGGTTGTGCTTCATTGTGGCATGCATGCTGGCATGGCCACTGATGCATTTCCCAGTGCTGTTCTGGCGCCCATCCCATGAATGACCTCACTGTTGTTCAGGTTGTCTCTCTAGCGTATGTTTGGGCTCCACTGCCTCTGTGTCATGAGGTACAGAAAATGGGGGCTGAATGGAATAATGAGGTGTTGGGTTTTCTTGTTTGGAACAAGAGGTGCAGCAAGTAGCTGCATGCATGGTTTGCAAGGGGGAAGGTGCCAAGGCTTGGACCATTTTGCTAGGTTTAGAGAATATAAAAAATATTCATGTTTCATACTAATCTAGTGTTTTGGTTGGACATTTTCCAGAGAAGTTCCAGGCATGACCCGTAGAAGAGATAAGGAATATCTTCACCATCACGGAGGGAACTGTAACATCCCAATTTTGCCCCTCTTGTTAGAAATTTAATTTAAAGTAATTAATTCAAAGATTTAGCTTTTAATTGGAGTTTTTGCTAAATCAATCCAAATTCTGAATCGCAAATCAAATCTCAAATTCAAATCCCGAATCCCAATTGAACTTCAAATCAAATTTACATCGTCTCAATTCAAATCTCGTCTCCAAATCCAAATCCAAATTCAAATTTCGTAATTTGAATTTTTCCACAAATTATCTCATGTGCTGAAGCACATTTCTCTGGCCCACTTTCTTTTTCCTTTTTCTTCATTCTTTCTTTCCTTTCTTTTTCCCTTGTCTTTGCCCTGTTTTGTTCCTGCCGAGCCGTACTCTAGCCACGCCCCAACCGCGTCGTGTGCGTCCCGCCACGCTGCCTACACCATGCTCCTACACCGCTCTAATTCACGCTACTCCGAAGGAAACCGACGCCATCAACGTGCGTGTTCATTCTTTTCGTTTCTCATCGCCATCAATACCTTGCCGTTTCTACACCTTCTAAACCCGAGCCAAAATTCCGCCAGCGATACCGCTCACGTTCCCACCGCCCGGTTACCCGACTTCATGTATAAAATGGAGCACCCCGACCCTCATCTCCCCTTTCACATCTCCTCCAAGTTCCATCATCTCCGAAGCTCCGTCACCGCCGCAAGCTTTGTCTTCCTGAGCGTTGGTCGCCAACCCATTCCGGGTTTCCGTCGCTCGGTGAGGTACTTGCCCAACCAACCATGTCACATCGTGTTCCCAAGTGCCTTGAGTATTTCCCCTCACTCAATTTCGTGTTTGTCATAGCACATCGCCGGAATTCGTCATCTTCATCATTGCCAGCCGCTGCACCTTCCTCACCCGATCTCCCTCTCTGGTGGCTTTTCTCCCATTTTGATCGTGTCACCTGTTGTCATACTCTGTTATGTTGTAGTATTTCACCCAAAGGGAATATTCTACTAATATTCCTCTTCCTCTCAATTTCTAGGATTTTCTAATCCCACTAACTTTCGAATGCTCGTTCCTTCTTCCAAATTCATCTAATTTTACAATCTTTCTATTGGTACTAATTTTATCGTTTTTTGGATTTTATTTGTTTTTCTGTTATTTATTTTGCCTTGTTTCGTGCGTGTAGAGTCCGCCACCACTGAAGTCAATTTGGACCAACCAGACGCGATAAGCTCCGACTTCGAAATAGGCAAGTCTCCTTTGATCATATTGTACCTATGTTTTCCAAATCCTATTTTAAATTTTAAAATTAGTATGCATCGCTATTTACATAAAATGATAAGTTCAAATCCTAGGTTGTTAGTTAATCCTAACTTTATTAATGTCTTCATTTGATGTTGTTATCCTCGAGCCTTTGTCACCCTCGTATAGAAAATTCATGATATTGATTACATTATTGTTGGATTAATTAATACGGTAGAATTGATTGGACATGCGTTGTCGATCATGATCACCCATTGGGAGGAAACTATTATTCCTTTTTGTGCAAATCTTTTTGAGAAATGTATGGCAATAGGTATTGCCGTTGATTTATAAAATAAAATAAAATAGTGAAAATTTATTTAGACTTGGGTAGATGTTAAGTTCAGGCGGGTGTAGCTAGAGCACGAGAACTTGTAATATGTTAAGTTTCGTCCATGTCATATTAAGGACCAACGCTTGTGACTATCGAAACTGAGCACTACCGTACAACCACATGTCCCAAATGGGGAGGACTTGACCAACTGATTTACTAAGTCCAAGCATTAAGCGCACCGGCTGTAGGTGATAGGTGTTCTCTTGATTTTGGTAAACGTACTTCCATATCTTGAGATGTGCAAAATATGGTATTTTGGGTCATGCAGACGATGGTAGATGACTTTCATGTCTGTCGGGGCTTGTGTCGGGCGATGGTAATTGACGTCCATGTCCGGGCAGGTTATCCCCCACAACGGTGAGCTCCGGGTCAATGGTAAATGACGTCTATGACTTAGGTTGAGCTCATCGAGCGGGTTGATATAAGGATAAGGTATTGTAAAGGCCTGGTGATAATCACTTAGTCGCACACTTTTGGAATTGTGTTAAGCGGACAGTATAAGCTGATTATCCCGTATAGGTCAAGTTGTACAACCTCTATATAGTGTAAAACTATTCGAATAGCCGAGCCATGGTCAAGGGCGAGCAAGGTGCATTTTAACATGGTAGATTTTAGTTTTATTTTCAAAGAATTATTTTGGGAATCCGAGAGTTGTTGGAACTCTTGGATTGTTGTTCTAGCAGCTAGAGCCAGTTGGACAGCTAGAGCCCTACTCTTTAAATCTTGGTGGCTAGATCCTCGATACTAGTGACATCAAGCTAGAACCTTCACTAGTGAATCAATTAATTTATTTATTGAAACTAAGTTTGTCGAATGTGTTTTATGTAAAATGTTTAAACATAAAATATTACTTTGTGCAAAAGAATCATAAAAGCCACATTTGTTAATGTTATGCATATGTATTTTTTTCAAGACTTGCGGAGTACTTTATGTACTCACATGCTACACTCAAATTAAATATCATAAGCCTTCAACGACGCTGAGGAGAACTACGACTACTTCATCTGTAGCTTTGATGAAGAGCACCTAGAGTACTAGGCTATGCTACCCAGTCGAATGCCGATAGGCAATTTGATGAGCCATCACTCGGAGTTTAACATTTGTTGTTTCTGTTGCTGTAAGACTTGAGGTCATGTGGCCTTTATTGTAATAAGTGGCCTTAAGGCCGGTACTTTGTTATTACTTTTATATTGAATCGTGATTCGATCTTGTTATCAACGTTGTATCCATTGTGTACACTAGCTACTGATCAGGGACTGGTGCGAAAATAAATAGAGAGTTCGGATTCTCTGCTATAGTTGTTGAATAGTGACCTGTTTTTGCATCTCGTTCCATGGCAACATCAACAGTTGAGACTAAACGTGAAAAATTGAGGGTACCAACTTTTCTTGAGAGAATCAATTTTCGGCCGCTGTGTCTCGACGTGTAATTTTTGTCAAATCACCAGCATAATTAAGCGCGTTCTTCAACCTCTACGGTTGGGAGGCAGAATCCGTCTTACTCAAACTAAAGTCAGCCTGCACCAAGAGCTCGACATCCCTATATCTTAGCTGGAGAAATAATCGAATTTGCAGAATTTTTGCGTTACTAGTACTAAAAAACGAGTGAAAATCACTGTATAAACGAACCAGTCTGGTGGGTGGCAAGTGAACTTTTATTTATTTATTAATTAACCATTTTTAATTTTTATTTTAAAGTTTACTCTCGACGTACTTTATTTCTAATTCTGACTCTTTTGGTCATACCACCATTTGTGGTGTGACAAAACAACGCTGTCACACGGTAGAATAAGTCCGCTAAATAGCATTTTTGTCACGCTTGGTGGTGATAACCAAACAACAATCGCCTGTCGCATCGCGGTGGTGGCGTGATAAGTTTAATCACGTCGCGGAGTGGTCGCGTGATCAAAGAGATCGAATTGGAAATAAAGTCGTCGATGGTTAACTTTAAAATTAAAAATTAAAAAATGGTTAAATAACAATAAAAATTCGTGGCAAGTAGCTTGTCCATTCGTCAAAAGCCTAGAGCTATAATTCTTTATTTGTCAGTTGTTGCACTCGACATTTATCCTCTGCCGCCGTTTTCAGTTTTGTGGTGCCGCTTCATGCGAACCAAAGAAATAACCCGTTGGTTAGCCGGCACGCCGTGGAAGATGTGATCACATGCTCGGAAAAAAGGTTTGGTTCCTGAAGTTTTGGAAATTGGACCACACAAGTTCCAGATCGATGGCTGTTCCACAGAACATTATCGTGAAAGGTACAGGGATAGTTAGGTCAGGATTTAGGCCTTAGCATTTTTTTTTGTGCTGCTAGGTAATCTAAAAGCTAGACTTCTTTCCTGAAGAAAAAAAAAGATTGAGAGAAAAATGCAGAGGTTGTAGAAGGATCATGTGTGAGAAATACAGTGCAGACAAAATTGCTCAGATAACCCATTTTGCCTGCCGGCGTTTTTTGAGTTTTAGATGAACACTTTTCAGAGATTTGTAGCAAGCTAAAAGGGACAAAAGACGCGAAATGCACAACTGTGGCTATCAAACGGTTTGCTTTTTGAGTCGGTTATCCAACAATTAGACTGTATTTTACGGTATGGATCAGCTCGTGAGTAAAAAGAACTCCTCAACAATGGAGTGCCCAAGAGTATTGAGGAGTGAGTGAGACTGTGAGAGTGACTAAAAAGGTGGGAGAAAAAGGAAGGATTAGCACGACCGTGGGCTCGATGTCCGCAAAATCTGTGCAGCAGGCCTGGTGCATCACGCATAAGGAGGAAAAGGCATCGAGGGCTTAAGGGCCATCAACCATGTCAGCCCAAGAAAAAAAGACAAACAGAGGCAAAACTTAAAGAACGAGAACGATCCAAGGAAATCGGCCCAGCACCGAATAGAATGAATCATACATGGTGAGTTACTGACAACGCGTTTCCATCTTCAGGGCTGAGGAGGCAACGAAGGGACCGTGCTGCGCTCGTGGAGCAGGCCTGTTGCAGCGCATGGCCGGGCGCACGCGAGGGAGGGGAGCACGGGAGAGAGAGAAGATCTGTAGCCAGGCACTGACGCCTGACGGTGGGGTCGGGCCCACTTGTCGGAGAGAGCGTCGCGAGAGGAAGCGATGTTGGCTGCCGCTGCTTGTTGGGTGTCAGCCTGCTTGCGGACCGCGAGATCGGCTGGTGGGTTGCGCGAGAGGGAAGAGGGTGACGGTCGGGCTGGCTTTGGTTGCTGGGCCGCGCGGGAGCGGGAAAGGGTTGGGACATGGGGAGGAAGAAAGGAGAGGAAAAGGTGGTCTGCTGATGGGATTGGGCCCGAGGGAGAGGAAAAACTGATTTGAATTTATATTCAAATTCTGAAATGGTTTTTCACATAATTAAACTTTTATATTTTTACAAATCCAAATTTCATGCAAGGGTTTTGATTTAACGTTTTGAATTGCAAGCAAAACTTTTTTTTTTGGAAATTCTCAAATTGCAACAAAAAAATTTGAAATCCAAGAAATTCGAGCAAATTTTTAAAAAAGTTCAAAAACTAGGCTGTTACATTATCCATCCTGGGCGGCCGGTGCTTGGCTTTGCTTGTAGCATGTTCTCCTCGTGCCAATTGTAGAAGCCGCCACCACCAGTCCACCTTGGCCGGAAGCAAATCCTTTAGGGGAGGATCTCAGAGTGAGACCTCTCCCTCATACCATTGGATCTTTTCTCTCACCTTTTGCACTGTAACGGATGGATACGAGAAGTCTTCCCTCAGGTCCTGTTCCAGAAGATTTATTTTCACCTTGGCCGGTGCGCTCAGAAAACCAAGGACCCAAAGGCCGAAGTGAGTAGAAACTAGAAAGTATACCCCGATTAACCCGAGGACCACCACCCAAGCTAACCCTGGTCACTGCGTCGTGGTTAAATAATGAGCGCAGTGCCACCCGACAAAGCAGATCGGGGGAGGAGGAGAGAAGGCAAAGACTAGTCCCCGAACTCACGAGTCACCAGCCGTCGCCAGTTCGCCACCACCACACCATGGCAGCCACCCCCTCCCCCGTCTCTCTCAAGCCCGCCGCCTTCGGCTCGGCGAGCTTTGCTAAGATCCCTCGCCAAGCCCCGATCGCGGCGGCCTCGAGGGTCGGGCTCCGTGGCCGGGCGAGCGGGGGCAGAAAGGGTGGCGCCGTCCGGGCGTCGCTGTTCTCGCCGAAGCCGGCGGCGGCAAAGGACGCGAGGCCGGCCAAGGTGCAGGAGCTGTACGTCTACGAGATCAACGAGCGCGACCGCGAGAGCCCCGCCTACCTCCGCCTCAGCGCCAAGCAGACCGAGAACGCCCTCGGCGACCTCGTCCCCTTCACCAACAAGGTCGGTCCCAGCCTCAGTCGTTCGCTCTCCCTCCCCTGCTTCCTCCTCCGTTTCTTCCTCTGTTTCGTCTGTTTTTTGCGAGCTCAGCCGACTTCGTTCTTGCTTGCGTTGCTTGCTTGCGCAGGTGTACAGCGGGAGCCTTGACAAGCGGCTGGGGATGACGGCGGGGATCTGCATCCTAATCCAGCATGTTCCGGAGCGCAACGGCGACCGCTACGAGGCCATCTTCAGCTTGTACTTCGGCGACTACGGCCACATCACCGTGCAGGGGCCGTACCTAACCTATGAGGAGTCCTTCCTCGCCGTCACCGGCGGCTCCGGCGTGTTCGAGGGCGCCTACGGCCAGGTCAAGCTCAACCAGATTGTCTTCCCCTTCAAGATCTTCTACACCTTCTACCTCAAGGGCATCCCGGACCTGCCGCGCGAGCTGCTCTGCACCCCCGTCCCGCCCTCCCCCACCATCGAGCCCACGCCGGCCGCCAAGGCAGCCGAGCCACACGCCTGCCTCAAGAACTTTACCAACTAGCGAGCAACGCACCGCCCACTGCACCATGCCAAAATTAAATTATCTGTGCTTATGGCTTGCGATAAGATTATACGTGGCTGGTTGATTAGATGCAAATTATATATGGGACTTTCGTTTGTAGGATAATTTGTCATGTGGCGGCGCGTGTATGGCCGGCGCTGCAAGGAGAAGGTGCACACGGTCCTAGCGGCAGTTTAGGAATTCTTAAATTAGGAAGTTACAATTAGGCAAGTTTACTATAGAAAAGTCTCATTAAGGAAGTTTGCATTAGAAAGGATATTACCTTCCAAGTTAGTCTGTATTGCATTAGGAAGAATAATACCTTCCAAGTCAGTTTGTACCCCTTTATATACGCAGCATATGCATCAATAAAAATCAGCAAAGGATTGGGTTATTCCCAACCTCCCTTGCGCCAAATCCCGCTGCTCCCCTCTTCCTCGCGTACTGTTCATCCACGGTACTGTTCATCCACGCCACCGTCACGGCGTCCCGACGCAATCCTCATCCACCTGAGGTGATTTTTCCTTTCCGACTCCGCTCCTAGTGCTCATCTCCTTATATAATTACTTTATGGATATTGGTTTTCTAAGTTAATAACTTATATTATGTTTATTTGAAAACCGTTATAACGCACGGACGTTCAGCTAGTTATTAGTAATAAAAGAGTTGGAGAGAATGAAGTGCGCTTCTGATCAGTGTTAATGGCTCGTGCGGTGTATCAACAGGGAAAAGTCTTTTATTTTGGAAAAAAAATCGTTAGGGGGTGAAATCACCAAAAATTCGGAATTTCGGTTGAAAATTTCGATGAAGTGTTCGAACAGACATTTAATTTTGGAAGAAATTGAACCAAAATTTGGATGAAACTGGACCGAAAAGAGGAAATCAGGGCACAAAAAGAGAGGAAACAATGTGCAAGTGAGAATTTAAGGCAAGCAATAATTGGGAAAAAGGGACTGTTGTAGAATCAGGAGTTCAGGACACTGAGATGTTTCAATACATGACATGCTTATTACAGTTAAACAAAATCCACTCTCATTTTGCTTTTAACCTTTTCTCCATAAAAGACAATTCAATGCATGAGTAGCAGGTACACATCTTTAATCCCATGAATTCACAGGCATTCAACGAGAAACTATTAATGAGAAGCTGATAAACAGACATACATTGAAACCTGATTCTTTTGTGTCAGCATGAGTACATGACACATGACATTACATAAAAATTTGTCTGGTTGAGATTTGAAGGAAATAGAAACAACTTATTCGATAACAATTCCACCAACAAATAATACGACCTATGAAACAATGAGATAAAACCCAGTGAAGTCAACCAGTAGGGGTGGGAGACAATATGAACAACATCAAGTTGTTTTACCACTTGTCATCCACAATACACATTTTGATTACTTAATAGTGCAGTCAAGAACAGAAGTATAATAGCATGTTAGTAAAGCTGGTATTTTAGGACATCAGCCCAAGTTGTCGTACAAAAATCTGTAGTAAATCTCACCACAGATCACCATTACTCAATTCTAATTAGTTTATCAACTAGGTGACCACTCTTCCAAGTTTTCTGAGTAAATAAAAGGGACCTCTAATGAAATTTACTGAAAAATTTTACCACATTGAGCTCTTCAGCATGTGAAAGTTTCAGACCAGTACCTTCCAATGCCAGTAAACTGTACATTAGGCTATTAGCATCAGCAATCACAAATAAGCATATACATCAGATCAACATAAATTTTCGGTTTCAGATTTCCATGATTGGGTTTCGGTTTCAGTTTCAGATTTAAGATTTAAGATTTCCTTGATAATGCCATCAGAAAGAAAACGCTAGCATGAAAGTTTTAGTTTGATTTGATTTTGTGTTTGAGTTGAGTTGAGTTGATTTGATTTGATTTGATTTCAAAATTTTTAGTTTGATTTAGGTTTCAAGTTCAGTTCAGTTTTAGTTTGATTTGATTTGCTTGGTTTCATTTTCGAGTTTGATTTTTGAGTTTTGAGTTTGGTTTGATTTTAGTTTTAGTTTCAGATTTCAAAATTTTCAGTTTCAGTTTCAGATTTCAAAATCAATTTCAGATTTTCATAATGCAGTAAACATAGAATAATTTTCAGTTTCAGATTGCCAAAATCTTCAAATGCAATGAATTAAAAAAAATTATTCACATGCAAAGCAATAATTAACGAGGTCCTAAATTATGGAGATAAAAACATGTGAGACTGAAGTTGAACAACCACTACGACAACAATTAACAATTAAAAACCATAAATTCTTCCAGGTTAAACAACAATAAAAAGTTCAACAACTAATAGGAAAAACCACAACCAAAAGTTCAGCTCTTTAACCAGCACTCCAGCTCTACCATGCCGGCTATGCAAAACAAAATCATGCCTTGTCGAACAGTGCAGCTCAGTATGTTATGACCTGATACAAAGAACATGATGCAGATTAATAATGGCACAACCACAAGATTAACAACCTCCTATTAAGAGAATAATTGCTATGAAATACCTCAGCTCACTACATGTGAAATATCTCGGCTAATAGAGGCTTGAGAGGTCCTTCTTCTTCGTCTTGACCGGCTTTGACCATTGAGGACGATGACCGTAAGCCTCTCTATCTTTTGCGATCTCCTCATATTCTTCTCCTCCACTACTATCATCATGACCATCATCGCCGTCATCCTTGGATGAGGTTTCCTCAAACTCATCCTTTTCATCATCGTCATCACTCTCCATAAATTCTTCCTCTTCATCCACCATTGGCATCTTTTCTTTCTTCACCTTTTCCTTTCTTCCAGCCATAGTTACCAGAAACGCGGTTCATTCGAGTCGCTGTACGGGATTCGGGTTCGTAGTTCACCACTTTTTTTTTCCAATTTCCACTGCGAACATGAACCCCATACCCTAAACCAGTTTGGGTTCAATGAATCTGGTTCGCAATTCATGGGGTTTTATAGCGAATCCGGTAATTATGCTTCTAGCGCGAGAAAGCTTCCTCTTTCAGTTCACTCGACGTATTAAATCAAGAATGACCTGAGATGGGGATCCTCCCTCATCTAGAATCGGGCATGATTCACTTCGGGACTTATTAAGCCAAACAGTACGGCATCCATCATTATTGCACATGGATCAAGGTCCTTCTCACCATGTTCAATCTCGTTTTGCTGGATGCGCAGTTTCAAATTGTAATGGACATGTACCAACTTATGCAACTTCTCATAACCTAACCGGTTTCTCACCTTGGTATGAACTAATGCGAATGTGCTTCAATTGTGTTCACACCCGCTAGATGAGACACATTGTGAGACGATCCGCAAGGCATATTTTTGCAAGAGTTTGACTTCTCCACATGTTAGAACCACCAGGTGGTGGTTGCAAAATGAAAATAACACAAATTATTGGAGGAAAGTACTTTTCAATGGTCATTAGATCCGAATTTGTTTCACTTACTTGGGCTAACCATGGATGCTCCTAGGCGTGCCATCACTCCATCAAACTTCCCTTTAGAAGCACAAAATAACTCAAATTGAGCAAGTACACTGCTTTGCGATATGAATTGAGTCACTATCACGCCTATTACATCGATTAGTGCTTGACATAGTAAACTTTTTGCTAAAACAATACTTGTAGTGGCCTTCGGGATCAAGGACAACAACTACATGGAAAAAGAAGACAACGTACATTAGAATGCATGAGAATTACCTAATACATAATTTCATACTATTACTTTCTCATTACCTGCAACCATCATAGTGTCCTCGTATGGATAGCTAACCCTACGGGAAACCTTACTCATACATCTATCCACTTCCTTTGCCCTTGTTGGACCGAAAAGGCGGCTAGAGGGGGGGTGGTGAATAGGAGCATGATCTCTTTTTCTCCTTGATCGGATTTAACACGATTTTCACTCCAATAGCTATGAAAGCTATGAAGATCAATATACAAGCATAGCGGAAGACTTGTATTGAATCTAATTAAAACCCCGAAGCAAATAGACCTAAATTACCAAAAACTCAGAGTTGGGTGGTCAGACCTCTCACCAGGGGCAGTCTGACCTCCCACCATGGGCGGTCTGACCTCTAACTAGTTAGCGGTCAGACCTCCAGGCCAATGAACAGTAAAATCAGCCTGAACTCAAAATCACAAATAGGTCTAACTTTTGATCCACAACTCCAAACCTCACGAAACTTGAAACATACCTTCTTTAGGATGTCAGAAACCTATTCCAATCAACGATCGTGAAGATCGTTGCCAAAGTTCCGACCTTTTTCTGTTTTAGTGAAGGTTGCTCCAAAACCGAGCCAAAAACAAAATATGATCTAAACACTTGCTCGTGGGTGATTGATGATCAAGATGAACCTAGATGAATTCCCACATGTCACAGCAAGCTAGATGTAGGCCAGAAACTAAAGGAAAACTCACGGATCAAAGAAAGCACCAAAATCACAAAATAGAGAGCAAGAGCAAAAAGAGACTCATCTTGAGGAATCTTGCTTGGATTGATTTCGGATTGATGTTGGTTTACATCCACTCCATCCAGGAGGACAAAGACTCAACAAATGAGCACACAATCAATCTATCTTCCTAGAATCCTAACCTCTCCACTATTCTCTCCTAACCCTAAAACACAAACTAGGGTTTTAGATATAAGGGTAGGGAGTGCACAACCAGCACCCTCCCCTATTTATAGTGGAGGCGAGCTTCTAGAAGGATATTCCTAATGGGCACCCGTTAAGCCCACACGCAAACAGGTTTCACTTACGCACACATCTTAAAGCGTCGTCTTCATCTTCTCTTGACCTAAACCGCTTCTCCTTGTGCCGTCTTGCGCCGCGGGTTAGACAAAGGTCACCAAGGCGGTATTTGTTACCAAAATACCCCTTCTCGATCCTCTCCGAAGACTTAGTCCAATATTCATGAAGCAATCCCATGCTTCGCCACGTGTAGGTTGATCAACGACTCTCTTCATGTCGGCAAGTTTCTTCCATCTGGCTCCCACCGAAACCACCATGGCACTTGCACTGACCCCGTGCTGCTTAATGCAACCCATCGCACCGAACTTCCCGTTCGGTCATCATTGTCCATTTTGCGCCATGCTTGAGTCTACTGACTTCACGTGGCATCCTCGATCGTTTTGAACCTCAGCTCTCCAAGCCTAGTCTTGATCATCCTCGCCGTTGACCGTCATTAACCTCCAAGCGTCCTACACAACAATAGACAAAGAAATCGATTTCGGGAACAAGTTCTTCACAACATGACCCACGTTAGTCAAAACATGCATCATGCAACACATATGCACTGAAACCTATGAACTTGATCTAACCAAACAATCATCGCCACCAAGATGGCCGACGAACAAGTCAAAACCGGTCAGACCGCCACCCATGGCCGGTCTGACCGCCCCCCTGGACAGTCTGACCGCCACTAGGCTGCCGGTCTGACCGCCCTCAAGGGACTTAGCCAAATTTCCACCCTGGAAATCCGAAACTCTCTGGAATTTTTAAACAAATAGAACTTTTGACTCGAAGCTCCAAAAATATGAGACCAAGTGTAGAAGAATCCCCTCTCTTGCCTACACTCTCTATTTTTGGCCCAGCTCCAAACTCAAAAGAAACTTTATGGCCGGTTAGATCGCTGCCGAAAGGTCGGTCTGACCGCTGGCCACTCGACCTGAGGGTTGGCCGGTCTGACCTCCAGTGGTGGCGGTTTGACCACCACGTGAGCAGTCGGCAAGAACTTTGGCGGTCGGCCACTGGAACTTGACAGCGTGTGAACTTCGCCGAAAACAAGTGTTTCGACAAACCTTCAACGTCATTGCCAATTGTATCATCATCCTAAGATCGTGAGCATATCCTCATGATATCCACAATCTCTCCTTAATGAACACATTGGCAATTTCCCAAAAATGTAAGTTTTGGGGTTTGAGAATGAAAATACTCACGTTTTCGCGCAAAGACACAACTTGGTCCAAAGGTAAGAGAAAGCAATGGAAATGACCAAGTTGGCTTCAGATTAGCATAAGCAGGTGAGATCAAGTAAAAGAAAGCAAGAAAGCTTCAATTTCCAAAGGACAGTAAAAAATCTTACTTAAGGTCCATGTGAAAGAACAATTGTTCAATTTGACCTTTGATCATTGTGAGGTTCCAAGAATTGCAAATCAAGTTCAGAAAATGACAATAAGATCATAAACATGCAAATAAGATACTCCCCCTCACTATGATCATCATTTTTCAGAAAACTTCAATTTCTCCATTTTTCTCCAAATAGCTCCCCTTTTTAACATTTTTGTTACATCTTCTCCCCCTTTGACAATGGAATCATCAAGGAATCACGTCTTCCTAACGTCCAGAGATAACAAATGCAGAAATGAGGAAAAAACATAAGAAAGAGCATGCATGAAATGCAATGGAGTGACTACATTTTTTTTTGTAATTTTCAATTTTTAGTACAAGAAGTTTTGAAGACTTTCCAAAAGAACAAGCTAGCATTTCTACTATTAATCAATACATATCAAGCGTTAAAGCGCTAGTAAGATCATGTTAAGACATATATATCAAAGCTAAGCTAGAAGGCTCAAGATAAAGCGATAAATTTTTAACAATTTAAGCAAGGCTTCACATTTAGCAAGTTCATCAACAGGGATCCTAAAATGATAATGGCCATGTCAGAATGTTAATGTGAGATCAAGAAGCTAACAACAACCATTCTAGAGACAAAAAGTCCTAAATCGAATCATTTTGCTCAAAGAGCCTAAATCCCTTTTTTAACAATAGTTTTTCATTTGCAATGAATATTGAAGTTTGTAGGACCGGAAAGGCGCCTAGAGGGGGATGAATAGGAGCTTTAACAGTATTTCGCTTTGATTATATTCAATTCGCAAATCACTCCAATAGCTATGAGAGCTATGAAGATCAATGAACAAGTATAGTGGAAACCTTGTATTGAATCCTAATCATACCCCCAAACCACAGCAACAAAAACACAAAGAGTGCTGAAGACAGGGAAATCGGTAATACCTCTGTATATGGGCGGTATTACCAGATATCGGTAATACATCTGTTTATGGGCGGTATTACCGATTCTACTGGAGCTCAGCCCGAACCAAAACAAAATTGACACAACTTTTGATCTACAACTCCAATCTTTATGAGACTTGAAATATAACTTCTTTAGGAGGTTGAGAATCTATTCCAATCAAGGATTGAGAAGATCCACGTCAAAGTTTCAACCTTTTTCCATTTGAACGAAGTTTGCTTCAAAATCGGGTCAAAAAGCAAAACATGATCTAAATCTTGCTCGTGGGAAAAGAATGATCAAGATGGACTTAGATGCACTCCCACATGTCATAGCAAGCTAGAACACCAAAAAGATTTAAGAGAAAAGCGATGGATCATCAAAAACTTCAAATCATCAAAATAGAAGGCAAGAACAAAAGAGACTCATCTTTGGGAACTTGCTTGGATTGATTTGAGGTTGAGGATTGATGTTTACAGCCACTCCATCCTGGAGGACAAAACTCAATACATGAGCACACGATCAATCAATCCCTAGAACCCTAACCTCTCTTTCCTTCTCTCCAAAGCCCTAAAACAAACTAGGATTTTTCTCAATGAAGTGCTTGAGGACTGCTGGACAGCACCCCCTTCTATTTATACTAGAGGCTAGCGTCTAGGGAATATTCTAATTTGGGCACCCGTTAAGCCCACACACAAACGAGTTTAACTCACGCACGCATCTTAAAGTGTCATCTTCATCTTCTCTTAACCTAAACTGCTTCTCCTTGCGTCGTCTTGCGCCGCGGTTTAGCCAAAAGGTCACCAAGGCGGTATTTAGGTGAAATTACCAAAATACCCCTTCTCGATCCTTCTCCGAAGACTGAGTCCAATCTTGGTGAAGCAATCGCCTGATTCACCATGTGTGCTTGAGTTTCCTGACCTCACCCGAGCATCCTCGATCGTTCTAGACCTCAGCTCTCCAAGCTTAATCCCGATCATCCTCGCCGTTGACCGTCGTTGATTTGCAAGCCACCTACACAGCAATGGACCAAGAAATCGTTTCCGAGAACAAGTTCTTCACAACTTGACCCACGTTAGCCACAACGTATCCCATATACAAGTCTCAAACTAAATCAACATTTTAGTACAAGCACGGTACTACCACCAAATAATATCCGATACTACCGCATCGCGGTAGTACCGCTCCCAACACTGCGGTCATACCGCCACCAGGGAAAACCCAAAAATCCCCGAACACATCTCCTCTAGAATTTCCATACCGCTAGGATCCGATATTACCGCCATGTGGTACTACCGACGTGAAACTTGCGGTCATACCGCCTGACAGTAATACCGCTGTACACAAGCGGTCATACCGCGCTGAGGTAATACTGCAATATAAAGCCGGTACTACCATTATCCTGGCACTTTGCTGATCTTTGCTGAAAACAGGAGATTCAACAAATATTTAAACCAATTGCTAATTGTATCATCACCTAAGATCATGAGCATATCCCTATGATATCCACAATCTCCTCCTTAATGAACACATTGGCAATTTCCTAAAAATGTAAGTTTTGAGGTTTGAAAGAAAAAGAATTCAGTTTTTCGCGCAAAGGTACAACTTGGTCCTAAGACAAGAGAAAGCAAGGGAAATGACTAAGTTGGCTTTAGAATGGTTTCAGCAAGTGAGATAAGACAGAAGAAGTCAAGAAAGCTTCAATTTCCATAAACAAGTCGAAAATCTCACTTAAGGTCTATATGAAAGAACAATTGTTCAATATGACCTTTGATCATTGTGAGGAACCAAGAAAGAAAAGCAATTCAAGTTCAGAAATAGCAATAATATCATAAGAATGCAAATGAGATGCTTTCCCTCACTATGATCATCAATTTTCTCAGAAAATAGCATTTTCTCCCTATTTGACCAAAAAGCTCTAAAACACAACATTTTTACAAATCTTTCTCCCCCTTTGACAATGGATTCATCAAGGTGCATGGAAGAAGATAGAGCATGAATGAAATGGAATGGCTGCAATCTATTGTTATTATTTTTTTCATTTTTAGTAAAAGGAGCCATGAAGATTATCCAAGAAGACTGTACAAGTATTACACAAAGCTATATTATGTGAAGTAGCTATATTTCATCATGGCATGAACATATACAGCAAAGCTAAGGCCAAAATAGCAATAATATGAGATTAAATGAAATTATAGGACCGAAAGGCACCTAGAGGAGGGGCGGGGGGTGAATAGACGCTTTCTCAAATTTCACCTTAATTAGATTCAACACGAACTTTTCTCCAATAGCTACGAAAGCTAAGAAGATCAGTGTATACGCATAGTGAAAGCCTTGTGTTGAATCTAATCAACCCCCAAAGCAAAAGATCCAAAAGGTGAAGATCAAAACCTCGGGCCCGGTCAGATCGACGGCTATTCTTGTCGATCAAGGGCGATCGACCCGGCTTAAGAGCGGTCTGACCGGACCTGACGATGAACAGGAAAAACAGCTCGGGTTCCAAAACAAAAATCAATCAAACTTTTGATTTACACGGCCAAACTTGACCAAACTTGGAACACACCTTTCCAAGGATATCTGGAACCTGTTCCAAGTGACAATCGAGTAGATCCACGTCAAAGTTATGACCTTTTTCCATTTTACCGAAGGAAGGTTCAAAACCGAGCAAAAACAAAAAACTTGATCCAAAACCTACTCGAGGGAGATTGATGATCAAGATGATCCTAGATGTATTCCCACATGTCACAGCAAGGTAGATGGGGGCAAAAAACCACTAGAAACCCATCGGATCAAAGAAACACCCAAAATCACCAAATGAGAAGGAAGAACACAGGAAGACTCATCTTTGAATAATCATCTATAGATTGATTCGCGATTGTTCTTTGATTCTGACCACTCCCTCAAGGAGGACAAGAGCTCAATCCTTGAGCACACACTCAACTCATCTCCCTAGAACCCTAAGCCTCTCCTTTCTCTTCTAACCCCTAACACCAAACTAGGGTTTACAAAATGAAGTGCTTCCAGACTGCTTGACAGCACCCCCTCCTATTTATAGTGAGGCTTAGCTTCTAGAAAAGTTAACCCTAATGGGCTCCCGTTAAGGCCCAACACAAACGGGACACACGCACGCATCTTAAATTGTCTTCTTCATCTTCTCTTGACCTAAACCGCTTCTCCATGCACCGTCTTGCGCCGTGGTTTAGTCCAAGGTCACAAGGGCGGTTTTTGGTGAAATTACCAAAATACCCCTTCTTGATCTTTCTCCGTAGACCAAGTCCAATCTTGGTGAAGCACTCGCCTGCTCTGCCACGTGTAGGTTGATCAACGGCTCTCATCATGTCGGCAAGTCTCTCCCGTCCGGCTCCCGCTGAAACCACCAAGGCACTTGCACCGACCCCCGCGTCGCTTGATCCTACCCGTCGCACCAAACTGCCCGTTCGATCATCTTTGTCCATTCTGCGCCATGCTTGAGTCTCTTGACCTCACCCGGCATCCTCGATCGTTCTGGATCTCAGTTCTCCTAGCTTAGTCCAGATCATCCTCGCCGTTGACAGTCGTTGACCTACAAGCTACACAGCAATAGACCAAGAAATCGTTTCCGGGAACAAGTTCTTCACAACTTGACCCACATTGGCCAAAACATGCAATAAGAAACATATATGCAATGAAAACCATGAACTTGACCCAACGAACACACATTGCCACCGAGTTGGCCAATGAACAAGCCAAAACCGGTCACACTGCCACTTTAGCCGGTCTGACCGCCCCCAGGCCGGTCTGATCGCCAGACAAAGGCCGGTCTGACCGCCAGTCCACGACTTAGGCAAATTTCCAATCTAGAAACCCGAATCTTATCTGGAAATTTCAATCGAATAGAACTTTTCACTGGAAGCTCCAAAAATTATGAGACCAAGGCAGAAGAACCCTCTCACTTGACTACACCTCTATTTTTGGCCCACTCAAAATCCAAAGATCCTAAAGGGCGGTCCGACCGCTTCGTGATGGCCGGTCAGACCGCTCCTCTCGGCCGGTCGGTCGCCAAAGGCACATTCGAGAAAAATGGCGAGGCATGGCCGGTCCGATCGCTCCCATGGCCGATCAGACTGGCCAGAGGTTCGGCGAATGAACCTCGCCGAAAACGGGTGATTCCGCAACCCTCAATGCCATTGCCAATTATCTCATCATCCTAAGATCATGGGCATATCCCTATGATATCCACCATCTCCCCCTTGATGAACACATTGGCAATTTCTTAGAAAATGTAAGTTTGAGGTTTAAAAAGTAAAATACTCGACGTTTTCGCATAAAGGCACAACTTGGTCCAAATGCAAGAGAAAGCAATGGAAATGACCAAACTGGCTTCAGAATAGTATAGGCAAGTGAGATACAGCAAAAGAACGTACAAACCTTCAATTTCTAGAGAATAGCCAAAAATCTCACTTAAGGTCCATATGAAAGAACAATTGTCCAACATGACCTTGGATCATTGTGAGGTTGCAAGAATTGCAAATCAAATTCAGAAAAGACAATAAGATCACAAAAATGCATATGAGATGCTCCCCCTTACTATGATCATCAATTTTCATGAAAATTTATTTTCTCCTTCTTCATTTTTACCAATTCTCCCCCTTTGACCATGGATTCATCAAGGTGCATAGAGGAAGATAGAGCATGAATGACCTGGAATGGCCGCAATTTATTCAATTTTTAGCAAAGGGAGCCATGAGAATTATCCAAGAGGACTGTACAAGTATTACACCAAGCCATATTATGTGAAGTAGCTATGTTTCATCAAGGCAAAACATATATAGCAAAGTTAAGACCAAAGGAGCAATAATCTAAGATCAAATGAAATTTTAGCATGACAAGGTGCTAAAGATCATAGTTTAGCTACAGGTATCCAAAAATGAGTCAAGCTATGTCTATAAGCAAAATGAAGCCCAGAAACTAGAAAATGAGTCAATTTTGAGCGCTATGAGTGTAGTTGTGAATCAATTTGTTCAAGCATTTGGAATTTTGCACATTTAGCATTTTGCTGAAAATTTTTGGTTTTATCTTAGTAAAGCAAGTCCTAGACTAGGAGCCATCCACAATTGCCTCCTAAGCTTCAACCAATTGACAATTTGTTTTCTTAGCATTATGCTAGATCTCAAGCTTTGCCACGGCCATCTCAAGCAAGAAGCTTAAGATAGTGGTCTAAGTCATCCAAAACTCCCCCTGAGTTCATGCCTAGTGCAATAGCAAGCCATCTTATGAGAAAGAATTGGTGAGATCAGTTTTTTCGCACAGAAAAACTCATTTTTCATTTGCTTGACTTAAGAACAATCATAGGTCAATTTAAAGCTCAAAGTAAGTTCAAGACTCAATTTAACCTATATGACATGGCGTGAATCATGAGAGGATCACTATGGCAAAACTAGTCACAAGATCCAACAAGTCATGTTTTGATTTAATTTTCTCACAGATAATAAAGCTAGCATGGCAAAAGCTAAGCTATACATGAAAAGCCATAAAAGAAATCTAGCAAACTAGCACAAGACATGGCAGGATATAAAATATGAAACCATGTCCTATAAGGATAATAATCAAAGCTCCACAAGACTATATTACAATGCAAGTTGCTAAATTTAAAATACAGTATGATACAATGAATGCAAAAAAAGCCATCTCCCCCTCAAAACAGGCCAAGAGAACTAATAACACCCAAATCTCCCTACAAAGAAGCAAAACGAGAAGAATCAAGAGACTTAATGAAAATATCCGCAACCTGCTGCTCAGACTCTACAAAGTGAAACACAACATCACCCTTCTCTACATGGTCTCTAAGGAAATGATATCGAACGTCAATGTGCTTGGTCCGTGAGTGTTGCACTGAGTTTTTGGCAACGTTAATGGCAGAAGTGTTGTCACAGAAAAGAGGAACTGTACCCAGAGATAACCCATAGTCCCGCAGAGTAGATAAGATCCAGAGAACTTGAGAGCAACTCAGCTCTGACTACATACTCGGCAGGCGGTGTCTTTGTGCAACAGAGGATTGTTTCCTAGATGACCAAGAGATAAGAGATGTGCCTAAGAAATGACAAGTGCCAGAAGTAATCTTCCTATCCACTCTACACCCCGCAAAATCAGCATCAGAAAAAGCCCGAATGGAGAGAGCAAAATCAGAAGAATACCAAAGCCCAAAGTCAAGAGTGTCCTGGAGGTACGTGAAAATGCGACGCACTACTTGACGATGAGAGGCACTAGGGAAAGCCTAAAATCGAGTGCACAGACACATAGCAAACTGTATGTCCGGCCTCGACGTCGTGAGGTAGAGAAGAGAGCCAATCATGCTGTGGTACTCCTTCTGGTCCACGGGCTCTCCATCCTCATCAGGGTCCAGCACGGTGGATGTAGCAATGGGAGTAGACATTGGCCTATTGCTTCCCATGTCGAAGCGCCGAAAAAGATCCTTTGTGTACTTGCTTTGATGAATGAAGGTGCCTTCTTTCAGTTGCATGACTTGAAGACCAAGGAAGAAGGTCAATTCGCCCATCATGCTCATCTCGAACTCCCTGCTTATAGAATCTGAAAATCTGGACACCAAAGCATGAGAAGAACCATCGAATATAATTTCATCCACATAAATCTGAACCAATAAAAAGTCACTGCCATGCCTGAGAGTGAACAAGGTTTTATCAACCATTCCCATTTTGAAATCATTTTTAAGCAAGAAACTCTTAAGCCTATCATACCAAGCTCTAGGGGCTTGCTTCAATCCATTCAAGGCTTTGGAGAGCTCAAACACATGGTTTGGGAATTTAGGATTTTCAAAACCAGGAGGTTGCTTGACAAAGACCTCTTCTTCTATGAAGCCATTAAGGAAAGCATTCTTGACATCTATTTCAAAAAGCTTAAAGCCCTTAGATGCCGCGAATGCAAGCAAAATGTGAATATCTTCTAATCTAGCTACAGGAGCAAAGGTCTCCTCAAAGTCTAAGCCTTCTACCTGGGAATAACCTTGAGCTACAAGTCTAGCCTTGTTGCAAACTACCAACCCATCATCACTTTGCTTATTTTTGAAAATCCATTTTGTTCCAATTACATTATGATTAGGTGGAAGTTCAACTAAGGTCTAGACTTTGTTTCTTTCAAAAATTTTAAGCTCTTCATATATGGCATTGACCCAAGAGGAATCAGATAAAGCATAGGTGACATCTCGGGGTTCAAAAGATGTGACAAAAGAAGAATGTGCATGAGAATATGGAGAGAGATAAACCTGGAGCGAGTGACTCGCTCATGAAGATCCCCAATCATCTGCTCAGATGGATGCTGTCGCTGAATGTGAAGAGGAGGTCCTGGTGCAGAAGTGGCCTCTACCTCATGAGCCGTGGAGGTAGGAGCAGATCCACTCACATCGTTGGTGAAGGTGGGAGGAGGCTGCTCAGCTAAAACTGGAGAAGTAGAAGCAGGCTCTCCAACCATCTCAGAAGTGACTGGAGGATGGATTGGGTCCTCATCCTCAGAGTCGTCATCGACGAAGATACTCTCCGAAACCTGTGAACCTGCATCATCAGGTCTAGTACCAGGACTAGCCTCATCAAAAGTAACTTCGCAAGTCTCAACAATTTTAGTAGTATCCAAATTAAATACACGGTAGCCACGAGAATGAGCAGGATATCCAAGAAATATGCCATCAGAACATCTTGATTCAAATTTATCTAGGTTGCCATGTTTACGAATGAAGTATTTGCAACCAAAAATCTTGAAATGAGAGACCTTAGGCCTATGATCAAATCTAAGCTCAAAAGAAGTCTTGCCTATGACAGATCTCAAGAACACCCTGTTGGACACATAGCAAGCAGTAGAGATCGCCTTAGCCCAAAACCTCCTCAGTGTACTATGCTCATCTAGTATGGTCCTGGCCATCTCTACAAGAGTCCTGTTCTTCCTCTCTACAACATCATTCTGCTGGGGAACTCTAGGTGAAAGAACTGGTGCTCAAGTCCCCTATCAGTGCAGAAAGTGGCAAAGGAAGAGTTCTTGAATTCTGTCCCATTGTCACTCCTAATGGCTCTCAAAGCTCTAGGAAGATCAACAGCTAGTCTAAGGACCAATTCTCTAAAATAACCAAAAGCCTCATCCTTAGAAACCAGAAAATAAACTCATGAATATCTGGAGAATTCATCCACTATCAAAAGCACATACCATTTCCCACTTGCAGACTGAACTGTAGAAGGGCCAACAGTGTCTAAGTGCAAGAGTTGACCTGGTCCATCAGTCATCACTAAATTAAGAGGCAGATGAGAAGCTAAAACCATCTTACCATGTCTACAGGGAGTGCACACAAGGTCTCTAACAGGCTTAAGTCTAGGCAACCTTTTAATCAAGTCCTTGCTACTGATCCTGGTCAAATGATCAAAGCCTATATGTCCAAGTCTACGATGCCACAAAACTAGATCATGAGAATCAGAAGCCACGAGACATCTAGGACTGGAAGCAAAAGAGATATTGAAATCAGCACAAAAGATCTTCTCAAACCTGGAGATCCCAAAGACATGCTCACCGGAGGAGTCTAGAACTCTACACTCACCACTCTTAAACCTCACTTCCAGGCCCTCATCAAGAAGCTGAGAAACAGATAGCAAATTATACCTCAGCTTACTTACCAAAGCGACGTCCTTAAGTATGAACTTGTTGTTGACGCGTACTGTGCCCTTGGCTGTCACGGTCCTAGTAGAAGCATCCCCAAATGTGATCAATTCATTGCCGCATGCACGTGTGAGGGAGGAGAACCACCTAGAATCTCCAGTCATGTGTCGAGAACACCTGGAGTCAACAAGCCATATGTCCTCCTTCCTCGCACGACGGACCTACAGAGAACGAACAGGAAACATTTGTGCCTCAGTACTAGGGTTAGTGATAAAAGACTTAGGAATCCAGTACTGAGTCACACGATGCTTAGGCAAAGCAGTAGAAGCAGCAATAAAATGGTTAGGAGAAAAATCATAAGAATGCACACGTGAAACACCTAGACCTCTCCTAATTGACCTACCAAAGGGTCGGTACTCCCCCTGTCTAGATGCTACCCGTGCTGTCTCCTCACGATATCCCAACCCAAAATGCTGTCTAGAGCCACCAAAAGAATCAAAGAAGTCATCTACAAACCTAGGCTTATGTCTAGCATGAACGATAGGTTGCCTGGCTCTAGAGACTATAGCAGGTGTAGGAACTCCTCTAATGGACCTCAAAGCACTTATCCTCTCCTTCGTCTCAATCTTGGTTCTACAGAAGCAGAACTCAACAATGTGACCATCCTTCTTGCAAAAGGTGCAATGGTACTTGACCTTTTAAGGGGTCTGACCTGTTGAAGTAGAAGCACCTGACTTGCTAGAAGGGGTTTGGGCAAAACCTGCAGATCTAAAGACTACCTTAGATGGCTCAGGGGGTTCTACCTCAAACTTGCCACTCTCAACAGCTCTCACAACCTTAGGTGGGTGATTCTTGGAATACTCTAGGGAATTAAATCCTAGGCCACTCTTCTTCACACTCACCTTAGATTGGTCGGGGATCATGTTAAGGTTCTTCTTCCCATTAGAAAATCTCTCAAGAGTCTTTTTGAGGTAATCATTTTCTTTGGCTAGGTCCTTACAGGTGACACACCTATTCGACTTGATTGTCCTAACAAGCTTTTCTTTAACAAAAGCTACCTCAACCTTTAAAGCCTCACAAGACACACATGAAGCATTCTTAATCCTACTCACTTGCTTTTTGAATTTGACTCTAAATGCCTCTCGTATTTCATCTAAATTTGTCCCAATTTCAGTACAAAAAGCACAAGAAGCAGAATCAACAACTTTCTTGGAAGCAGTCATGGACATGGATTGTTCAATTTTAGATTTCTCCTCTAGAGTCTTATTCAAAGCATCATTCTCAACTGTGAGTTTAAGACAGTTTTCACATGAAGTAGTCTTAGAATGAACAACCATTTCAGTCATTTCTTCCATTTTAATTTTATTATCCTCATAATGAGAACAAGTGTGACTAGCATCAAACTTCAGCAATTCTTTTGTAGCACTATCTAACTTCAATTCAAGCAAAGCACAATTTGAGCACGATGAAGAAATAGCATCTACAGTAGTCACATCTGGAGCAATAGCATCCATCCAAGCAGGACTAGATTTGAGAGATTCTAGTTCATCTAGAGCATCTTTAAGTTGATTTGCAATAGAGGAATGAGTAGATTTTAGTTTGGTCAATTCATCATGCAAGCTAGAGCAAGAATCACAATCATCAGCAGGATTAATGGATTTGAGCCTAACCACTTCTAGGTTCAGGTTGTCAATCATGATATCCTGTTTCTTAATTATTTTAGCTTGCCTTTTTAGATTTCGTTGAGCAACAACCAAAGCATGTTTCATTTCATTTGGTGAGGGGCATACCTCGTCGGGATCACTGAAGAGCTCGTCATCGTTGGAGGAGTCGATGTCGTGGCTGTCCTTGGCCATGAAGCACATGCTGGTGAAGTCCTGGGCCTTCTTCTTGCCATGGGAATCATCATCGTCGTCCTCCGTCCCTGAGTCCACATCGCTCATATCAACATTCTCAAGAGCGGCAAGGACCCGGTTGACGAACTTCTTGTAGTTGGGCTTCTTGGCTTTCGCATCCCGAGGTTGAGGACGCCTCCGGAAGTCCTTCTCCTTCTTGCCCTTCAGCTTGGAGCATTTGGCCCGAATGTGGTTTGGCTCACCACACTCAAAGCAGATAACAGGGCCACCTCTCCTTCTGCTCCTCACCTTGTTGTAGGCGCTCGTGAATTTTGTGGATAGGAGGGCTAAGTCATCCTCAGGTAGCTTCTTTAGCTGCTCATCGCTCAAAGAGTGTAAAGCGGACAATGAAAACCCAGATGAGCCAAAATCCAAAGAATTAGAAGAACTACCCTTAGATGGGTCAATCACTAAAGCCACCGACTCTGTCTTGGGGAGACGCGAGATGAAGTCAATCTCATGTGTCTTTAACCTCGAGTAGAGCTTATTCATGGTAAGCTCACTCATGACAGTGTTGTCATTGATGGAAGTGATTTTTATCCCCCAAACTTTCACATCAAGAGCACCCAAAAGGCGACGTGCATTTTTAGATTCTGTGAATACAAGATCCACAGCACGCAAGTCATGAAGGATTTTTGAGAATCTTCCCCACAACTCATCTAAAGATTCACCGAGCCTTTGTTCGATCTTTGAGTATTCTTTCTTGAGTTGGTTCTGTCTCACTTCCTTGATCGCAGTAGAGCCCTCGTGGTAATTACAAAGGATCTTCCAGATCTCATGAGCAGACCTCAAATAAGCGACACACTCAAACTCAGATCGACTAAGCCCTTGAATTAAGAAGTTTCGAGCCTTGCTATTTGCCTCCACATCTGGAGTGATCACATCGTTATTGGCTGGCACAACATAAGGATTTTTGACCTTAAACCAAATTGCGTGCCCTTGAGCCTCGATGTAGGCATGCATGCGGGTCTTCCAGTGAGCAAAATCGACTCCATCAAACACAGGTGGTTTGGTGGAATACTTGTCAGACGCCATGGCTCCTAAGACCGGTTAAGATCTATGAGAAGAGCTAACCGGGCTCTGATACCACTTGTAGGACCAGAAAGGCGCCTAGAGGGGGGGGTGAATAGGAGCTTTAACAGTATTTCGCTTCGATTAGATTCAATTCACAAATCACTCCAATAGCTATGAGAGCTATGAAGATCAATGAACAAGTATAGTAGAAACCTTGTATTGAATCCTAATCATACCCCCAAATCATAGCAACAAAAACACAAAGAGTGCTGAAGACAGGAAAATCGGTAATACCTCTGTATATGGGCGGTATTACCAGATATCGGTAATACCTCTGTTTATGGGCGGTATTACTGATTCTACTGGAGCTCAGCCTGAACCAAAACAAAATTGACACAACTTTTGATCTACAACTCCAATCTTTATGAGACTTGAAACATAACTTCTCTAGGAGGTTGAGAATCTATTCCAATCAAGGATTGAGAAGATCCACGTTAAAGTTTCAACCTTTTTCCATTTGAACGAAGTTTGCTTCAAAACCGGGTCAAAAAGTAAAACATGATCTAAATCTTACTCGTGGGAAAAGAATGATCAAGATGGACTTAGATGCACTCTCACATGTCACAGCAAGCTAGAACACCAAAAAGATTTAAGAGAAAAGCGATGAATCATCAAAAACTTCAAATTATCAAAATAGAAGGCAAGAACAAAAGAGACTTATTTTAGGAACTTGCTTGGATTGATTTGAGGTTGAGGATTGATGTTTACAACCACTCCATCCTGGAGGACAAAACTCAATACATGAGCACACGATCAATCAATCCCTAGAACCCTAACCTCTCTTTCCTTCTCTCCAAAGCCTTAAAACAAATTAGGGTTTTTCTCAATGAAGTTCTTGAGGGCTGCTGGACAGCACCCCTTCTATTTATACTAGAGGCTAGCGTCTAGGGAATATTCCAATTTGGGCACCCGTTAAGCCCACACACAAATGGGTTTAACTCATGCACGCATCTTAAAGCACCGTTTCATCTTCTCTTGATCTAAACCGCTTCTCCTTGCGTCGTCTTGCGCCGCGGTTTAGCCAAAAGGTCACCAAGGCAGTATTTAGGTGAAATTACCAAAATACCCCTTCTCGATCCTTCTCCGAAGACCGAACCCAATCTTGGTGAAGCAATCGCTTGCTTTGCCACATGTAGGTTGATCAACGGCTCTCATCCTGTCGGCAAGTCTCTCCCGTCCGGCTCCCGCCGAAACTACCAAGGCACTTGCACCGACCCCTGCGCCGCTTGATCCAACCAGCTGCACCGAGCTGCCCGTTCGATCATCCTTGTCCATTCTGCGCCACGCTTGAGTTTCCTGACCTCACCCGGCATCCTCGATCGTTCTAGACCTTAGCTCTCCAAGCTTAGTCCCGATCATCCTCGCCGTTGACCTGCAAGCCACCTGCATAGCAATAGACCAAGAAATTGTTTCCAGGAACAAGTTTTTCACAATTTGACCCACATTAGCCAAAACATGCAATAAACAACACATATGCACTGATAAACAAGGATATGACCTATCCCATATACAAGTCTCAAACTAAATCAACATTTTAGTGCAAGTGCGGTACTACCGCCAAGTAATATCCAGTAGTACCGCTCCCAACACTGCGGTCATACCAGTAGCAGGGAAAACCCAAAAATCCCCAAACACATCTCCTCTGGAATTTCCAACCGCTAAGATTCGGTACTACCGCCATGCGGTACTGCCGACGTGAAACTTGCGGTCAAACCACCTGACGGTAATACTGTTGTACACAAGCGGTCATACCGCGTTGAGGTAATACCGCAATACAAAGCCGGTACTACCGATTATCCTGGCACTTTGCTGATCTTTGCTGAAAAATAGAAGATTCAACAAACCTTTAAACCAGTTGCCAATTGTATCATCACCTAAGATCATGAGGATATCCCTATGATATCCACAAAGTTGATTAAAGGTCTATCTTAGTGAAGATCCTAAACTAGGAGCCGTCCACAAACTTTTCCTAAGCTTCAACCAGAAGTTTATTAAAGGTCTATCTTAGTGAAGAAGATCCTGGATTAGGAGCCATCCACAAACTCTTCCTAAGCTTCAACCAGGGCGACAAATCTTGAGGTTCATGTTAATTTTGACAAGTAGTCCCCATGAGATCGTTTGGATCATCAAACTATCTCTAAGTTCATGTCTTTGACATGCAGTCTTATGATAGTAGTTTGGCACAATTTAACCACATGTGAATCTTAAATTTTGATTTTTTATTTTGTACAAGAGCAGTTTTAGATTCATAGAGGAACATGAAGCTCAAGAGATGTTCAATCCTAGATTCAATAGCTAACAAAGCAATTTTGACAGGGCCAATATCACAAAAGGATCACTAATTGCGCAACTACCTAAAAGATCCACAAATTACAATTTTTAGTTTAAGTTGTTTTAAAGTTCTAGCTCATTTAGCAAAGACTTAGCTACACATGTGAAAGCATGATAATTCTAGTAAGTCAAAGAACTAGACATGGAACTGAGCAAAAAGTGAAACACTAACACTCTAAAGGGTAATAAGCAAAGCTTCATCAATTTAAAAGACAAGCAGTAAAGCTTATATTACAATGCTTATTTTTTTGATTTTTATATGAATGCAATATGATACAATAAGATGCAAGAAAAACTTAAAAGCCTGAAAAGATAAAAAAGATTAGCAAGTTCGAAAGAAGATCAAGGAAAGATCAAATGAACAAAGAAAGATCAGAAAAGAACCAACTTCCCCTCAAACCAACCCATAGGAATAAATTACCCCTAACTTACTCCTTAAGGTGGCAAACCTTGTTGGGTCTAAAGGATTGGTGAGGATATCAACTAACTGAGCCTCGGACTCCACAAATTCTAGTACAATATCACCCTAATCTACATGGTCTCTAAGGAAGTGATAGCGAATGTCTATGTGCTTGGTCCTAGAATGTTGTACAGGGTTCCTAGCAATATTAATGGTAGAAGTGTTATCATAGAGAAGAGGAACACTAGCAAAATTTAACCCAAAGTCTTTAAGAGTGGACACCATCCACAAAATCTGACTACAGCAACTAGCGGCAGCTACATATTTAGCTTCAGAAGTGGATTGTGCAACAGAGGACTGCTTCCTAGAAGACCAAGAGACAAGAGAAGTGCCTAAGAAGTGACAAATGCTTGAGGTACTCTTCCTATCTAGCCGACAGCTCGCAAAATCAGAATAAGAAAACCTCCGAATGGACAAAGAAGAAGAGTAGGAGTACCAAATGCCATACTGGAGGGTAGAGTGAAGGTACCTGAAAATACGATTGATGGCTTGGCGATGTGAAGTCCTTGGAGACGCTTGAAACCTCACATAGAGGCAGACCGCAAAGTGGATGTCCGATCTTGAGACCATCATGTAAAGGAGAGAGCCAATCATGCTGCGGTACTTGTGTTGATCCATGGCTTCTCCTTCCTCATCTGGATCCAAAACAGTCAAAGTCGCCATGGGAGTAGCGATCTACTTGCAGTCACCCATCTCGAAGCGCTTGAGCAAATCCTTGGTGTGCTTCGTTTGATGAATGAAGATCCTTTCCTTGCATTGCTTGATTTGAAGCCCTAGAAAGTAGTTGAGCTCTCCCATCATACTCATCTAAAATTCCCTAGACATAGTCTTAGAAAAAACTAGAAATAAGAGTATGAGAAGAACCACCAAAGATAATATCATCTACATAAATCTGAATAAGCAAGAAGTTACTGCCATACCTAAGAATGAATAGAGTCTTGTCTATCTTACCCATCTCAAAATTATTCTTAAACAAGAAGGTCTTAAGTCTATCATACTAGGCTCTAGGGGCTTGCTTAAGACCATACAAGGCTTTGGATAGCTTGAAGACATGATGTGGATACTTGGGATTCTCAAAACCTGGGGGTTACCTAACATATACTTCCTCCTCTATATAACCATTCAGAAATGCACTCTTGACATCCATCTGTTACAGTCTAAAACCCTTAGATGCAGTAAATGCAAGCAGAATGCGAATGGCTTCTAATCTAGCAATATGAGCAAATATTTCATCAAAATCTAACCCTTCAACTTGGCTAAAACCCTGAGCTACCAACCTAGCCTTGTTTCTAACTACAGAACTGTCCTCATTTTGTTTGTTTTTTAATACCCAACGGGTTCCTATCACATTATGACCACTAGGAGGCTCTACTAGGTTCCAGACCTTGTTCATCTCAAAATTCTCTAACTCCTCATATATGTCATTAACCCAGCTAGAATCAGATAAAGCATGTGATATATCGCAGGGTTCGAAAGAAGCAACAAATGCAAAATGGCAGTAGAGACTCGGATCGTGATACTTGAAGCGAGTGACTCGCTCATGAAGATGACCAATGATCTGATCCAAAGGGTGATGCCTCTGAATGTGAAGTGGAGCGCCCAGGGGAGATAGCATCTCTTCAATCTCCGCAGGTACTGCTGATGATGAAGATGCAGCAGGAGCCTCAATTGAAGGTGAAGTAGTTGAAGCAGGTTCTGGAGCTAGGACAGGAGCATCAGTAACAAGTGGAAGAGCATTATCGACTTCATCATCATCTTCCTCTAAAAAGATGCTCTTTGTCGCTTGTGTATCACCTGAAACGTCTGATCTAGCACTAGGGCTAGCCTCATCAAAAGTGACATTGCATATCTCCTGGACAACGTTAGTTTCAACATTAAAAGCCCGAAAACCCCTCGAATGTGCAGGATAATCCAGAAATAAACCATCAGAAGTTCTTGACTCAAATTTATCTAGGTTTTCTATCTTGAGAATGAAACACTTGGCGCCAAAAACTCAAAAATGAGAAACAAAGGGTTTTCTACCAAACTGAAGCTCATAAGATGTCTTACCCAAAGAGGGTCTCAAGAAGACGCGATTGGCAATATGGCAAGCTGTAGCAATAGCTTCAGCCCAAAACCTCCTCAGAGTGCTATACTCATCTAGCATCATCCTAGCCATCTCGACTAAGGCTCTATTCTTTCTTTCCACCACGCCATTTTGTTGAGGGACGTGTGGAGAAGAGAACTGATGCTCAAAACCACGCTCAGCACAAAAAGAGGCAAATGAGGCATTCTTGAACTCCGTGCCATTGTCACTACGAATCGCTCTCAGGGCACCGGGGAGTTCAGAAGTCAAGCGAAAAACAGGATCATGAAATTGATCAAAAGTTTCATCCTTGAAGCAAGAAAGAACACTCAAGAGTATCTCAAAAAATCATCGACTATGACAAGAATATATGATTTGCCACTGACTGATCGAACCCTAGCAGGACCAACATATCCATGTGAAGCAATTATCCTCGTCCGTCAGTCATGACCATAGTCAATGAAGGGTGTGAGGCGGCAACTTGCTTGCCATGCCTACAGGGCGCACATACAGTATCCTTGACGACTTTAAGTTTAGGCAAACCTCTCATGAGATCAAGGCTGCTAACTCGCATCAGATGATCAAAACCAATGTGCCCTAAATGACGGTGCCAAAGTCAGAACTCAGAAGAAGATGCAATTAAACACTTAAGAGATCCAGCAAGAGATTCAGAAAAGTCAGCTCCAAAGATCCTACCAACTCTAGAAATCCCAAAAACAAGCTCACCAGCTGAATCAAGCAAACGACAAGCATTTTTCTTAAATCTAGTCTCATAGCCATCATCAAGAAGTTGCGAGACAGAAAGCAAGTTGTATCTTAGCTTGTCCACAAGAGCGACATCCTTCAGGATGAATTTGTCGTTCACCCTGATCGATCTCGTTCCTTCAATCCGCCTTTGTGTATCATCTCCAAAGGTGATGAAGTCATCACCCGTTGACCGCGTGAAGGAGGTGAACCATCTTGAGTCTCCGGTCATGTGACGTGAACAGCCGGAGTTGACGAACCATGTGTTCTTCCCCCTTCCGTGGCGACCCTGAAAATCAAGACACAAAAGATCGATGTGTCTCAATACTGAGGTTAGTTAAACATGACTTGAGAACCCAGTACTGAGACAAACGTCTGCGAGTAGTATACAAAGAAGAATTGCTATCATTGATCCTACTTGAGGTTCTATCATGAGCAATGGTTACACGAACATAAGAAGCATCCTTTCTAGGAGCATGATGATAATAAGCATGTGAAACAAATCCTAGTCCAGATTTCTTGTTTTCTAAATAACCATGTCTCATGAAAGCTCTAGGTTGATGAGATGAAATTCTAGTAAGATTTTTCCTAACATTTTTCAACCTACGCTAGCAGAACTCAAGCAAATGCCCATCCTTCTTGTAATAGGTGCAATGTACTTAGTACCACTAGGAGAAGCACCTTTTGGCTCAAAAGATGTTTGGGAAAAACCTGCAGATTTGAAAATGGTTTTTGCAGGTTGGGTTTTAAACTCAACTAAGTCATTTTCCAAGACTTGAATAACATTTGGCTTGGACTTGTCTTGGGCAAAGTTGTATCTTAACCCTTGCTTCTTATAAAGAGTTTTTGACTTGTCAAGAATTATGTTTAACCTGTTTCTTACCCTTAGAGAATTTTTCTAATGTATCCTTAAGATAAGCATTTTCTTTTCCAAGGTTAAAACATGATTCACAAGTTTTGGCTTTAATGGCTCTAGCATGCTTCTCCTTATGAATGACAACTTCAAGCTTAAGAGCTTCACATGAAGCACAAGGAGCAGAATCAATTTTATCCTTAAGCTTGGCATACTTAGCTCTAACTGCTTCTAATATATCTTTTACTTCATGTTCACGTTCTAAGCAGAAAGAGCAAAAACTAGACTCAGTCTTATCAGAAGCGACCAACTTGTTAGAGTCTAAGCATTTTTCACATGGAGCAGATTTAACTTCAATTAACTCAGTCCTAGCATTTTCTAGTTGGTGCAAGGCAACATCATGAGCAGTTTGCAATTTAGCAAGTTTAGAGTGTAAAGCATGGTAAGATGAACATTCATCAGCATCAAGATTTTTAGCATTCATAAGCTCTAGTGTGAGATTATCAACTTTTGACTATAAATTCTTGTTCCTAGGCATGGTGAACTCTAACGCTTTATCCTGGCTAAACAGTTGCTCAAAGATGGTATCACATCTAGCAGAGAGAACATCATAGGATGGAGGTACCTCATCAGTGTCATCGATGTCAACGGAGTCGGCCATGAAGCACATGCCGGTGAAGTCTTTTACCTTCCCTTTCTTCTTCTCTTGAGGGAGCTCCTCCTCCTTATCCTCCTCGCTCCCGAAGTCCACATTGCTCATGCATTGCTCTCCAAAAGCGGCAAGGACCCAGTGAGCGGCCTTCATGAGCTTGGCAGTATCAAATTTGGACTTGTTCCCTTGAGACTTCCTCCAAGCTGCCTTCTCATCCTTGTTGTTGCTCTTCCCTTTTAGCTTGGGGCAGTTTGCCCGGATATGGTAGAGCTCTCCAGACTCATAGCATATCACAGGGCCGCCTCTCTTCTTGTTTCTCACATTGTTATATGCTCGTGTGAATTTTTTGGCTAGAAGGGCTAACTCAGCCTCAGGACTACTCTCAAGTTCCTCTTCATGGATTGCAGATAAATAGGCAAGTGAAAATTCAGAGGAAGACTCAAAAGAAATATCAGAAGTTCTTTTAAGAGGGTCAGCCACCAAAGCTATGTTCTCCTTCTTAGGATAACTACCTCTCTTGATCTCGTGAGTCTTGAGTTTGCTATAGAGCAGCTCCAAAGAGAGATTAGAGAGATCGACATTCTCCTCAATGGCAGTAGCCTTCATTTCCCACTCCTTGGTGTTGATTGCAGCCAAGAGGTGGGTGGCATTCTTAGACTGAGAATACTTGATGTCTACCGCTCTCATCTGATTAATCACTTTGTTAAAGCGAGTGAATACATCATCGATGCTATCTCTAGGAGGCATCTCAAACTTACTGTATTCTCGCTTAAAGACCATTTGACGTACTTGCTTAATTTGGGACGAACCCTCATGGTAGGTTTTGAGGGTGTGCCAAATCTCGTGCGCGGTCTCAATATTGCAAATCCTATCATACTCCTGTCTACCAAGCCCGGCATATAGGAGATTCTTTACCTTATGGTTGTTAGCCAAGATGGCTGCTGAAGTCGGCGAAGCAACCTCAGGCAAAACGAGCAGGGCTAGAACAACCTCCCATATGGCTTGACCTTCGCTCTGAAGGAAGACACGCATGCGATTCTTCCAATAGGCATAGTCGAGCCCATCGAAGATAAGTGGCTTGGTGGAGTACTTCTCCATTGCCAAGTTCAGTGACCAATTAAGATCAAGATTGAACTAACTGGGCTTTGATACCATTTGTTGGACCGAAAATGCGACTAGAGAGGGGTGAATAGGAGCACGATTTCTTTTTCTCCTTGATCGGATTCAATACGATTTTCATTCTAATAGCTATGAAAGTTATGAAGATCAATATACAAGCATAGCAGAAGACTTGTATTGAATCTAATCAAAACCCCAAAGCAAATAGACCTAAATTACCAAAAACTCAGAGTTGGGCGATCAGACCTCACACCAGGGGTGGTCTGACCTCTCACCATGGGCGGTCTGACCTCCAAATAGTTAGCGGTCTGACCTTCAGGCTAATGAACAGTAAAATCAGCCCGAACTCAAAATCACAAATAGGTCTAACTTTTGATCCACAACTCCAAACTTCACAAAACTTGAAACATACATTCTTTAGGATGTCAAGAACCTATTCCAATCAATGATCGTTGCCAAAGTTTTGACCTTTTTTCCATTTTAATGAAGGTTGCTCCAAAATCGAGCCAAAAACAAAATATGATCTAAACACTTGCTCATGGGTGATTGATGATCAAGATGATCCTAGATGAATTCCCATATGTCACAGCAAGCTAGATCTAGGCCAGCAACCAAAGGAAAACTCACGGATCAAAGAAAGCCCCAAAATCACAAAATAGAGAGTAAGAACAAAAAGAGACTCATCTTGATGAATTTTGCTTGGATTTATTTGGGATTGATGTTGGTTTATAGCCACTCTATCTAGGAGGATAAAGACTCAACATATGAGCACACAATCAATCCATCTCCCTAGAACCCTAACCTCTCCACTATTCTCTCCTAACCCTAAAACACAAACTGGGGTTTTAGATACAAGGGTTGGAGAGTGCACAACCAGCACCCTCCCCTGTTTATGGTAGAGGCTAGCTTCTAGAAGGATATTCCTAATGGGCACCCGTTAAGCCCACACACAAACGGGTTTCACTTACGCACGCCAAGGCGGTATTTAGGTGAAGTTACCAAAATACCCCTTCTCGATCCTCTCCGAAGACCGAGTCCAATCTTCATGAAGCAATCCCATGCTTCGCTACATGTAGGTTGATCAACGACTCTCTTCATGTCGGCAAGTCTCTTCTATCCGGCTTCTACCGAAACCACCATGGCACTTGCACCGACCCCCGCGCCGTTTGATGCAACCCGTGGCACCGAACTTCCTGTTCAGTCATCCTTGTCCATTTTGCGCTATGCTTGAGTCCACTGACTTCACCCGGCATCCTCGATCGTTTTGAACCTCAGCTCTCCAAGCTTAGTCCCGATCATCCTCGCCGTTGACCGTTGTTGACCTCCAAGCGTCATGCACAACAATAGACAAAGAAATCGATTCTGGGAACAAGTTCTTCGTAACTTAACCCACGTTAGTCAAAACATGCATCATGCAACACATATGCATTGAAACCCATGAACTTGAACTAACCAAACAATCATCACCGCCAAGATGGCCGATGAACAAGTAAAACCGGTCAGACCGCCACCCATGGCCGGGTCGACGCTTCGCCGGTCTCGACCGCCACTTGGCCGTCGGTCGACCAGCCCCTAGCGCTCGATCACACACGGCCACGGGTCGACCGCCCTCAAGAGACTTAGCCAAATTTCCACCCTGGAAATCCGAAACTCTCTGGAATTTTCAAACAAATAGAACTTTTGACTCGAAGCTCTAAAAAATATGAGACCAAGTGTAGAAGAATCCTCTCTTACCTATCCTAAACCGAGCGCCCACGCTAGAGCCACCAAAAGAGTCAAAGAAGTCATTTACAAACCTAGGCCTATGTCTAGTAGGAATGACAGTCGCCTGCTCTAGAGACTCTGAAGAGGTGCAAAACTCCTCTAATGGACCTCAAAGAACTCATCCTCTCCTTTCTCTCAAACTTGGCTCTAACGAAGCGTAACTCAACAATATGGCCATTCTTCTTCTGCAGAAGGTGCAATGGTACTTGACCTTTTGAGGGTCTCGACTGATGAAGGAAGCACCTATCTTGCTAGAAAGGGTTTGAGCAAAACCACAGATTTAAAGACTATCTTGGATGACTTAGGTGGTTCTACCTCAATCAAAGCCACTCTCAATGTAGCTCTAACAACCTTAGGTGGATGATTCTGGAATGCTCTAGGAATCAAAACCTAGGCCACTATTATTCACACTCACCTTAGATTTGTCTAGAATCATGTTGAGTTTCTTCCTCCCACCAACAAATCTCTCAAGAGTCCCTTTGAGATAATCACTTTGTATGGCTAGTTCATAACAAGAAGCACACTTATTTGACTTGTCGGCCCTATCGACTTTTTCCTTATAGTAGAGCTACCTCTGCTTTCAAAGCCTCACAAGACACACAATAGTTATCCCTAATCTTATCCAACCTCTTTGAACTTAACTCTAAACACTTCTTGTATCTTATCTACACTATGCCCAAGTTCAATACAAAGAGTACAAGAATCGAGAATCAACAACTTTCATGGAAGCAGTCATGGACATGGATTGTTCAATTTTAGCCTTTTCTTCTAGTGTCTTGTTTAAAGCATCATTCTCAAGTGTGAGTTTAACACAGTTTTACATGAAGCGCTTTTATAGTATGTAATCATTTCCCACATCTCCTTCATTTTAATCTTATTTTTCTCACAATGAGAAGCGGTGTGACTAGCATCAAATTTACTCAATTTTTTTGTAGCACTATCCAATTTTAGTTCAAGCAAAGTACAATTTGAACAAGGCAAAGGGATAGCATCAACAATGAGACTTGAGAGTTTCTAGTTCATCGAGCATCTTTCAATTGATTTGTAACAGAGAAATGAGCAAGTCTTAGAGTTACCAATTCATCATACATTCCGTAACAAGCATCACAAGCATCTTCAGGACTAATTGATTTGAGTGTAGCAACTTCTAGTTTCAAGTTATCAATCATGATGTCCTGATTCTTAAGCATTCTAGCTTGCCTATCTAATTTTTGTTCAGAAATGACCAAAGCACGCTTCATTTGAGCAGTGAGGACATACCTCATCGGGATCATCGAAAAGGTCGTCGCCGTTGGAGGAGTCGACGTCGTGGTCGCCCTGGCCATGAAGCACATGCCGGTGAAGTCTTGATCCTTCTTCTTGCCATGAGAGTCGTATGCCGTCCTCCGTCCCCGAGTCCACATCGCTCATGTCAATGCACTCAAGAGCGGTAAGGACCTTGCCGATTTAACTTGCGATAGTTCGCTTCTTGGGCTTCGTGATCCTTAGCTAGCGAGGACGCCCGAAAGTCCTTCTCCATCTTGCCCTTGACTTGGGGCAAGCTCGAGGCGAATGTGGTTTGGCTCACCACACTCAAAGCAAGTGTGAGGCCACCTCTCCTTCATTTCTCTCACTTTGTTGAAGACTCTCGAGAATTTGGTGGTTAGGAGGGCTAAATCATCTTCGTGTATTTTTCTAGTCGCCATCGCTTCAAAGAATGTGCGGGACAACGAAAGACCAGATGAGCCAAAGTCCAAAGAATCAAGAGCTACTCGAGATGGGTCAACCACTAAAGCCATCGACTGTTTTGGGAGTCGCGAGATGAAATCAATCTCATGCGACTTCAACCTCGAGTAAAGCTTATCCATGGTAAGCTCACTCATGACAAGTTGTTGTCATTGATGGATGTGATCTTCATTCCCAGACTCTCACATCAAGAGCACCCAAGAACCGGGCGTGCATTCTCGCACTCGATGAATGTGAGACCTACATCAAACAAATAGAACTTTTGACTCGAAGCTCTAAAAAATATGAGACCAAGTGTAGAAGAATCCCCTCTCTTACCTACACTCTCTATTTTTGGCCCAGCACCAAACTCAAAAGAAACTTTATGGCCAATCAGACCCATTGCCCAAAGGCGGATCCTTGACCACTCGACTGAGGTTGGTGGTCGACCGCCAGTGGTGGCTCGATCCGCTACCTTCTTGATCATTGCTCGAACACGATAGCATGTGAACTTCGCCGAAAGCGAGTGTTTCGACAAACCTTCAACGCCATTACCAATTGTATCATCATCCTAAGATCGTGAGCATATCTCCATGATATCCACAGTCCCCTCACCAAGATGAGCTTCCATTGCATACGTAGCCACCGTCATCCTTGCCATTAATCTAGAAATTGTGTAAATCTTTTATTGATCGGCATATCGTAGTATGGCATATAGTAGCTCCACTGTATCTAGGATCCATCTGAGTTCATACCACTAATGACTTCTTGTCAAGAAGTTTTCTATGTAATCATAGTCAGGATCGCTTCTCCAATCACTGTCCTTCAACTCTTCTGACACCATCCGTTGCCGGAACTTGTCTTTCCTATCCCAGAAACTTTGAAGGAAAATAAATACAGTTCCAAAGTGGGTGACATTGGGTTGGATCAACTCTCCGCCAATTTTCTTCCTCATCTCATCATGCAACCTATTGTTGTTGTAGAAGAATCTGTAAATCCGTTTGGCACTTTTGACCACACTAGTAACCTCTGGGAATTTACCTATGACCTTCAACATAAGGTTGACAGTGTGAGCGGCACATGACTGCCAAAATTTTTTTGGGTACTCGCTGATGAGCTTGGCATATGCTTTCTTGTAGTTCGATCCATTGTCAGTGACAATTTGCACAACTGACTTGTGGCCAATCTCATCAACCACCATCTTAATCTCCGTGTATAGAAAATCTGCATGGGAAAGGAAGACAAGATAAATTAGAGCGCATGAGAATGAACAATAAATATAATTGCTAGTATCTTTCTCATTACCTGCATTCTGGATTTTACCAGTTGCATTGACAGACTTATGGAAGAACATATTCTCATTGCAATACACCATGAAATTGATGATGCCTATGGAGGTTGGTCCTATCCATGAGTCGCACATGACAGTCACACCAAATTGATCCTAGCCTTTTTAAAATTTCTCGACATATACCTCCAAATCCTTATAGTTGGCTTGCAAGTATGTCCCATCAATTTTAGTGCCTTTAGGGAGGTGCTCTCCCATACCTAGCTCTTGAGTCAACCTCAATGTTGCTTGAAAGTAAGGGCAGTTAGCTTTACGACCAACGATGTCACCGGCATGAAACCACTTTGCCCAAGCTTGGCCAAGTTTTTATTTTGACCCCTTCTTCAGTTTGGTTTCAATCCTAGGCTGGATGGGCTCTTTGCTACGTGTCAAGTCTGAATCAAATGAGGGAGAAACACTACCACTACGACCAACCCTTGCACTGCGAAGCATTCTGACAAGCCGGGTTCCACTAGCACCACTACCAACACAACTGCCACTCCTACTCCCACTCCTAGAGCTATGCACAAATGTGCTCCCATCCTCTCCACTACATACCAAAATTGAATATCTCCCAATGATCTTGACAACGCCAACTGCACTCAGCCCTCTTCATCACTTGGCACATCAATTACTTTATTTTCCTCTAATTCATGCATAAGCACATCTTCGAATCTAAGTTTGCTCTCCTTTTGTTCTCTTCTCTTTTGCTTCCCACTATTATGAGACTTCCTCATTGCAATCCACACTTCTCGTGGCACACGTTCACAAGATCTCACGTCACCTTCTATTCCACCCAGATGCTCCCTCAGTTGGGCTGCACCTCCACCTTTCTTCGTCAATGAGCTATAATGACATATGAAGCCTTGGGTACCAATTCTGGCGGCATGATTCCAAACATTGTTAATGTTTCCATCATTCGCATGCCCTGCATTTACATGACAACATATTTCAATTAGATTTTCCTATACACCATACATGACTTCAAGCAACACATAAATACATAATATGCGTGACACTTTGCTACTAGAAATATAAGATGGCTATTCAAAGGCTCTACAATAGATATGCGGAGTACCCTTTCAATTAGAAACATTGGATGTTGTTACCTAGAAACTTAGGGACACCATGGAAGATAATAGAATTGCCATACTTAGAATCCAAAGATAGTACGAGGAGCACAAAGAAGAGGTAATGATCTAATCAGTAGCACCTCTGTTATATTAGTTGTGAAATATTAATATGAAGAGATGCTTAGTTTCCTAATAAGTTATGAAAAAGTCAAGGCTATTCTACTTTGTCTAAGATATAGCATCCTCCTGAATTCTACTAAGAAAATAATTTGTGGACCCACTATTTTACGTGTACAATCTGTTCAATTTACATGTGTCATTTAAGTTGACCTTCTTTTGTTCGTGTTGGTCAATTCTTTGCGGATGGATTCCAGGAGGAATTTTTTAAGCATCAAATTGAGAGAATTCACCCAGCCACTATGGAGAAAGAAAGTATGTATCATAAGCTAACGTAGAAGGAGCGTGCTAAGGCCAGATAGTCTGATGTTATTTAGGAACTCCTGAAGATTGTAAGCAATGAAGAGTACCTTCCCTAGGACCAGGAGTCCGTGAAACTGAAGCACTTCCGCTGCCAACCTCCCAAGCGATGGTGCTGTCCTTACCGCTCCCAGTGCCTACATCCCATTCGGCCTCCCTGTCTGCAACATCCAAAATTTTCAGAGTCTTTTTGAAGCCTTAAAAATAAAAATAAATCATTTGCAATTTATTGAATTAATTTAAATCTTAAATTGAAATTTCCGAATTTAAAACATTTTAAATGATTAAAATAAGCTTCAATTAATTTCAAATTTTATTTATTCAAATTCTTCAGGTTCCAAGGATTTTTGTGGAATTTTCTTGAATTTTTAGAAATTTATTTTATTTTCGGATTTTATTTTCTTTCTTTTCTCTTTTGTCTTTCTTCTTTCTTTTTCCTTCTCTACTCTGTTCTTCTTCTTCCTGGCCGCGCTTGCGCGCCTTGCTCTGACCTGGTCGTGTCACCCCTGCCGCTACACCCGTGCCACCCTCACCTCCCCTCAGCCCACCTCGGTCGTGCCCAGGGCCGCGCACCCAGCCCGCCATCGGTCGCTCCTGCTGCCCGTGCATCGCGCACAAAACTCTGTTTCCACTTCCGTTAGAGGCACCACGATCCCACCTTCATCACCAACGTTGTCTTGTCATCAATTGCACGCCACCTCCATCAACCACATTCAATTTTACGTTTCCCCCTAGTTCTTCAATTCCAACCGAAAACATTTCCTTTTCCTGTAGGTGTTCCCCGTCGATCCAAGTACTGCCTTCGCATTATAAAAGGAGCACCACGTGTCCCTCGCTCCCATCTTCGTTTTTCCCTATACCTCATAGCCTGACTCTTCTCCATTTTCCCGGAACGCCCGACGCCATCCGCTCTCCTCTCCAAGTCTGGCCAAGACGGCATCACGTTGATCTTTTTCTCTAGTGATCCTCCTACCAATTTGACCACGTCATAATGTGTTCTCGGTAATCTCCTTCCCATTCCCCTCCTCAATTTCATGTTTCCCATCGCCAAAGCATGTCACCGCCGCCGCTCCACCATTTCCGCCACTGGCCACTGTCGCCACACCTCCTCGGCCATCCCTGCACCTCCTCGACCGACCCTACACATTCCCCGTACCGCCAGCCACCCCATTCTTGCACCTCCCCTAGCTGGCCAGCACCGGAGCGCCGCCACCCCTAGGGCCGCCCCGCCCCCTGTGCACCTCCATCCCTGCGCGCACCCCCATCGGCCGCCATTGTCGCCACCTCCCTCGCCTCCCACCTCTTTGCCGACCCATTTTGGGTGTCATGCTTGATCGCCTCGCCTCACTCTGGCTGCCGCCAACCCGTCGCCACGCTCCTCTCGCTTGTTGCTCTGTTTCTTCTTTATCTTCTTGTGCCACTTCCAATTGGGTCCCACTAGCCATACTCTTGTCCTTCTCTCTTTCTCTCTCTACCAAGTGGGCCTAAGGTGTCATGCTATGCCTTTGCATGTTAAAAATCAAAATAGCATATTCTATGGAATATTCCCTCAATTTTCCAAGAATTTCCTTTCTAGCAAAACTTCTGGGTTTTCGTTCTCCTTCACACGAACTCTGATTTTGTCAATTCTTGTTCCTAAATTCAATATCTCTCTTTTGGTACTAATTTTATAATTTTTGGATTTTATTTAGATTTATCGATATTTATTTGTCTCGTTTTATGCGTATAGAATCCAGCGTTGCCGAAACCTTCTTGGACCAACCATAACGTGTGACCTGAAGCTTCGATGAAGGCAAGTCTCTTTTGATCATGTTGTACCTATGTTTCTGAAATCTGGTTTTAAATTTCAAAACTATTATGCAATGCTATTTACATAAAATGATAAGTTCAAATCTTAGGTGTGTTGGTTAATCCTAATTTGATTATACCTCCATTTGATGTTGTTATCCTTGAATCATTGTCGCCCTAGTACATAAAATCCTCAGTAATGATTACATTATTGATGGATTAATATAAAACGGTAGAATTTCTTAGACAAGCTATTTCAGTCATGTTTATACTATGGATGGGAATTATTAATACCCCTTTTTATGCAAATCAGTTTGAGAAATATATGACAATAGGTATTGTCGTTGATTTACAAAATAAAAAGGTGGAAAACTTGTTTTAGACTGGAGCGAGTGGATTGAGTTGTTGATTGTCTCGCCTTGGTCGATTAAGGACCAATGCTTATGACTATCCAAACTGAGCAATACCGTACAACCACATGTTCAGTATGTGATGGATTTGGTTAATTAATTATTCATGCTTTGATTTTAGTTCTATTTTGGTAGAAGTGTGAACTCTGGGTTATACATTCACACTGGCGCAAGAGGGGGCCTCGACTGTGATGTATATTGTGATGGAATTTTGTGATCTTGTGGGACCAGTCAGTGGTGAAACCTTAGCAAGCAGAACTAGGTTAAGACAATACTTTGTAAAAGCCTTTTGATAATCACTTAGTCGCACGCCTACGGAAGTGTGTCTTGGCCGGCATTATAAGTTGATTATCTCGTATGGGTTAAGCTGTACAACCTCTGTAGAGTGTAAACTATTCGAATAGCCGTGTCCACGGTCAAAGGTAGGCAAACTGCGTTTTCACATGGTAGATTTTTGTTTTGATTTCAAAAGAGTGAATTTTGGGAACTCGAGAGTAGTGGGACTCTTGGGTAGATATTCTGGCAGCTAGTGCCCTATCGTTTGAACCTTAGTGGCTAGAGTTTTGATACTAGTGGTTGGTAGCTAGAACGTCCACTAGTGATGCAATTAATTTATTTATCAAAACTACTTTTTGTCAAATGTACTTTATGAAAACTGTTGAAACTTAAAATATTGCTTTGTGCAAAAGAACCATATAAGCCTCGTTTGTTAAAGCTATCCATATGCATTTTTCTTAAGACTTGCTAAGTACTTTATGTACTCACAGCTTCATGCCATTGTTGATTAGTTGCTGAGAAAGAATCAGGGAATCTAGAGTTCTAGAGGAGTAATTTGAAGACTATGTGAACTAGGATGCGCTTCCCACTCGATTGCCTGTGAGCATGTCGGATGGTCACCACAAGTTATCTTCTTCCGCTGCAATATTTATTTATTTGTCTTTAAGCCATGCGTGGCAAATTATGTAAACTTTGACCATAAGGTCCGCTGCTACTATTTAATAATAATTTGCTTACTTTTTTTTAGATATTTCATTGTATGGATATGATTGTCATCGATGTTGTCACTGTGTGAACTAGATACTAATCATGAGACTAGTTTAGAATACATAGAGCGTTCGGATTTGCATGTTCGGGCCCCTACACTGTCGCAGCAGTTCCCGCCAACCCATTTCCGCTACTTGCGCTAGCCATGACCCTGCTCCCTGTTGTTGCGCCGCCGCCTAGAGAGGAAAGGGGAAAGGAGGCAAAAGGGGATGAGGCGGGTCGAAGGATACAGGAGGTTCAACAAGAAAAAACTACTTGTTGGGAGCTTGGGCATCGGAGTCTCGGAGGTCAGAGCCACAAAGGTTGGCCCACTCCCTATTGTTGCGCCGTTGTTGCCTGGAGAGGAAAAGGGAGAGGAAGCGAAAGGGGATGAAATGGGTCAAGGGACATAGGAGGTTCTGCCGGGGAAGAACTACCTGCTGGAGCGGAGTCTCGAAGGTTGGAGGCTCGGAGCCACGAAGGCCTGCTCCTTGTTGTTGCGCCATCACCTGGAGAGGACAAGGAGGGGGGAGGCGAAAGGGGAATGAGGATGAGAGACTCGAGGAGACATGAGGGTAGGGGACACGGGAGGTTACGGCAAGTGTTTGGGCCGGTTGGATGGGTTGTTTGTGCTAGGCTAAATTCAAACATGGCCGAATTTTTTTAAATGAAACGAATTTCTTTCGGAGGGTGACGAAAGGAATGAAATTTCTGAAATTTCAGTGAAATTTCGACGAAGTTGCGGACCCTGTGCATCAGTATCACCGAGATGTGAGGAGGAGATATTTGCGTTCCTTCTTTCGTACGATGAATTGATGATGTTGATGGTGGGTGTACGCCAATGTTGAGATGAAATGATGTGGGCTGCAGCTACAACGACCGCTGCTGTTGCGAACTGATTGGGTTGTGCAGTTATTGAGCTTGTGCTGTTTATTAGTACTTTAGTAATTAGTAGTAGCACCGAAATAAAATATACAGGTCTCACTCGCACCATGTGTATGTGATGCTGATATAATGTGGATGAGCATCATGTCCCATGTCCAACAGTCCAACCAAGGGACAAGGACTCGTCATCCACCTCAGCGCAAGAGTTATTGCACGGAGCTGCTGTACCGAGCAGTAGCACAAGCTGAAGCGCTGTTGGGTGGAAATCCAGAGCTAGGCTTACCCACAAGCCGGTTGCTTTAGACCGAAACGGGCTCGGCCTGGGTCAATACGAAGTTCCGAACAAGTGGTAATTGGACCGGAGTACCGAACAGGCTGCACGTTTATCATGTTAATTGGCCCATGTTTGGTGAAAGCCTAACAAACACACCTGGTTTAGGCCTTATGTTCCAATATGTAGAACTTTTTTTTTATTTAACCTTTTTTAAAATTTTATTTTAAAGTTAACCTTCGACGCACTTTATTTCCAATTCTGATCCCTTTGGTCACACCACCATCCGTAGTGTGACAAAACAACACTGTCACGCCAGCCTATTTCTGATCAAACTCTTGTCACGCCAGAAGTAGAAGTGGCAAGTGTTATTAGTCACGCCGCGCGCGATGGCGTGACAAAAAGTGCTATTTTGGGGACTTATCCTGGTGCGTGACAGTGTTGTTTTGTCATGCCACCACCCATGACGTGACCAAAGGGGTTAGAATTGAAAATAAAGTGCGCCGAGGTTAACTTTAAAATAAAAGTCAAAAAAATATTAATTAATAAAAAAAGTTCCAATATGTATGTGCAGGAATTCCACACGAATTCCGTTTCTGTATAGAAAATTCTTGCGTTTGAAACAGAGCCTTAAATTTGTTTCTGGGCGGGCCACGTCAGGCTTAGCAATAGGCCGTGTTAACTTCAGTAGAACTGAAGTACAACAATATTCTGCTCAAATGAATCTTCACGTTCCGGGCCAAATTACTAAGAATGTCAAAACAGCCGTAGGAAGAAAGCCACGGCAAACGAACATGGACGAAGTTCAGTGAAGCATATGCACATGCAGCATGTGAGCGCCTCCTTTTACTATTGTTTCTGTTTCCACTGCTCAAGGCCGCCCTCACGCAGAACGAGCGATTGCAAAGCGGTCAAAGCAAAACGAGCTTGGAGTTCGTATACCTTATGCTAGCCCTGACAAGCTCCTTTTTTTTTTTAAGATAATGGAAGTATAACTCAGCACCAACCAATACACTTACACACAAAGAAATAAAGAAGAAAAGAAGAAGCTTCGCGTGATGCATGTGGAACTGTACAAGTGTTACAAGTTGTACAACTAGTAGTATATTGAACTCCTTCGTTTATGCGAACTAACATGGGCTTAGTTCCATGCAAATGTCTCCTGCTTGACCGGATCTCTGAATATATGAAAATCTTATATACTATGCTCCCTCTCGCGTCTCAAGAAAAGAAAAGGAAAAAAAACAAAACATTTTTTTGGAGGAAAATAATAAAAATCAAAAGCTTACTCAGAGGCAAAGGCTGGACCGCTGGAGTGGTTGGGTACCGAACTGACCCAATGAGGCCATGAATATATGAAAGATCAAGCTGCTTTTACATCGATCCAAATGGTTCGAGTCAGAGCATACGACTATATACTTGCCAATTGCTCTCTCCCTCCCAAAAAATTGCTGAGAGCTCGATGCTTGCTTGTTTGATTGGAACCTGCAAATTACATTAAAACACACACAAGATACTGCATTAAACAATCTTGTGTAAGCTATGCCATGGCATGTGGGAACGGATCTGTTTCGTATCAGCTTCCCTGTCGCTTCTTGGTGCAACTACTACTATACCATCAAGATGCTATACTCTCTTCCAGACTTCCACCGCTAGCTATCAGAAGAGTCAATTTGTTAATCACAAGCTGTGCTTTGTTTGGAAGCCTACGTAGAAACCAGCAAATTGATCTTTCAAGTCGTGCAAAACACACACACAACTACACAACAGTGGGAGGACCAAAGCATATTTTGTTCCGTTGGTTGCGACGCCAGGTGTGCGCCCAACCCGCCTGGGATTGATCCTAGGTTGCCTCACCGGGTAGGAGATTTTCAGAATAGTACACGCACACATAGGTTCGTTCAATGGTCAAAATACATGCCCGCGCTATGTAAGGTCTAAGCCTCCGTTCTAGATTAGACGTGTGTTAAGATCGCACCCACGTGTATGTGAGGGCGTGCGTGTGTGCGTGAATGCATCCATTGTGTACTCTAAAAAAAAACTACACAACAGTGGCGGAGCCCACGTAGTGACTTGTATAGACCCATCCTAATAGAGTAACAAAATAAAACGTGTTTTCCTAAAAGTTCTAGCAAAACCTATTTTCTGAAAACCGATTACAAATCGACTTGATCCAAACATCGCGGGGTTAAATGGCACTCTCCCACTGTTTTTTTGGAAACATCTAATATACATTGTAAGGATTCATCGACAGGTACGAAGTCATCGACACTTTCATTCTAATACAAAAACTGTGTAGGAATTGACCACGTAAAAAAAAAAATCATGCATATACGATCCTAAATGTACAAACAATTCTACTCAGCCGCCGCTGTACAACCAATTAGGGCAAGGAAGGTACAATCTTGTTTCCAGTATCCCCTCCATTAGAATTCCACAGCAAAGTGCTTTGTTTTACTAACATCACCTTCCCAAGCCAACGGTTCTGTTATGTCGACTTCACATCCCATTTGAGACAAGGCAAGAAGCAACGAAGCAAATCAAGTGAAGCAAATGGACTAGTGGGTACCAAAGGCAGAATAGTGTCCTTTGGATGGCAGCCATCGACGGAGTCTCTTTTGTTTGATGCTGCAATTTGTCCAGTCAATGGCGAATATATGCACCTAGGGAATAGTGGTACTGTGCACTGCATCACGTCTAAACCACTCTTTTGGTTTAAACTCTTGTAAAAAATTAGAGATTTGCTAAACAACAATCGATAGTTTTTTTTATATTAAAATAGTCAAATTTTCATATGTTTGATATGCTTTGAGATTTGCACTTCTTGTCATATGATGAATTGGGTCCGAATTTATTATGATTTTTTTGGAATGTAATGGGTTCATCGCATTGCCGTATTTTGTTGGTATAGAATTTTATTTTTTGTCTTTGTTTTTGTCTTTATTTTTGCTCAATATCTCAAAGTATATATTAGATTTTGAATCATGTGATGAAAATATGAGTTATCAAGACTTTAGATAATAATTACAATGATCGAGAACAAAAATTACTGTAATTTATGTATAATGGAGTTGTAAATGAACTAAAATTTGACTGTTTTGGGGTGAGAAAATAGTCGAATCTTGTATAGACGAACCCAAAAAATTATTAATTACGTTAAAAGTTTCTTTTAAAAATTAAAATTAATTAATAAAGGTCAAAAGAGGTGCTCACAACCTTACACTTGCATGATATTCTCCCCACCCCCAGAACTATAAGCACAATAATAAGTGGGAAATTTTTTATATACCACTGCAAATGTCATTATATGGGACAATAAAAAGTGGGAAAGTTTTTGTGAAACTCTCTATTTATGTTTATGATGTCATTATAAACATCTCTGATCTTATGTCATTATATGAGGCATTTATGATTTGTGGATCCACACATGTATTGATTGTTGATCACGTTTCACGGATTATGGATATGAGATATCAAATCAATAATGTCAGACATATGTTGGAGAACATAGTGTTGGATTGACCCGACTTGAGACACTATGAGAATTGTTATATTCTTAAGTGACATCAGTTGGTCTCATACATAGTGTTTGCGGGATTCTTAGACTTGAGGTTGTCATGGTTTCCTGTATGTGTAATAGTTTACTTAGGGGTTGCCAAATGCTACTCCGTAAATGAGTAGTCATAAAGGTAGCTTTCGGGTTTACTATGAAACATGTAGAGGAATGTGAGCGATCAAGATAGAATTTGTCCATCCCCTTTAACAGGAGAGATATATTTGGGCCTCTCGATGTGGTTGGATTAAGGAAGTGCACGGACATACCGAATATGGTTAAGGAGTCAACTACAACCAAGTAACCCATTACAAGATTGAGTGAAGGATCGAGCTATCATAGGATGGCACACATCTCGCCTTGAGTTCGATCTAGTATCGTGAGGCAAAGGGACCAATACATGAGCTTTATAAAGGTTCATCAGATATGATCTTTATGTGTATTTAGGAGTTGCTATGTCCTCCTAGGAACCACTACCGATTTGTGGATCAAAAATGAGTTTCCGGGTTAGGGCCGGTTATGCATGAACCTACTGGGTCACACACTTAATGGGTTGCAGCAAACTAATTTGGATTGGATTCGTTAGAGACTTAAATTGGATTATAATCCATACGTGGTTAAGAGTCCTAATGGGTTTCTAACGTAGGGATCCGTTAGGGGCACTTTATAAGGGGAGGCGTGGGGGCTTTTTGGTTGATGTTGCACTACCCACCGAAACCCTAGCCACATCCTCCTCGAAGACCCTGCTGTGCGCGCTGGTGCTAGCACACTAGCGCACGACGCTCCACCCCTAGACGTATGGATACCGTAAAGGCGTTGCTGCGATCGTTGCTGCACTGATCAAGAATGATATGTGACGTACGTAAGGAACACGAAGGGCTATTGGAGGAGACGATCGGTGGAAAACGACATTGGACGATCGACTACTTCCACTACATCGACGTGCACGATGTTGGACCGGGCTGCTCCAACTCTTCTTCTGTTGCACTGCGTGTCTAGTGGTAACGATCTACGATCTCTTAGTCGCATGGCTTCCTAGTTTATGCAGTAGAAATTTTTATTGTGTGCTACTGTAACCTATCCGTATCCCAATAGTGGTATCAGAGCCATCTTGTGTAGTATTTGATCTAGATTGGTCGCATATAGTTGATATGTGGTAGTAGTAGATATGATCTATTGATGTTCTGGTATGGTAATCTAGATCGGTTCATATGGATGGATTTGTTTAGGCACTGGTTGATGAGATCAATCAGCTTTGGCGATAGTAGATGGGTTCACGAGAGGTATGAGTTGATAGCACCACATGATTAGCTATGCTTGTTCACGATCGCATTGCATAATACCCCTAGAGGATGAGATTCCGCCATCGGGGTAAACCGCGATGCGCAGCCGTATGGAGCCAACATATCCATTTTTGTGGGTTGCTATTCTTTCTGGAAACCTCATACGCTGATCAATGTGATTGATAAATGGGAAAAACATGCTGATCAAATTGGTTTGGAATTGAGTTAATGTGAATCCGATGAATTTTCCAAGCACGATTTCGTGAATTAGATTCATGCCCCACTCGATAGAATTAGATTCTATGCATAACTCTTTTGCAGGAATTGATGTAAATAGTATGGCCCATTGTATATGTGATGCATGTATGAATTTTTCATGGCTTGCACATCATGCTGAATTATAGCCATGGGGCTACATATTATTGTATAGCGGCATGCGTGCCAACATGTGATGCTTGATATTCTCATATATAATTCATTACTAGTTTTTAGGAGTAATAGCATAGTAGATGAATATGGTGACCTCAAGCATGATCACTTGGTGGACAAAAAAGTGTGGTGATGGAGATTGCCATGTTAGCAGTCATACTATGTCACAGTTTAAAGTGAGTATCTGTAAATATTTATCTATGCTCATGTTATGCTATTGTTCATGCTTTTGTCATTAGATACTTTTGACACGATAAAATAGTACCCCTCAAGAAAAAATATGTAAAACTTGATGTCTTTCCCATTACTGCACCTATCATAGTTTTGATCGTTAATTGGTAGGTCTATCCAAGTAGGATGCCATTAACTATCTTAATAAGATGGGGTGGGTGTTGGACATTCACATGCATAGTATTGGTTTAACTTAACAAGGCTATCAAAAAGGTTTTGGGTCTTGGGGCATAGTATTGGTAGCGGGGGCATATTGGCATCACCCAACAAACAAGAGTCATATGAGATATGATTAGCAAGGGTTTGCTTACCTACGTCGCTAGGTTTCTAGCAGTGATGTCAAAGCTCACTAAGACCTAGTGAAATATGGATCTTGAACCCACTATATGTAGTTAGAGGAAAACTTGGTTTAAAACATATAGTTAGAGTATCTTTTGTTAAATTGTTTAATAGAAGATTTTACATAATTTTTTTTTTGCATATACTTATTTTATGTTGTAGATCATTGCACCTAGTACTTGCTCTGCACTCACTTTTAACTTGCGATCTATTCTTGATAAAGAAAAACTGAATAAAACAAACTTCATTGACTGGTTTTGTAATTTGAGAATTGTTCTCAAACAAGAAAAGAAGGAATATGTTCTAGATGGTCCTTATACTGACTATCCAAATGAAGATGCTACTCATGGTGCAAAGAATGCTTATGAGAAGCATTGCAATGATGCGATTGATATACACTACCTTATGCTTGCCACCATGAGCTCTGAGCTTCAGAAGCAATATGAGACCACATATGTCTACAATATGATTGTGGGTCTGAAAGGCATGTTTCAGGGCTAGACAAGGTCAGAAAGGTATAATACCTCCAATGCATTATTTTCTTGCAGGCTGTCAAAAGGTAGTCCAGTTAGTCCCTAGGTGATCAAAATGATTAGCCACATTGAGAGCTTGGAAAAGCTTGGTTTTTCCCTTAGCCAAGAGTTGGCTACCGATGTGATTCTCCAGTCATTCCTTGTGAGCTTTGAGCCAATCATCTTGAATTTTCATATGAATGATATGGAGAAGTCATTGACCGAGTTGTATGGAATGCTTAAGAGTGCCTAGGAGAGCATAAAAAAGAGCTTTAATCATGTGACGATGGTTCAAAAGACTACTAGCTTTAAGAAGAAGGGTAAGTCTTAGGGTGAGGAAAAGGGTACATGCAAGACTCATGATGAGATTGCGAGTATGGCCAAGCTCAAGAAGCTCATGCTAGGCCCTAAGCCTGACACTGAATGCTACCATTATCATGAGATATAAGTCATGAGGTACATAATCCACTTAACAAGACAATTAAATTTCTACGATCAGACCATGGAGGTGAATATTTGAGCCATGAGTTCGGTGATCATCTAAAGCAATGTGGAATTATTCCACAACTAACTCTACCAGGAATAGCTCAATAGAATGGAGTGTCTGAACTACAGAACCAAACATTATTGGACATGGTTCGGTCAATGATGAGTCAATCTGATCTTCCATTTTACTTCTGGGGATACGCTCTACAAACAGCTGATTTCATATTAAACATGGTTCCATCAAAAGCTGTAGAGAAGACATCATATGAGATATGGACTAGGAAGTGTTTTGGATTGTCTTTTCTCAAAATATGGGATTTTGAGGCATATGTAAAATGTTTGACGTCTGATAAGCTCATGCCCAAGTCAGATAAATGCTTCTTTGTGGGGTATCCTAAGGAAACTAAATGATATTACTTTTATAAGTGGGATGAAAACATAGTGTCTATTGTCCGAAATGGTGTCTTTTGGAGAAAGTGTTTCTTTCAAAAGGAGTTAGTGGAGGCAAGGTGCAACTCGAAGAAATTCGAGAAATATCTGAAATTATTTTAGCTCCTACTGAACCTCTACAAGATGAACAAAATGTTGTAGAACCTGTAAAAGTACATATGAAAGGCCACGTCAATTGCTTATAAGGTATATGTATGGCATTTTATTATTAGATAATGGCGAGTCTAAGACTTATGAGGAAGTGATGATGGGTCCAGACTATGAGAAATGGCTAGGAGCCATGAGATAGAAATAGAATCCATGTATGACAATCAAGTTTAGAACTTGGTTGATCCACCTGCTGGTATTAAAACCATTGAGTGCAAGTGAGTTTTTAAGAAAAAGATAGATATAGATGAACATGTTCACATTCATAAAGCACGATTGGTGGCAAAGGCTTTAAAACAAATTCAAGGTGTTGACTATGATGAGACCTTCTTGACCATCACTATGTTCAAGTCTATCTGGATCATTCTATCTATTGCTGCATATTTTGATTATGAGATATGGCAAATGGATGTCAAAATGGCTTTCCTAAATGGAAACCTAAGTGGAGATGTGTACATGACGCAACCTAAAGGTTTTGTCGATCCATAGAAAGCTAGGAAGATATGTAAGCTTCAGAAATCCATCTATAGATTGAAGCAAGTATCGTGGAGTTGGAATGTTTGTTTTAATGAAGTAGTCAAAGGGGTTGACTTCATCAAGAATGAAGAAAAACTATTTGTTTACAAAAGGTTAGGGGAACACACTTGTTTTTTCGATATTATATGTGGATGCCATATTATTGATTAGTAATGATATTCTTATGCTTGAATCTGTTAAAACTTCGTTAATAAATAATTTCGCTATGAAAGACTTAGGAGATACAGCATATATTTTGGGCATAAGGATCTATAGGGATAGATCTAAGAGGCTAATTGGATTAAGTTAAGATATGTGAATTGACAAGGTGTTGAAGTGGTTCAACATGCAAGATTCCAAGAATAGTTTCTCATCCGTGTCACTTGGCATTAGTCTTAGCAAGAGTTAGTGATGTGGCACAAATTAGAGAAACCTAATTTGTACGCGAATTGGTCTGATCTTTCATGGTACGATCAACCAACAACAGTTCGCCTCCCCTGTCCTTGCGCACAGCTAGCACATAAAATAGTTGACAGAGGTATGTTTACCAACACCAAACCCCAGCTCGTCCTATATTCCACACAGCACAAGTAAGCATGAAGTAATTCGCTTGGGCTTGTTAAGGCAGCAACGTGATCCTTCCCAACCGAATAGCAACAACAATCAAGATAGATGAGTATGCCCACCGACACAGAGCCCTATCTTTCGTTGCTCCAATTAATTCTCCACACGGAAGCAGTAAGGATTAAAGGACAATAATTGTAGATAACCAAGTTGTCTAGTTCACCAAGTCAGCCGGTTCTCTTCACGTGGATCAAGAACCAATCAACAGTAGCAGCATAGATAGATGGGTAGGCGAGCGACACTAGAAACAGCATGCCCAGCTCTATACGACGGCGTCCCACCCGAGCGCACGACAACACACGAACGGGAATGAGAGGATCACATGATCCTGCAGGTAAACACCCAACAGGCCAACACAACGATTGGATGACACGCGCGACAATGAAATCATAGGAAGGAATTGACAAAAACAAGGCACACGATATGGCCGCTATAACCTGGCGATTTTCTGGGTATCTTTCTTAATGCAAAACCTAATCTGATTGCACCTAACACCCTTGTCTTTTATTTGGCCATCACCCGTACTAGACTTGAATAGTTACAAATCGACTCAACTTGGTAACCAACTCAATTAATCAATAAACAAGAAAGTAAACAAACTCTTTAACAGACTATATGAATCATATTTTAATCCAGAAAGAACCTATGTAGAGAAGTGTCCCTGGCTCGTTCTCATCTTCCTGGCTCCCTTCCACATGCGTGCCTTTGGCTCGCACACATTTCTAGCTCGGGCTTCTCACGTGCACCTGCCTCCTGGCTCAAGACGCCCTGTAGTTCTCAATGCCCACATTTTGCCCTCTAGTGTTCCTGCTGTTTACATGCATAAGGAAGCTCACGTCCTGTATGTATAATTTCAGGCGAAGAACACACACGCGCTGCTTGCATGCATGTTGTGCTATCCTTGTACGTTCCCCTGAGTTTCTCTTTCTATTTCCATTATTGCACAGATCGACACCAATTATTGCTTTCTTTTCTCCGCGCAAAACTAAACCAAGGGCCAAAGTTGCCAAGCTAGGTGGCACCGTATCACCCCCCTGAAGCAAAGCTGTCCTCGGCTTTTGGGTAATCTTGGAAACTTTCCTATTCTTGGTAGTTGAAATCTTCTCATCGACATGTATAGCACTCTCCATCATCGGTTTCAGCACTAGTCGCTTCCCATTATACACAAAATAATATGTGTTGGACCGGCCCTCATGTGTAGCATTATGATCGTATTTCCACGACCTACCCAATAGCATACCACATGCATCCATCGGCATGATGTCGCAATCCACCTTATCAACATAATCACTAATAATGAACGGAACACGCACCTTGTGCGTTATTTTGAACCTCCCAAAGCTATAAAACCACTCCATGTAGTGCGGTTGTGGATGCCTCCACGTGGATAGCCCCAAAGCATACACCAAATCCTTGCTAATCACATTGGCAAAACTTCCACCGTCAATGATCAACTTGCACGCTTTCTCCTTGATCTTGCACACCATGTGGAAAACACTCCACTGTTGCCCTTTAGCTTCAATTTCAGCACCTTGCACTTTCTGAACTAGCATGTTCAACCCACCTTTAAGGGGCACATCATCAATGGATTGCCCTATTTCATAATAGCAATCAACGGTCTCCTGTTTTTCTGATTCATCATTTTCAGACTCGCTAATAGAGTTCTTCGTGACATAACCTTCCCTAGTAAGCAACCCCTTTCGCTAATTTGGACAATCACGCATCATATGCCCTCTTCCTTTGCACTTGAAGTACTCAATGTTACTAGTACGAACATAAGAAAATGCACTAGAATCAGCTTTAGGGCCTTCTTTACCTGCATTACTTGCAACTTTCGACACCTCCTTTGAAATAGCCTCGGTTGTCCTATGTGATGTTGCCACCTTGGAGCTTGCACCAATATCATCTCCTTGCTGTTGTGGATGCCTCCACATACTATTGTGGGTAGTGCGGCTATCACGTGCTTGACGTTGCAAGATACGTTGTTCAGATCACACTGCATGATGCACAAGGTCTTATAGATTGTTGTATTCAGATGACTCCGTCTTCTCTTGCACATCTTCATTCAGACCCTCAAAGAAATGAGCCATGGTCTCCTCCTCAAGTTCATTCACGTTCATTCGAATCATGAGAATCTCCATCTCCTTGTATTACTCGTCCATGGACAAGGAACCTTGATGAAGTCGCTGCAACTTCATGTGCAAGGTTCTAGTGCAGTTCACCGACGGACCGCCTCCTCATGATGTTCTTCATGTGTTCCCATGTGTTCGGTCGTCCTCTGGCACGACACAATTGGTTCCACTAAACTAGAGTGTATTTGGTGAAATCAATTGATGTATAGCATACCTTCTTATCCTCAATGAAACTGTAGCTATCAAAAGATTGATCCATCCGCATCTCGCACACTATGTACACATCCGGATATGTCTGCCCATTGAATGTCAGCATGGAAATTTTGAGCCTCCCAGTACCATCATCGTTGCGGTTGTGACCCGCACATCCGCCATTGTGCTAAAAAATGGGTGCATGACCAACAACACGACGATTGTTGTAGCCACATCTTGGTTCCTGATTGTACTAGTTTCCACCAAAAGCACCATCTGAACAGACCTCATCAAAATTGTCATTAAAGAACTCACCCCCCAATGTGATGATTGTCGTGGCACCGATGACATGGTGGTGTTTGCACAGGAGCAGCAGCACCCCCTCCTGGTCCTTAGGCTCGCTCCAAACATTGCAATGAGTCGATTATAGTAGCGAACCGAACATCATTGGCCTGCCTTTGTTCAATAAACTGCACATTAATATGATTCTCCACTCGATCAATGCACTCTACCAACTTGACACACATATTGTCAATGCTTTATTGTAGCACGTTACACCTTCCCGTAAAGTGCCTATTGATTACCTCGAGGTTCGTGCGGATAGCAGGTGGCATCTCCCCCTCGACGTGCAGCACCTCTTCATAAGCACAATGATGTGAGCCATGGACACTTTGATCTGATCCAACCATGGTGAATAGCACAAAAGATCAACTGAACAAATAGTGAAATAAGTAATAACGGTACTGTGATCAACCGCACTCTAATACCACCTGATATGGCACAAATTAGAGAACTCTAATTTATACGCGAATTAGCCTGATCTTTCATAGTACGATCAACCAATGGCAGTTCGTCTCCCCTGTCCTTCCACACAGCTAGCATATAAAATAGTTGACAGAGGTTTGTTTACCAACACCAAAACCCTAGCTCGTCCTGTATTCCACACGGCACAAGTAAACAGGAAGTAATTCGCTTGGGCTTGTTAAGGCAGCAACGTGATCCTTCCCAACCGAGCAGCAACAGCAATCAAGATAGATGATCAGGGGGGTGTGTGTGTGTGTGTATGCGCACCAACACAGAACCCTATGTTTAGTTTGCTCCAATTAATTCTCCACATGAAAGCAGTAAGGATTAAATGACAAGAACTGTAGATAACCCAGTTGTCTAGTTCACCAAGTCAGCCGGTTCTCTTCACGTGGATCAAGAACCAATCAACAGCAGCAGCGTAGATAGATGGGTAGGTGAGCGACGATAGAAATAGCATGCCTAGCTCTATACGACGGTGACCCACCCAAGCACACAGCAGCACACGAACGGGAACGAGAGGAGCACACGAACGAGAACGAGAGGATCACACGATCCTACAGGTAAACACCCAACACAACAATTGGATGACACGCATAGCAATGAAATCCTAGGAAGGAATTCACAGAAACAAGGCACACGATATGGCCACTGTAACCTAGCGATTTTCTGGGTATCTTTTTTAATGCAAAACCTAATATGATTACATGGGCTTAATGCAAAACCTAATCTGATTAAATGGGCTAATACCCTTGGCTTTTATTTAGCCATCACTTGTACTAGACTCGAACAGTTACAATTTGACTCAACTTGGTAACCATCTCAATTAATCAATCACTACCAGAGACAGGATTTTTCCCGAGTGCCAAAAACACTCGGGAAAGTGGCCAAACACTGAAACATATTTCCCGAGTGTCACACTCGGAAAAAGCACTCGATAGATTAGTCGGAGAAAAGCGGTTTCCGAGTGTTACACTCGGGAAATATATATTTACCGAGTGTATCCGTAGACACTTAGAAAATTAGTTATATATGAAGCCATTTTTTCCACTTTTTAGCAATCACTGATTGTGAATGTTTTCTAATATTGGTATCCTTTTAGTAGATCATGAAAATAGCAAGCACACAGTGGTGACCTCTCGTGATGGATGCATTCACATGATCTTCAACATGTGCACCGGCATCTTGAGGATTAGCGATCAAAACAAGCTGATCCTCCTCATCCCTCGCCTCAAGAGTCTTTGCTCTTCCTCCTCACCCTCCGCCTCACGCTCCACATCATCGGCCACGTGAAAGGCTGCGGGGATCTGAGGCCTGATCTACTAGAGTGACCCCCCTGCCCCTCGAGGGCCGGCGGTGCCTTGCGCCTCTGGAGGGCCGTGGTTGCCCTCTACCTCGTCTAGTGGCCACAGGTGCTTGCTTGCCTCTTGAAGGGGCCGTGGCTGCCCCTCTGCCTCTGGAGGGGCGTGGCTGCCCCTCTGCCTCGTCCAGTGGCATGGTGCCCTACTGCCTCCTCGAGTGGAAAACAAGCATCTGCCTCGACTAGAGTATCTTTGCCTCGTCGGCGCCACTCATTTTTGGTGTCTGAAATGAAATAAAATAAAATAAATCAATTAATATAAGCGTAATCAAGTAAGCTCATAGAAAAATGTAATATAACGTAATCAAGTAAGCTCATACAAAAAATTAAAAACATGCAGACAAATAAATGGAAGACATACAAGATCATGCTTAGAAGTAGTCGTCTACAATGGGATCCTTCATGAGATGGGCCCTCTAAAAAGTCATCGTCACTATCATGAGGTGTTGACTTCAGCGTCATCCTTGATTGCCATCAATGTCTAGCGATTAAGTAGTTCCAAGTCCTCTTGGTTTACAACCTCATCGGCATCGATTTGAATATCATCCATGTGATCGTCCTCTTCCCCAATTATTATTTGAAAAGTCCCTGGTAGCCCATCTTCTTGAAAGAATAGGTCAACACCATTGTTGGTCTCCATGTTGTAGTCCTGCTCACTAGGGGTAGGTAGTTTACCATATGGTTGCACCTTATGTACTACCCACCAATCCGATGAGACTACTCATAGTTTTTGCATAGATGCGGGATGTAGTATACTTGGGTGGCTTCTTGAGACCACAATAAATGGGTCATTGCACGGTAGGATTGATTGATGTGCAACTTCAAATTGCCCAAGTGATGTATCCCGTCGACTCCACTGAGCAGATGGAACCAATGACATTTGAATAACATAAGTTTGAGAGGTTTGCTACCATGGAAATATAGTTCAATTATTTCTTCAATTACTCCATAGTATTCAACAGGTGTATCGCTCCCATCTTGTCCTATAGTCACCAATCCACTATTAATTGTTGTTGCATTAGGCCGTTCCCTCTCATGTGTCGATGTTAGGAGCGGTACCCATTCACATCGTAGGTACTATAGGGCTGACACAGAGTGTGGCATCCTTGAGCAACTTGCCTCAATTCATTTGCTCATAGACTTGTCCTTCAAACTCTCTGACATAAATAGAATGGGTTTCATGTATTAGTTCATCTTTACTTAGTAAATATTATGTGCAAGGGGTACTAACTAATAGAAGTTACTTTTGATAGAACCAAGTCGGGAAATTCGGTTTACAATTCCGGCACCCTTCCTAAGAAGGGTCTCAACTTGTTTTCGGATGGGTCTCGGCGTTGCTTCCACTCGCTCCTAACAAATTCCTATAGGTAACAACACAAGTATATTAAAGCACTCATGCATCAATTATTGGGATCTATCTCTTTCGCACATATAGGCTGTCGATAAAGAAGCAACTCGCCATCACTTGCCAAACACACTGGGGGCGTAGCCACAGAGATCATCACGAGCAAAAGGCGTTCCATGAATATGTGGTAGTTATGGCTCTTTAGGCCATTGATCGCATATGTAGCTAAATTCACTCCTCTTCTCCAGTTTCTTTGCATACCCATCGAGAAACTTTAGGGTCTGAAACCATTCCAAAATCTCCTTCCTCTGAACCCTAGTTAGGCAATAACTAACTCTTGGCTTCTCCCACTTGCCGATGGGCGGCTTATGGATCATATTCGGCGAGGGCACATTCAAAAGCTCCTCCGATCAAAGCGAGCCTTCACATTGTCCTTCGTCTTATGCAGGAATGTCAAAGAATGTGCTAAATATGGCCTCACCAACATTCTTCTCATTATGCATTACATCTATGTTATGGGGAAGAATGAGCTTATGAAAGTATGGCGGCCATACAAACTTGGAATGTGAGGTCCAATTGTGCTCCTCACCATATTTCTCGAACCCATCACCATCATCAAGAGGCTTCAAAGCATCTAGCGGGTGCCAGAACCTCCTCACACTTGCCGACGGCGTGGTGGTCCACTGCGGACAGACAATATTGGCCCTAAATCCGGTTGTGTCGCCAGATTCGTGGTCAATTGGAAGGAATTGACGATGACAATCGAAGAAGAGTGCTTGCGACCATGCTTTAGCCGACGACATAACGTCTCTCTCTGATTGGGCATGGCATCTTCCATGTCTGAGACCACCCACAGAAGAATATCCGTCTGCCGGGAAGTCATGCATGGATGTGTGATGCGCGACCCGCATAGTGAAGTTCTGTTTCAATGCCGATCATATGTCACTATGCCTTGTTCCCAAGCATGTAACAATTCATCCACCACCGGCTCCATGAATACACTCATATTCTTCTGGGTATTAGGGACCGGGGATTATCAACGAAAGGAATATGTCTGCTTAATGCAAGCAAGCTTGGTGGAAGGTTAAGGGAATGACAAACACGGACCCAGCATTTGTGTAAGCGCGGCCCATACCAAATGGGTTAAACCCATCGATTTGCAATTGCAATTGAGCGTTCGAGGCTCATGACAAACTCTACATAGTCTCGATCAAATTGCTTCCATGCTTCACACATCGGATGGGTGGACCATCTTGTCATTATGGTGCAAACGACCATACTTGTGCCATACCATTTGTTTGGCTGAAACCTCGGACATGTATAACCGTTGGATTAAGTGGCACAAATGGTAGATAGCGATATTTTTACGCCAATAGGGCGCCTCTTGACCATCACGAGTCAACCTCAACAAACCTAGACTCACCACACTTATCACGATGATCTTTGTCCACATTCTCATTCCTAAATAGCATGCAATGATTTGGACAAACATCTATCTTCTCATATGGCATATTTAGTGCGCTTATCAATTTCTTGGCCTCATACAAGTTAGCGGGCAGTTTGTGACAATCACGGGAGAAGAGTGCTAAACACGCTTAGAATGCATCAAAGCAAGCAATGCTTGTCTTTGGCCCGAGACTTGATAGCAAGTAGTCGGTGTGATGGCATCTAGTTGGGACACTGTGTGTGCCGTGAAGTGGTTGACTTCATTGCGGACAACATATCAAAAGCCCTTGTTGCGAGCTCGGTTCTTCCTCGGTGGTGGCCCATATGCATGGCGCACATCATCTAGCATGTCTTCTATCCTACTCTCATTGTGGCCGCCATCGTCCGTTTCCTCCTTACTTTATCGATGCGCTATGTTGTGACTCGCCGTGATACACCCACACAGATATAGCCCCTAAATCCGTGCTTACTGCAATGTGCGATCATTGTTGCCCTCGTTTGTGGCGTGTGTTGAACAACAGAGAACAAGGGCACTTTACCCGTCCATTACGCCTAGCAAATGCTCGATCCACAAAATCTGTCGACTTTTCCATCCATTCTTGAAGTACGATCACCCATCGCTCTCGCCCGGTGTACATCCAACTTCTGATCCTCGGCCATCCTAGTGTGCAAAACATAGCATATTTTAATCCAACTTTTATTTATGTCAAAAATTACAACTTCTGAGCTAGCTAGAAGCTACCTATGATGCATGCCCTATATATGTACACTAAAGCAGTTGACATGAAGACAATATACATGATCAGCAGACATAAAAACACTTTCTTTCAATATATATGAATACCTTTATTTATTAACACGTTAATGTAGCATTGTAATGACACATATCAATCCACCATAAATGGACAACACAAAGAAAATAAGCAAACTTTATTTCTTTTGCACTTATCCATTACCTTCAGATGCTTCTTGGAGTGAGGGGGAGCCGAGGGAGCTGCGGTGGGGAAGATGGCTCACGGTGTGTGTCGGTGGAGGCGATTCGGCGAGGGAGGCGTGCTTGTATTGAAAACTATGAGCTATATTAGGACAGAATCGGCATAAGCATTGAAATTTAGACAAAACAAAAAAAATCGCTACACACAACTAATTAAGTTTGCACGAGGGAATGTGTACATTGAAAGTGCTACACAACCAATCGTTGTTTCATGTTTGTCCATATTGATATAGCTCAACAAATTATGCGGCAATATCATTTTCTAGTACTATACCCATTAATAACTTGAAAGGGAAGAAAATATCAGCTCATGAGTACTTAACTTTCTATCTATATTCCAATTCCTACTCAAGTGATCTTTTTCCCTAGAAGAAGATCATGTACAATCTTATACTTATTTACTTGGTACACTATCTCTTGCTACAAGTGCTAGAAAAGGTCTACCTAACATTCGAAACTATGTAAATCATCATTTGATCAAAATGATAAAATTAATAATATCGAAGCTCACGATGCTAGTTTCAATTAACATGACAATCTCAAAGGAAACTAGAATGGATAATGACTAATGAGTTAATCAATTCTTTGTGCCATTTAAAAGCAGTGAGAAAATATCAATTCTTGTGTGATTCAATATTTTGTGGGGCATGAAGGGAAAGGTATGATTAAATATTCTACCCATAATATAATTAGAGTGGCGAGGCCCTTTTCATGAAGGAGAGTAATGCTAACTTCATTGCTCTACAAGGGCGTCGTCCCCATCACCCTTGTGTTTGAAATATTTCATACATTAGGTCATTTATGATGACAAATGTGTCTAGTTTCCTGCATTGAGAATAATCATTTAGCTAATAAACAAGAAAGTAAACAAACTCTTTAACAGACTATCTAAATCATATTTTAATCCAAAAAGAACCTACGTAGAGAAACGTCTCTGGCTCGTTCTCATCTTCCTGGCTCCCTTCCACATGCGTGCCTTTAGCTCGCACACGTTTCTAGCTCAAGCTTGCTTCGGGCTTCTCACGTGCACCTGCCGCCTAGCTCAAGACGCCCTGTAGTTCTCGATGCCCACGTTCTGCCCTCTGGGGTTCATGCTATTTACATGCATAAGAAAGCTCACGTCATGTATGTATAATTTCGGGTGAAGAACACACACGCGATGCTTGCATGCATGCTATGCTATCCTTGTACGCTCCCCTAAGTTTCTCTTTTCCATTGCCTTTATTGCATAGATCGACACCAATTACTTCTTTCTTTTCTCTGCGCAAAACTAAACCAAGGACCAAAGTTGTAGAGCTTGGTGGTGTTGTATCAGTCGGTGTCCTTCGACACCTGATGAGCTAGATAGAATAGGTAAAATTTCATATGCTTATACTATTAGATCTATCATGTATGTTATGCTTTGTACACACCTAGATGTATCGTGTGCTCTAAGTGTTACGAGAAGATATCGGTCATATCCGGTGAAGGTAACTGGATAGCAGTTAAGAACATCCTGAAGTAGTTGAGAAGGACTAAGGATGTGTTCCTTGTTTATAGAGGTGAGAAAGAGCTGATTGTAAATGGTTACACTGATTGCTTCTGTTCTTGAAGTAATAGAAATTTAGGAGTGTGGATGCTGACTTAATTAGCATTCAATGTCATCTTTCATTTGTTCAATTAATGCCTTTTCTTTTTACAGTTTTGATTTAGCAATAGACGTAGTAGTTCATGGTGACTGCAGCATTTATGAGGCAATGGTATGCATGATCAAAAGGACTGTTAGGTAGGGGCACTTGGCCAATTTACGATAGATAGTGATATAGCTGGTTTACGACATTGTCGTATAACCAAGGAGGACGCTACATAAACCTTGACATATCAATTCTTCTAGGTTCAGAATAATCACTTGTTTAATATATAGGAAAATGGTATGGTAACAATAGGGGTTATGTGACTACATAAGAGAAGAGAGAAATAGCATTGATTGTACTTAGTGGTGATTACTTGTTTAATATATATAGATGTCAAGCCATTGATAATTCATCTTAAGACCTAAACATATATCAATATTTTTTTACATATATTTTTTTAGAATTTATTTCCCAAGAGTTTAACTTTGTGTATCGTAGGAAAAGCCATTTCTGACGAAGCCATGCTTCTATGATATCATTTTACCTTTTTTTTTAATGAAAATCGACAGGAGATTTTGTTGCATTAATAGAGAAGGCGGATGAATCATAAAAATCTTGATTAAAATTAGCGATGCCTTAAAAGATTGAAAGCTCCAGGCACTTGCCCCCCACTAGGAATCATGTTCTACCCTCCTCCTTGATCTTCGCTAGTAGTTCCACTGGTGCGGTGGCTTTGTTGTTGAAGATTCTTTCGTTTCATTCCTTCCATATTTCTCAGATAATTAGGATCAGGGTCGTGGTTGTGGTTGTGGTTTTCCTAAGGGAGCCTTTTGTTTCCGCTACATTAGACCACTAGTCTAGGATTTCAGTGCTAGGGGACCATAGGGATGGCTGTAGGCTGTCGGTGCCTAGCTAATCCACCATGTGCTTCCAGATTCTAACCGAGAAGCAACATTGGGGGAAAAGGTGTATGGCCGACTCCTGAGTGTGTCTGCATAGGGTGCAGAAGTGCTAATTTGGCCACCCCTTAGCTTCTAGTCTGTCGGAGGTCCACAACTTGTTTTGGATTGCGAACCACGCAAAGAATTTGCACTTTTGGGGGGCATGGTTTTTCCAAATTATTGTATTGAAGTTTGTCACTACTGTGCCCAGGAAGTGTAAAGTGTAGGAGGATTTTAATGTGTAGGTTCCTTTCAGGGATGGCTTCTAAGATATCTCATCCGGGGTGCCTTGTATCAGATGAATTTGGTTAGTTCTAGCCCATAGTCCCAAGAACTATTGGATGTGGTGGACTGTCAGTCCCCTCATTAAGTTTGTCTTGTATCCAACGTCCATTTTGTAGTGCCAAGGCCACGGTCTGGTTTTTCCTTTTGAAATTTCGAAGATCTTGGGAGCTAAATCTTTGGGAGTCTCTCCACCCAACCAGGTTGAGTACCAGAATTTTTCCATCTAGCCATCTCCGTGGGATATCTTAGTTGCCACCGCAAAAATGATGCGATCCATTTCATTGCAAGGGATTTTCGTGCTGGCCCAAGGTTTGGATTGACCCTTCTAGTTTTGCCACAACCAGTGAAGTCTGAGTGCCAAGGAGAATTGTGGAAGGCTGAGGATGCCTAGGCCGCCAAGCTGGGTTGGGCGACACACTTTGTCCTAGTTAATTTTACTCTTTCCACTCGTGCTATTTTCATGATCAGCCCAAAGGAACCGGTGCTTGATTCGGTCTAGGGCGCGAAGGACCATCTTGGGAGTTTTGAAAACTGTGAGATAATAAATAGGAATCGAGGTGAGGACGGATTTGACTAGGATTGCCCGTCCCACTGGGGACATTAAACGCCCTTGTCAGCCTGTGATGAACCACGGAGGTCCTAATTTGGCCCGATCTTTCGATGAGAAGATAAATTCGGTAGAAGTCACTCAACTTTCATGATCCTGGCTACGAATTCTCAAGGCTCGAAACCATGAAATTGCTGAACTACTCGACAAGTCGTTATCAACCTTGCATGAATATCCGAAAGACCTGATCACGAAGATCAATTCTTGCATACACCAAAAAAGCATGCAAGAACGAGATAAATAGCAATCTGAAATTGCGAATAGGAATTAAGATTGTATTGATAAGTGGGGTTCCGAAGACAATATCGCTGTTGATCTCGCCGAACAAGAGGACAAAGTATAAAGTAGCAAAGCTAAACTTCAATCAATAAAACCCAAAGAACTAGAGGGGTGGAGGCCACTATATATAGAAAAAGGGAGGCCACGGGTACTATTCATGTGTGAATAGTGCCACATGAACAGTACCAAAAACCCTAGGTGGCCGGCCATATGGACCAAATCGGCCAAATCAACCCATTTATTACAAAGCCCATGGGCCAACAATTGGTGACGCAACACCATAGCATGTAGACGTAACACTATGGCATGTAGACGAAGCTCGGCTTATATGAGTAGACGTAGCTCGATCCAACTAGGGAATATGGTTGTGCAGTATCTGAAAGTCCTATCAGAGAAGATGTGGTTGAAGTAGAGGATGCATTGCAGCAGGTCAAAGTAGTGGTTGCATCCTTAGGGTCAATGTCCTCATCAGCCTGCCACCCCCCCCAACTTTGTCCAAAAGCGGCTGGTAGTCCACCCCGCGTAGCCTTCTATATGTGAGCGGTAATCCAAGGTATTTGATCGAAAAGGTTGATCGGATTGTAGGGAAGTCTTGCAAGATCGTGTTTAGGTCTAGTTGGTCACAACTTATTGGGAGTACCGTGCTTTTTTGGAAGTTGGTATGTAGGCTAGAGGCAATCCAGAAATTGAGGATGATTTGGGTGGTTGTGAAGATTTCTCTTGCGCATGGGTTGATGAAGATGGCCGCGTCATCCGCATATAGGGAGGTGCTGACTTTGGCGAAGCGGTCTCGCGTGCAGACAAGGGAGCCCATGTCCGTTGCTACCTCGAGGAGGCATTGGATGGGATCAATGGCCAGTGCGAAGAGGAAAGGTGAAAGGGGATCTCCATGCCTCAGCCCCCTTCCATGAGTGATCTCCTTGTCGGGGATGCCATTTAGGAGGACTATACACGAGGCTGATTTGAGGAGGGCCACCACCCAGTTGGTCCATCTGTTGGGGAAACCCCTATTACAGAGAAGATCAAGAAGGTAGTCCCAGCATACCGTATTGAAAGCCTTGGCAATGTCTAGTTTGAGGAAAAGCGAGGGGGTTTTAGAGTGGTCTAGTCTTCTTATCATGTTGTGGATGTATACGAAGTTGTGGTGAATGCTCCTTGACTTAATGAATGCGGTTTGAGCTTGCGAGACTAGGCTGTTCAGGAAGGGGCCTGCCGTAGTGCCAGAGTCTTTGTAATCCACTTCCCGAGGTCGTGAATGAGGCTGATAGGTCTGAAGTCTTGCACTTTGTCTATCCCTTCTTTTTTTTGAATGAGTATGATGTTTGATGTGTTCAGAAGGTGTAGATGCGATGTGTGTAGAGAGTGGATGCTGTGGAAAATGGTCATGATGTTAGCTTTGATGGTTGACCAACATGATTTGTAGAAATTTGAAGGGAAACCTTCCAGTCCCGGAGCTTTGTCCCCCGGTAAGTGATCTAATGCGTTGAGAACTTCCGTTTCCATGAAATCATCTTGTAGGTTATGCAGGTCTGTCATGGGTGGGTTTAGCACCTCCCAATTAAGGTCAATGCTACGTGGTGTAGGTGGGGCCAACGATTCTTTGAAATGTTTTTGTATTGTGTCCTCTTTCTCTGTGTGCGATATTGCCCAGAAAAATCCGGTTTGGAGCCTTTGGATGTAGTTTTTATGTCTGTCGGTGTTTTAGGACCGAACTTATGTAAAGATTGTTTGATTCGGGGGTTCCTCTAGGCTCAAAATCACACAGAGATGGAGACACGGGGATTTTTATATAGGTTCGGGCCTCCTCCTGGGAGAATAACAACCCTACTCCTGTGTGTATGTTTTGAGTATGCTGGATTACAAGATGGAACCAAAGACTAGAGAATTGTGCTTCTAATGATCTTTTGATTGCCCCGATTGTCCTGATGATTATGCCTTTTCTACAGTCCTCAAGGTGTATCATTGCGCCTCTAGTGTAAAGACTGCCTTAATGTCCCAGATCATTGAGCCGTTACTGGAGGTTATTATGGGAGTAATAACGTTCCCATCTTTGCTAAGCGATTATCACCATAATAAATGAGTTAAAATCGTGCCATTATTCGAGAGAATAAGAGAATAATGGTGCGGAAGATTCCTTGATCAACTAGGCCCATATTTTGAATATGGTGCGGAAGATTCATTGATCGACTTAGGACCACATGATCGTAGAAAGAACCCTATGGGGTTAGAGGACTTACGGTGGTAGAAGAGCTTACAACGGTGGTGGTCATAGAAGAACTTCGACCTCCGACTTCTCCTTATGGCTATTAAGGGGTATACTTAAGAGTTATATGGCGTCATTATTATCCATAATATGAATTATAGATATATAATAAAATGAGGATTGTTATATCCTCATCATCTAGCCCCTAGCTTAAGTGAAAATAACTTACTTGGAGAAGGAGCAGTAGATGGCCTTACGATCAATAGATGGTCGTAGAAAGATGGTCGAAGGAAAGACTCTTCGACTATTGTTTCATTTAACCAGAATTTTACTTGGTCAAGAAAGTTGTGGAGTAATCTTGTGACTTATAAGGTGGTCATAAGGAAATCTTTTGAGCACCGAGTGGTCGCAGTATCAAGGTTGGAAGTAAAAAACTTTCCAATCGCTGTTGTATTTGACCGGGAAAAAAGACTTGGTCAAGAAGGTAATTTCCCTTAAGGTGTAAAGACTGACCTGATTTCCTCGAGTAGACAAATTTAAGAATCCCAATCGACTCCCTTATTTCTGTCTGTTGGATCGGTTCCTGAAGTGGTAGCAACCGTTGTGTAGCCATGTCTTTTTAACTTCAGGCATGCGGTTATAAATATTCACCAGGGTGAGGATAAGGTGTAACATCCCCAAATTAATAAATGATAATTAGTATGCATCTCATTAACAAGCACAGTGTTTTTGAATCTTTTGCATCATTTATTATACTCGGGTTTGTATTTCAAAAGTATAAAAATGAGGAGGAATAAAAACTTTTGAACAGACATTGGTTTTTCTCGAGCATTTGCATAATTTGTGGCTTTTGAAAATGTTGAAATCAAAAGAAAACATACACTTCAAATTTAAATTCCAAAAGAAAACAAGAATAAAAACTTATGAACATCGTTTAGAAATAGTTTATTCAAATAATATAATAGTTATCACGAATTAATATAATTTTCCCCAAATTTTGGAACTAAAATAAACCCATAGAAAATTCAAACTCTAAATCAATAACCTATTCTAAGTTTGAATTTAAATTATATAAATTAAATCATGAATAGTAGGTTTTCAAATTTTATTTGGGAACTAGGTTGTCCCAGGAAACCCCCTGATTTATTTCGGGATTTTAGGAAATTTATTTCTATTTTTAAAGCCCTAGTTAAACCTAACTTTTGTTTGGTCAAACTAAATTTAAAACTCTTGCTCAACACTGTTCATCCGATCGAACCCGGACTCTAGTCCGACCGCTTTGACTGGACTCAGCCAAACCAACTAACGGAACCAACCGAGCCAGTCTCCTACGCACCGTTTCTTCTCTCATTGCCACCGTGGGCCCGCGTCGTCAGCTCCTTCGTGCACCTCTTGCTGCCGTTCACAGGGACGCCGCGCCACGTCGCGGCGAAGCTCTGAAGCACGCAGCAATGGCGTCAATCCACCGCCCTGATCGGCCACTCCTGGAGCGTCGCCAATTCACACCGTCTCTACTCCGTCTCTTGCCCGAGGATAATGCCCCTCCCTCGCCTCCTTTTCCCTCATTCTTCCTCTCGGGGCTGAGGAAGAAGAGGCTTGTCTGAGCTCTAGTCTTCGGTAAGTACCGCACCACCGCGTCCTTTGGATTCTCCCTTGCGTGCCATTTCCATTTTTGGATAATGCAGCCTGTGATTTCTTGTGTAGTGCCCGGAATGCCCTTGTGCCATCTTTCGTCCTAGAGTGCGCACCAGAGCTTCGCGTCGTGTCTATCTTTGCCATTTTCGTCTCCAATGAGTCCTTCCCATGCTCACACGTGTCACCTGGTGTCCCTTGAAACAACATTGCTTTCCCCTCAACCAATTTGGTCTTTTCATCACAGGATCGTCGGATTTTGGAGTTTTCCCCATTTGTCGGCCGACACCACTGTTCATCGTCAAATTGTCACGTCGGTGAGTCCTTTTCTCGATTGTTTGCGTTTACACCATCTTCATGACACTCTGAACCTTCCCCGACCTTTCATTGGCGATCCCTTGGCGCAGATCTTCCCCTCCACGGTAACCTGAGCGCCGTCGTCGCCATTGCCATCGCTAGTTTCTTCCCAACCTTCTCCGGCCTCTCCATCCTTCTGGTAAGCCTCGTGGAACTTCTAGGGAGCTTATGCATGCAATGGTGTGCTCAATGCAGCGTCGGATGGCACATGCACGTAGAGCCGAAGGGGCGCCGCTACTCATCTCCGGTAGCGCCACCGCTTCTAGAGTCACCGAGAGCTTAGCCACTGGTGCCATTAGCTTCGCAAGGATGAGAGAAATCCGTTTTTGGCCTTGTTCGGCGCTAGCATGGTCCACAAAGACGGCGAGCCGTGGAACCTCGGTAGCGTGAGAGGCCTTGTGACGTTCCGACCATCACTGTTCCTCCGCCATTAATTAACCAAATCTTGGTTTGATTAGGTAAAACAATCATTAGGTTTAATTAACATAGAAATCAGTGAGTATTGTTTGAATCACATGTGGGCCCGAGGTTTTTAAGTGCATAGTAACCTGCCCCCGTGGACCGTATGCACTATGCCATGGACTCGCGGTCCATACCCTATTCGATGAACCGAGACTATGATAGATGGACCCCACCTCTCAATAGTTTTAAAAATCGGAAATTTAAATAGAATATGGCACTATGCACTGGACCCCACCTGTCATAGGCTTTGGCTAGCATAGGCCTCAGTAGAAAAAGTATTTAATCCTTAAGAAAATTCGGAATACATTAATTTGCTCACTGAAAAATTGATTTAACTTTAAAAATACATAACTAATTCATTTTAACTCCAAAATGAGTGAAACAATTTTTGTTATTTTACAATTTAGATGAACTTTATTTTAAAATAGGTTACAATTTTGTCACTGCCTCAGAAAATATAGTTTGTGGAAAGTGATCGAATAATGAATTATTTTTACACTATAAATTGTTGTTAAACTTTGAAAATTCATAACTAAATCATAAAAACTCCAAAAAAATTTATTCAAATTTTTTAGCTTTATTTTTAAATTTACTTTAATATAAAAATAGGTTGAACCATATTACGGTTCCAAAGATCACTTTTGGCAAAATTACTTTAGGTTTAGTATTATTGTTACGCTAAAAATTGTTTTAACTTCAAAAATACATAAGTTTTTCTCTGTAACTCCTAATTGAGTGACATAAGTTTTGTTGAATTCCTCTGTTAGTGTACTTTAGTGTAGAATAGGTTTTAAGCTTATTACTATCTCTAAAAATCTTTTTCTACATATGACTTGTGCACTACTTTCATGACTTTGAAAAATCATAGAAAATTCATCTTAGCTCTAAATGAGGTGAATCAAATTCCATTGTTCATCTCATGTGGTGCTCTGTCTACCATAAAAATTTCATGTACACCACCTCTCTGGAAATTTTCACTAAATAATTAATTTCGGTGAACAGTAACAGATGAGAATTAAATTGATTTTTCTGAAATCTGAGTTTCAAACTACTATAACTCTCGCATACTAAATCCAAACGGAATAATTATTTCACCTAAATTCATCTAAAATCATGATATTCCTACTGTGAATTTTTCATGATTTTTGGATAAGTTTGAATTTTTGAGTATTTCGGTGTTATCCTTTCTTATTGGTTCTTTTTCGATCCTTTCGCTAGGTTTTGATGATTCTATTGTATACCAGAGTGATCCTCTGCAGAAAGTCAAGTATCTTCAACAAGGCAAGCAGCCCCCCATTGATCATATTGATCCTATTACTTTCGTTACAAAATATCTTGTTTTCAACTTGTATGTATGAATGTTCTACTTGAATGATTATTTTTCGTTAGAGGTAGTTATTCCTAGTAGATGCATGAGCTGTAGCAAATGTTTATCCTTGCCACTAACCTAAGTTATTATTCCGCTGATGTTAGTGCTCGATGGATGTTATATGGTCTACTTATGTTTATGCGATGTCATGCTTAGCAATGCTTAGAACGGTAGAATGGTGATCATCGCCTCGGCGATGATCATTATATCATCACTATAATTATTTGAGTTAGGATACTTATGTATGTAATTGTAATTGGAAAAACTAAAACTGAAAATAAAATGTTTTAGACTTGGGCACATTGGTTTGATGGTGTGATTATCGGGTGTGAATGGATGGTGCCCAAGTCAACAAGGACCGAGTTACTTGCACCACCGTACTGAGAAATTTGCGTGCTAACCACATCAGAGGGATATGGGACCTCTCTTGACTTAGTACTTTAGTGTGTGTTAGCTCCGGGTCGCAGGAGGTTGTGTGTGTTGTGTTGAAAAAGGATTTATTCCATGTGTGTGTTGGGCGTGACGGGATGGGTTTTGGTATTAAGTCCAAGTTCCCTACCCCGAGGAGCATCGGTACCTTTCTAGGTCCGATGACTCCGTCACAACGTATGGAGGTTTCCATTCCCATACGGTCGACTCGTAGTTAATACACAATATTGGAAAATGTCTTGTAGGACTTAGCCTTGCCGGTATACCTTCGGAAGTGTGCTTAATCTAGTGGCAAAAGAGGCGGTCTGGCGTGTGGGAACATTGGTACACCCCTGCAGGGTATAAACTATTCGAATAGCCTCGTCCTAGGTTATGGACACGCTTGGATACGCCCCGTGAGAACTAGACTACAACATTTTCGATAAAACTTGAATTCGAGTGGTACGAATGGGTAATTCGTGTTGTGTTGTGGTGGCTATTGGGAAGTCACCTCTAGGATGTTAATTATGCTTATAATTGTTGTCTCACTATTATTTAATCAAATAAAAACAGATTTGTTAAATTTCCTTTAATCTATTACCTTATTGCAAATGAAAAATTGCTTTATGCTGAAAACTGCTTAGTATAGTAGCCTTCCTTTGACACAAGAGTGCATCTATATATTCTTTTGCTTGTAAGTCTTGCTAGTACAACTTTGTACTCAACTGCATTGATTTAATTGTTGCAGAGGAGGTTGATCCCCAAGGGATCGACTATTGTGAGACCGACTTCGTGTAGGACGACTAGCTTGGTGGCCCGATCGGTTGCCTTGTGGGTAATGGCAAACCGGTTGGATTTTGTTTATCGTCATCTTATGGCCTTTGTTTCCGCTGCTACTTTGGTTATTTACCTTGTCAATTGGCCAGTCGGCCCTACTTTTGTAATATGAACTTGTATGTCCTTTATGTTGTAAACTTGTAGACTTGGTAATGTATTGACATGTGTATGGAATGGATGCTTAATTTTTGTATGGGGTATGTGTCTTTGCAATGCAGGAAAGTACATATCTTGTAGAAAGTCGAGATATTTGATTTGTAATGCTAGGACCAATTTGATGGTTAAGTATTACAAGTTAAATACCCTGGGTTCTCACATAAGGTCTTTTGCCTTCCCCCAAATTGCTCTCACTATTCAAGCTTTCGAGTTCTCCGCCGTCGACCAAATCGAGCCTTCTTCCCCAATCTTTCCAAATCAAAACCTTCAGCTTTCGGGAGAAATGGCCGGAGCCGCTTCCCAGTGGGTCGAATCGAAGATGGATGCGGCCAAAATCAGAGCTTTGGTCGACTCCGAGAAGATCCCGAAGGAGGAATTTGTGAAGTGGATTGAGGCCGCTGGGTAGCATTGGCCGTTAGGGGAGATTGGGCAAATCCCCGTTTTTCAGACATTTTATGAGTGTGGTCTTCGATTGCCCGTTCATCCTTTCCTCACATTGGTACTCGAATACTTCTAGGTGGAGTTGGTGAATCTCGTTCCCGATTCTGTCACAATGTTAGGGGTGTTCGTGTACCTGTGTGAGGCCTACCTAGGGATTCTGACTGGTTTGGAGTTGTTCTGGTACTACTACGGAATGATTCGACCAGTTAGAATTGCCGGTAGCTACAGTCTGAAGCTCCACAACGGGAAGTCGAAGTAGTATATTTAGATGTTTACCTGGTCGTCGTGGCTGGGGTGGAAGAAGAGGTGGTTCTATTGGGAATAACCAATGAGGACAGCCTCTCCTTAACCGGGAAGTCGGCTGAGAAGGTTTCTTCCTGGGATGCGACTCCCAAGGATCTCAGTCGGATCACCCCCTTCATTCGAGCTATTGCAGACTTGAAGGAAGAAGGGCTCACTGGATGGCACGTGGTGAAGGATTTCATCACGCGCTGCATCAGCCCTCTGAAGAAGAGGGTTTATCCAATGTGGAGGTACTCTGGGTCGAAAGACCCGACCAGGGACTACGATGAGGGTAAGTAAACTTCAAGCTTAGCTTTCTTTCTGTTATTTTTGAAATTGGCTTATTGAAGGTTCTCTTATCCTTGCAGACTTCTCACAAGAGGAGATTGATGCTTGGGTCAAACTCATCTGTGAGAAGCCCCCAGCCCATGTGGTGGTGCCTCTAATCTTGGATGACCTATCCCCAGAGGACAAGGTGGAGCGCCTAAAGGTAATTGAGAGTTGATTTCATCTTTAGGACTTTGTAGTCATAGAAGAACTTATGACTGGGTACTGATCATAGGAAGGCTTACGATCAGATTCTGGTCATAGAAAAACTTACAACCAGGGGTTGTCATAGAAAATCTTACGACATGATGATGGTCGTAGAAGAACTTACGACTACTTTATAATATCTCTCTTTCTGATTTCTGCAGAAAGTGGGCATGGAGAACCGTCAAGACGACGAAGAGGTCAAACTAATGGGTCGGTGCGGTGCGATGAGAGTAGCTTGTTTCTCCCCCCACCAAGAGGCATTGGCTCGTTAAAGCCAGTGACAAGGGAGGCTCAAGCTCGAGCCCTGCTGTTGAGCAAGCAGATGCTCCTCAGACCAGAAGGAGGAAGCTCGTGCAGGCTATTGATAAGGACGGCACAAGCTCGAGCTCTGCTACTTCGTTTGCACCTTTGGCTAATCTTGCGGCTGAAATAATTGTTGCAGAGGAAACAATTGCGGCAGGAATAGCTGAAGTATTCAAATCCAAAGCCCCCAAGACCAAGGTACCCTTCTATTATGATAATAAAACCTTTCGCGATTTACGCTTCTCGTGGCTTTATCAGCGGCTAGAAAAGGAGGCTGGAAGGGTTTTATGTCTTTAATGAAAAGCTAGCATGCAGCGATACTTGTGGTCGAGGGTAACGATGTCCTTGAGGCGGTCGAGACAGTCTCGGATTGTCCAGGAAAACCAAGAGTCTCAAGGAGCGATGGTGCTCGATCAAGACCCACGACCAGACGTGGTCGTGGCTGTTCCTCAACTTGAGTCTCGACCAAACGTGGTTGAGAAAAAGTCGAAGAAACCTTCCTTAGGAAGGGTCTTTTCCAAACTCAAGATCAAGTCTGGCACTAAGAGGCATGTAAAAGAGACAAAAGTGTAAGAATAGCATTTACCTTTTGCTTTTTACTACCTAATTTTATTTTCCTTTTTACGATTTTAGCTCGGCACCTGCCACCCTCGAGGACATTCCTGTCAAAGAACCCACTGCTATTTCCCCGGTAGGCGAAGGAACAACAGTGGCAGTGGTCGAAGGGTCGTCCACTATCTGAATGGTGGAGGGTACCATTAGTGCTGAAGTGGCTACGACCACCGGGACGATCATAGGGCCAGAAGTAGCTACGACCATAGGAGTAGTCGTAGAGACTGAGGCAAAGACAATGCCTGATACCATGGAGGCATCAGGCCATCGCCCCGGGAAGAAAGACGTTGCAGACTTTCCCCCAGGTCCTTAAGGAAGAGCTGGCGTTACTGAATCATAGGAGGAGGAATATGCTAACTTCACCGCTGAGTTCTTCGGGCCGTCTTCCAATGTGGGATCTTTTGCTCTCAAACCTCGTGCTTGTGTCCCTCACCCCAAAAATATTCCTGATGGAGGGGATGTTTTCAATGACCTGCGTCTTGAAGAGGTGTGGTGGGACCAAGTGCGAGAGATTGATGAACTGAGGAATCCTATGAGGGTAGTATCTTCATTTGCATGAAGGACAATGAATGTAAGTACCTGTTGTTCGGTATTTGTACTCCTATCTTTTTCTCACTTCCAACTGTCTTTCTCTATGCAGAGAGTGTTGGGGCAAATTGTTACTGTTGTTGAATGCAACATGCAACTTGTCCAATTGCGACGGAAAAAGCGGAACTCTGTGAGCAGGCAGAGAAGTGGTAAGTAACTGCTTTTCGTAGTCTTTTATGTTTCGACCACTCACACAGTACTTGCGGGGCTTGTCGTAGAAGATCTTACGACTAGGTACTGGTCGTAGAAGAGCTTATGACCAGGGTTTTGTCGTAGAATGACTTATGACTAGATCTTGGTCGTAGAAGAACTTACGACAACTTATTTGGTGTTGACGTCCACTCTTTCCCTTTACAGGTTTAAGAGTGACGAGAAGACCTTAGCTGATTCTCTCGACTATGAGAAAGCCGAGACAAAAAAGCTAAAGGAGGAGATTGAAGACCTCCAGAAGAAGCTTCAGGAGGCAAACTCTGCAAACCAAAAGTTGCAGGGACGACTAAGCGGTAAGTGCTGAACTTAAGACCGCCTTCAACTTTTCTTTTCTTTTTCTGAATCTTTTTTCTTTTCAGAGAAGGACCAAGAGGTCCAAACGTGGGAGCAACGCTACCTCAAGGACACTGCCGCCCACGCCAATGAAGTCAAGAAGTTAGATTCTCAACTAGTTGGTAAGCAAATCTTTACCTGCGATTAGTTGTGTTTTCCTCTCGAGGTCATTTTATCTGCTGGTCTCATTCTTTTTAGAACAAGTAGTACAAATAAAACGACTCAACGAGGCTTTGACTCACAATCAGGAGGAAATGAAGGCTTTGAAGATTAATCTTCAAGATAACGTTTCACTTCTGAACAATGTACTCGGTGGGTTTCATGCTGAGGGGATTACTCCTCGAGATGACACACTGTCTGCCCACTCAAGTGTCATTGGCGAACAAGTCAGAACTTTGTAAGAGTTGGTGACTACCCTGAAGGCTAACTAATTCGATTCGATAAAGGATGCGATCGAAGAGGGAATAAGATTTGTCCTGGCAAAACTTAAAGCCTGTGATCCCAACCTTAATCTGTAACCTGTTATAGAAGACTTAAATGCATACTGAAGCGAGCGGAAGCGATTAATGATAACAATGTAGCCGATCGCTGAGGCAGTCACAGAGGGTATGCAAATAAGATCTCCTTCGCCAGAGCAGTTTGTACGAGTCTGTAAAGACAAATTTTTGTTGATGTTGATATATATATATATATATATATATATATATATATATATATATATATATATATCCTTTACTTTTTCACGAAAATCATCTTGTCGAGTAGTTAGTAACTCATAAGATAATGAATGGAAAAAGAGCAAGACTAAATTGAAGTCAAGTTAATAACGTTATCCTAGCCCCGGACTACTTGCTTGGTTTATTTAGATAAACCGAGTAAATAGTGTTTAAATGGGTTTTCTAAAGAGAGAGGTTTAGCTAACTTGTAGTTTTTGATCACGATTATCATGCCTTTGGTCGAAAGAGTAGGAACAAGTCGACACTAGGAAGTTCCTTCTAGTGGGGCGAGGACCACGTCTTGAGAGAGGAAAGACTTCGACTTGGTGATGTTACCATCTCCGACCAGAATAATCAAATCAAGAACGGTCAACTTGGGTTAGATAAACGTCTGGAGTTCCTTTAAAAAAAATTGTTCTACTTATTTCAATGCACTCAGTAGGTTCGCTCTGGTAGCAAGAGTTAGAGACAGGACAATGCTAGGAAGTTCCTTCTAGTGGGCAGGACCACGTGTAGAGAGGAAAGTCTTCGATTAGGTGTTGCAACTTCCTCCGACCAGTTAAAACAAGTCAAGTTTACTGAAAGTAGTCGAGCAAATTTAAAAAGTATACTTGGCTTAATTTATTTTTCAAAAAGATGAATGAAGAAATAAATTAAGGTACTAAGAGTTGGCTTGACATTATTTCGACCATGTTTTGAACCCAAGCTCTTTGTGTTGGTAGCAAAAAGAGAGGAACGAGTCGACTCTAGGAAGTTCCTTCTAGTGGGCGGGACCACGTGCAGAGAGGAAAGGCTTTGACTAGGTGATGTTACTATCCTTTCGACCAGTGTAAAGATGAACTGGGTACTAGTCGTAGGATGTCTTACGACCAGTGTATTGTCGCGGAAAAGCTCACAACTAGAACTGGTCGAGGACGGACCTTCAACCAGGGTATGGTGGAAAGAATTGTCAAAGCACTACTCAAAGTAAGACAATAAAGATAGAAAGAACCTGATGGTTTATTGAATGGTTGGTCATTTACACGTAGAATTTATGTAACTAGTCGATATTCCAAGAATTAGAGAGAACCCGGCCGTCTTCCATTGCCAGTCGTACCAAACTTGGATGCATAACTTTGACCACTGTGTAAGGACCTTCCCATTTGGGGGAAAATTTGTTCCAATTAGACTGGGATTGAAGTTTCCTCAATACCAAGTCACCTCTGACAAAAGGCGTGAGGCTAGACCTTCGATCGTAGTATTTGCGCGCAGGCTTGCTTTGGTAGACTCTTGAGCGGATTAAGGCTTGATTTCTCTTTTCTTCGAGCAGGTTAATGTCATCCACTTGAAGTTGTTCTTGGGCAGAGTCATTGAAACTCTCGACCCTTGTTGACCTGATCTTTAGTTCTGGCGGAAGCATGGCTTCGGCACCAAAAACTAGGAAAAAAAAGGAGTTTTGCCTATTATCTGACTAGCGGTCATGCGAACTACCTATAATACTAAGGGTAATTCTTGTACCTAAGCCCCCGAGCGCTTAATAAGCTGGTCGAAGATTCAAGTTTTGATTCCTTGAATTATTTGGCCATTCGCTCGTTCGACTGCCCTATTGCTTTGGGGATCTTGTGAGGCGTATGAGCTTGGTACCCAACTCGTCATAAAATTCTTGAAATTTTGCGCTCGAAAATTGTTTACCATTATCGTGATTATTCGACTTGGGACTCCAAATCGAGTAATCACGCTTCTCATCATGAACCGTTTTGCGGCTTAGTTGTTATCGATCCGCGAGTTCGGTTTGATCCATTTTGTGAGCGTATTAATAGCCACAAAAGAAACTCAAAGCCCCTGGAGCCCTTGGGAGCAGTTCTAGGATATCGAGACCCAGTGCATAAAAGGCCAAGATAGAGAATTATTTATAATGCCCGAGCAGTTGGTGTATTTATGCGCTATAAAGCGGCATTGTACACATTTCTTAACCAACTCTTTGGCATCGTAGAGGGCTGTTGGCTAGTAAAATCCTTGTCGAAAGGCTTTTTCGACCAATGTTCTGTAGGAAGCATGAGTTCCATAGATGCCCCCGTGAATGTCATGAAGGAGGTTTAGTCCTTGTCTCTGCGGTATGCATCGCATGAGTACCCCTTGAGTGCCTTGTTTATAGAGGACTCCTTCAACCAAAGTATACATTTTGGCCTTTTGAGATAAGCGATGCGCTTTCGAGATCGTCATCGAATCTGGAACTCCGCTGAAGATACTTGTAGATGGGATCTATCCAAGTATCCTCATATTCTAGAGAGGCTGTCTCAATAGGAGATATCTCTGGTGTGTCCACTAGAGATGGCTTCTGGAGTTACTCTAAGAAGACTCCCTTTGGTACTTGTGATCGGGAAGAAGCTATCCGAGCAAGCTGGTCCAAGAGGAAACTATCCTTTTAAGGGATGAATTGTACCTCAAAACCAAAAAAATGCTTTTCAAGCTTTCGAACCTCCGATAAGTACCGAGACATGGTCGGTTTAGAACACGGTACTCTTTTCCGACCCAATTCACGACTAGTTGAGAGCCTCCTCTCACGAGTAGTCGTCGAATCGCGAAAGTGCTTTGCAGCTCATATGCCCGGCTAGTAAACTTTAAGTATTCTACCACGTTGTTAGTGGCGAAAGTTTAAGCGTATGGCATACTTTAAGGTCTCTCGTTAGGAGATTCGAGATCACCCTAGCCCCGAGCCACTTAAAGTAAATGACCCGTCAAAGTACATCGATCCCATGCATGGTCGTGGGTATCGTCTTGGGGATCTGAAACGAGTTCGAGATTTGTCCATTCGGCGACAAAGTGCCAAGATCCGGGATTTAATGGCATTCGGGACACGAAATGGAGGTCAAACTCCTAAGTTCTCTTGACTATTTAGACATGCGTCCGCTACTTCCCTATCTGGGCGATCACTCCCAAGGAAACTCAAACGGCACAATTATCTTGTGCGTCTGAAAATAATGCCGCAGTTTCCTCGAAGACATGAGGAGGGCATAGAGAAGATTTTGGACTGAGGGTAATGCTCCTTAGGTTCGTGCAAAACTTCACTTACGTAGTACACTAGTCGTTGAATGTTTTCATGTTCTACGACTAATCTTGTGCTCCTTGCCTATGGCGTGATGACTAGATAAATTAAGAGCGTCTCTTCGGTTTCGAAGGAAACCGTAACAGAGCACTCGTGAAGATATCTCTTAACATCCTCGGCGGCGTTTGCCTCTTGACCACTTGAAACCCTCGTGCTTCCTTAGAAGTTTAAAGAAAGGTAGTCCTTTTCTCCCAGACGTGCTATGAAACGACTTAAAGCCGCCATACACCCCTGTGAGCTTTTGGACTTCTTTCTTCGTGGTTGGAGGTGCATTTGAACAATGGCTTTTATCTTTTAGGATTTGCTTGATCCCTCATACGAGATCGAGGAATCCAAGCAATTTTCTGAAGAGACTCCAAACACACACTTCTCAGGATTGAGTTTCAATCGGTGTTTTCTGAGGTTGTTGAATGTCTCCTGTAAGTCTGAAACATGATCAAGCCGTTTGATGCTTTTTTCGACTAGATCGTCAACATAGGCTTCCAAATTTCGGCCTGGCTGAGGTGAAACAGTCGATTGCATCAAACGTTGAAAAGAAGCGCTAGCATTTTTTAGACCAAATGATATTTTGACATAGCAAAATATTCCAAATAGAGTAATAAATGTGGTCTTCTTTTCATCTTCTAGACACATATTAATCTGATGGTAGCCAGAATATGCATCTAGAAAACTTAATGTTTCGGAACTAGCAGTAGAGTCAACCAACTGATCAATATGAGGTAAAGGAAAATCATCTTTTGGACAAGCATTATTGAGATCAGTAAAGTCTACGCACATTTGCCACTTGCCGTTAGACTTCCTAACCATTACAGGGTTGGCCAACCACTCTGGGTGGTCGACTTCTTTTATAAAGCCTGCTTTAAGTAGCTTGTCCAATTCTGACCTTATAGCATCTCGTCGATTAGGGGAAAATCTCTATAATTTTTGTTTTACGAGTACTTTGTCAGGCTGTAGAGCTAGCCTGTGCTTGATCACTTCCCTGGGGTCTCCGGGCATGTCGGATACTTGCCACGCGGAGACATCTGCGTTTGCTCGGAGGAAAGTGATGAGGGTGTCTTCCTACTTGGGGTCGAAAGTATCCTCGATGCAAACAGTCTTCGAGAGCTCCTCCTGATCCAAGGGAACCTCTTTGACTTGGTTGTTCGGCTTGGGCACAGTTTTAGGCTTTGAGTGCTTAGTCGAAGGCTGCCCTTTTTCTTCCCGAGCTGGTATCTGACCCACCATCTCGAGGGATCAACGGTCACATGTATACGCCATCTTCTTATCACAACGAATTATGATTACTCCTTTGGGACCTGGCATCTTAAGACATTGATACCCATAATGAGTTGCCATTAAGAATTTTGTCAAAGCTGGTCATCCGAGTATGGCGTTATATGCCGTATTGAAATCGACCACATCAAAGGAGATCTTCTCCGTCCTGAAATTACTTGGTGAACCAAATGTTAAAGGAAGAGAAACTTGACCAATGGGTTTGGCTGAAGACCTCGGTATAATACCATGAAATGAATATCTTCTGGGTCTTAGCTTGGTCCCGAGGACTTGCATTTAAATCGGTGTTAAATAAATAAAATGTTCAGCGAACTACCACCATCAATCAACACTCGATTTACTCGACAGTTGTTGATGGTGGGTTCGACCACGATCGGAAATTGACCTGGTCGAGTCGAAGGGATCGGGCAGTCAACCTTCTCGAAAGAGATGGTGATTTCTGACCACTGAGGGTCAATGGAGTTTACCTCGCGTTCGACTACCTCAAGCTGTCGTTTTGACTTGTATGCCGATGATCCTCCAAAGATGTTCTCGATGGTGTGCTCGGGATCTCGAAACGGCATGTCCTCATTGTCGTCTAACTATGTACGACCACTAGCTTGCCCTACCTCCTCGAGAGTAGGAAGTGGTCCTTTGCCGTTGTAGTAGTCCTTGAGCTTTCGTTGGAAAACTCGGCAATTGCGAAGTTCATGTCCTTCCTTTTTATGGAAAGGACACCACCTAGGCTTATCGGTCTTCCGTTCGGGGCGATTACCTTTGCCTCGATCGGGGTGTTGTTTGGCAGTTCGTGGCTCTTTATCGCTTACGGTCAGTACCTCCTTAGAAGCATTGGCTTGAGACTTTTGGCCCTTTGTCTTGTTCTTGGATTTCTTGGCTTTCTTATCCTTCTTCTTGCCACCTTCTCTAGTCTCCTGAGGGTGCTGGTCATCTCGATCGATGATTTTGGTCCACTTGACTGCTTCATCAGTAGTAGCCTACCGATCAGCCATCTCGAAGAGTTCGGTGACAGTAGCAGGAGGGTTCAAAGCAATGTCCTTTGTGATCCTTCTACTGCGGACTCCCTGCTTGAAGGCTCTGATAACAGATGAGTCAGAAACCTCAGGAATCGAATTGCGAACCTGACTGAAACGCCTGATGAATTGGCGTAGTGTTTCGTGGTCGTTTTGTCGCATCCTGTGTAGGTCGTCCTCCTTTCCGGGGTGATGGTAGGTGCCCTGGAAATTGTCCAGCAATAGATCACAGAGATATTGCCACGAGTAGATCGAGTCGATTGGTTGGCTTAACAACCACGATCGAGCAGACCCTTTGAGCACAGTCGAAAGGCAATTCGCCATGACGCGCTCTCCTCCTGCTGCTCGGACAGCAGTCATATAAATCTGAAGAAATTCGATGGGATTTTGAGACCCATCAAATTTCTCCATGTTCCCTTGTCTAAACCGCGTGACGGTGAGGCGCTTTCGAAGGTCGACGAGAATGCCCGACATCCGGTAATTACATCATGCGCCTCCTTTGTAGAAAAGAGGGTTGGCGCCGCCAGTGATCGTGCTCGGCGATACCCAGCAACAGGTGAATCTGACTTATGGTAAGTATCGATCCTACGATGGTAATACTCCTCGTACTCTATCCGCTATTGCAGACCTCTCAGTTGGAGTGGTGAATGATCACCTCTCCTAGGAGCTTTATGATCGTCAGGCGTTCGAGGAACTCTTTTCCGGTTTGGGGAACGATGCAACTTGTGGCGATCCCCATGCGGTGAGTTATTCGAACGATTGGAAGCTGATTGAGTCATACTGCCACAACTTCCAGCATGATGTCGACGGGGTCGTTCAAGCTTGCTCATCGTGCTCCGTCAGCCTTCGTGCGATCTCTTCAGCGAAGAGGTCGTAGCCAGGTACTCGGGCAAGTTCTCAAGATGGGTTCTCGAGCAGATCGTTGATATACTGAAGTTCCTAAGCTTCTTCCGTGGTATTGAGTGTGCCTAGGCAATTTTCTTTGAACCACAAATCGTTTCCGTTGGATTGTTTTAGAATCATCCAGACCTGATCCTTGAGCTTGCCTTAGTGAAGTGCGATGATCTCAAGAATTTCCCGCACGCTCATCAGAGTATTGACTCTGTTCATTGCCGGAGGTGTCCTTGTCATCGCTATGAGTGGTCGTAGGGTGTGTGATCTTCGGGGAGCGTCCTCAGCCTTGTCTCTAGGAGAGTTATTACCACCTGAGGGTAGGACGAAGACCTCCCATTGATGATCTCCACTTGTGCTAGAGGCCTCCTCACTTGAGGAGTGGTCGAATGACACCATCTGGCGACTTGGAGCAAACCCCTCCAGGAAGGAGAATTCGGGTTATAGCCGTCTCCGTCCGCAAGTGAGTCCTGCGTTGGGATGGTCGAACTCGCAGGAAGAGCATGTTTGAACGCATCCTTGGCTGGGCTAATCGGAGGGAGAGAACCACCAAGTGCTGATGAAGATCCGGAATTATGACATCCAGGAGTTGTCGCGCCAGGTCGGACTGTCTCAGGTGGACTTGAACATTTGGAGAGGGAACCCTCGCTATGCCCTGAGTCTACCTTGGGACTGCCCTCGTTGTGGTCGGATTGACCCTTGCCCTCTAAGGAAGCTGGTTCCCCATCTGGATGTATCGTTGTGGGGGATAAGGATCCCTCCTCAACTCCGTCAGTGGTAAAGTCTCCTAAAGAAAGATCTCTGGGGGCGACATCATCATCGGATGATGCATCACTCGGCTCGTAGTCTGAAACCGGCATCCATGTCGATATCTGCATAATCGGCCAAGTCGAACCAGTTCTCCTCGTTTCACTCTCCTGCCATGAGAGCATGAGAATTGGAAAGACAAAGGAAAGATGATGACTCGAAGACCCCCCGGTCAGCGCCAACTGCCAGTGTTTTAGGACCAAACTTATGTAAAGATTCTTTGATTTGGGGGGTTCCTCTAGGCTCAAAATCACACAGAGATGGAGACACGAAGATTTTTATATAGGTTGGGCCTCCTCTTGGGAGAATAACAACCCTACTCCTGTGTGTATGTTTTGAGTATGCTGGATTACAAGATGGAACCAAAGACTAGAGAATTGTGCTTCTAATGATCTTCGGATTGCCCCGATTGTCCTGATGATTCTGCCTTTTATATAGTCCTCAAGGTGTACTGTTGTGCCTCTAGTGTAAAGACTACCTTAATGTCCCAGATCATTGAGTCGTTACTAGAGGTTATTATGGGAGTAGTAACGTTCCCATGCGCCGCTAGGCAGTTATCACCATAACAAAGGAGTTAAGATCGTGCCATTATTCGAGAGAATAACCGCGTAATTTATCGCCCATATTTTGAATATGATGCGGAAGATTCACGATCGACCAGCCCACATATCCGTAAGCCACTGCCGATTAGGGACTCGGTAAAGAAGAGCTTATAACCAAGTAGTGGTCGTAGAAGATCTTACTACGCGGTGATCGATCGTGAGAAGAACTTACGATCATGGGATAGTCGAGAAGGACTTACGATTATATGGTAGTCGTAAGAGGACTTACGACTACTAGGTGGTCGTAGAAGAACTTACGACCTCCAGCTTCTCCCTTATGGCTATTAAGGGGTATACTTAAGAGTTATATGATGTCATTATTATCCATAATATGAATTATAGATATATAATAAAATGAGTATTGTTATATCCTCGTCAACGTCTATGACCATTTGCTTTGAGATGAAAGAATTTTGTGTTAGCGTCGCATTCTCTGAGGTTGACGATTTGGGAACTCTGATGCTTCCTGGTTCGCTTGACCACTACCAACCCCATAACTCTCTTCTTTAGGTTTGCCCTCAGGGCCAATTCCTGCGGTGTTAGAGCTCTATGCTCTTGAGCCACGTCTAGCCGGAGGATGAGCTCTAAGGCCATGTGGAGTTGGAGCTTTGGTCTAGGGAAGAGGTCTCTACTCTAGGATTTTAGTGTGGACGCTGTGGCTACTAGTTTAAGGTTTAACCGGTGCATCGGCTCTGTATGGCAGTGGGCGATCTAGGCTTTTTGAACCGTCTTGTAGAACCCCGGCATCTTAATCCAGAAGTTTTCAAATTGAAAATTTTTGGGCGGCAGGACTAGAGTTGTTTGATAGCAGCAGAGGGCAGTGGTCAGAGATTGATGAAGACAAAGCCTGGAGAACATGGTTTTCGAAGAGGGTGTCCCGGCCTTCATTACAGAGAACTCTATCCAACCTGACCTGGGTTGGTCTCTAACGTTCATTGCTCCACATGAATTTTCTGTTCTGTAGATGAATTTCTTTTAGTTCACACGTGTTAATAGTGTTGCAAAATTGTGCCATGCGTTGCGGGTTGATGTTGGAATTGTTTTTGTCGTCGGCTCGGTAGATGAGGTTGAAGTTGCACAAGACCAACCAATTGGTGCTGAGGGTAGGTTTTAAAGAAGCTATATCTTGAAGAAAGGATCGCTTAGCGTTGCTTCAAGAGGGGCCATACATGATCATTATGCGGAATGTCGAGTTGCACTCTCTTAAGGAGACAGTCGCTGACAGGTTAAAAACCGATTGTTGCACATCCGTTACGTCGATGTGCTCATTGTTCCACAGGAGTAGAATCCCACCCCTCATGCCATCGGCAGGTTTTTGAACAAAGTTTCACAAATTATATCCCCAAGGTAGCAGGCTATGTTTTGGTCCATGTTGTTTAGCTTGGTTTCCTGTAGGCAGACTAAATGGCATGTTGTCGAGGTAAGGGTCTCGTGGACAGTCGTCCTTCTGGCTTGGTTGTTTAGGTCGCGGACGTTCCAACATAAAATGTTTACATTTGGTCCATTCATTTGTGCCTAAAGTAGCTCCTTGGAGGAGATTGGTCGGGAGCGTTGTAGTGTGGCCGCATGTAATGGTGGTTCGGCAACCTGCCTAAGGCGGTGGTGGTGAAAATCCTGAGCTTGGGCCAAAGGATCCATCCATACCAGATATAGCATCTTGGAAGTTGAAAGCGGGTACAATCATCATTTGTCTTACATGAAGAAGTGTAGAAATTAAACGACAACATAGAAGCAAAAGCAACAGGAGCTATGTTGGTACTCTGCATGTCCCTGGCAATGTCTTCTACTTCAATAGGATGAAGTCCCATCCTCTAGGCCGCTGCCATAAGGGCGCCCTGAGCGGCAGGTGGTGTGTGTCGAGGCGTAGGCAGTGTAGCAGTCGTAGTCTCGGTCACTTGACTATCAGTCAAGCAATGGCCTCTAAGCTTGGCAAGAGCTTCGTTCGCAACAAAGTGAGCTGGCAATCCATCTTGAAAAGCTGTGACAGAGTAGCAATTTTGTCTTGCGGTAGAGGTGCTTCAAAAGTTGCGATGTAATCTTTGAGCGCATCATCAGTTAGTGGTTGGTCTTTAGGTAGAGCACCCAATTTTCTAGCGAGAGCTTTCTGGGCTCATTGCAAAAGATGGAGACCAGACCTTCGCTTGGTCAAAGGCGTGTCTGCGCGCCGAGACTAATCCGTCCAGAAGTTTGTCTGCGTTTGATTTGGGGAGTAATCTGTGCAGGGGCAGCTAGGATCGAAAGTTGTGGGGTGGAGAACAGCACCTCCTTTAGTTCCTACCACTAGTCGGTCTCCTATATGGTTCCCTCAGCTGGCGTCTACTCATGGTTTGGAGTGGACTCGGCCGAAGAGGGTTGATGGCCTTCGGCGGTGAGCTTCAGGTGTGTTTCTGTGAGCTCGACGGCCAGGTTCTATGTGAGATCAGCGGGGTGGACTAGCCCTATGGATGGGCTCGTGTTCCCTCCAGCTAGGCCAGTCGCTTGGAGAGCACTAGCCTACACCTCGTTAATGTCACCTGAGCTAGGGGCAGGGATGATGTCAGTGAAGGAGGTCAGCTCCAGTGAATGCTTCAGAGATGTAAGCAGTGAGTCGGTAGGGGCTATCTCGGCTTGGTGCTCATGGTCGAGGTTGAGCTCTTGAACTGGGACATGCTTTGGAGATGTTGGAGCAGCGAGTTGACACGCTGCCTGGAGGAAGGTCGACCATGTTGGCTTGGGCCGCATGGCTGTCGAAGGTCCCGAAGCAAGCCCGAGTTCAACAGCTGCCGTGGACGCAGCCTTGATGTAGTCATTCGCTTTGCGTAGCCATTCTCCTCGCGCCTCCTCGGAGTGTGGGAGAGGTTGCATGGAGGTCTGGGTTGTGTTGTTGTCGCAGACCTCGTGAGATCTTTGCGCAGGGAGTTGGCGTAGGAAGCGAAGAGCTCCTATAGGGTACGGTCAGTGTTTGCTTTGACCTGCTCCAATGATTGTTTGGGTAGATCGAAGCAGTTTGTGCCAGCTCCTGCAGCACCGGATGGGGGGATTGGTTCTCCCCATGCCATTGCCCAGCGATGGCCATCCCTATTGCCGCCATGTGAGTGTCCCCGACGTGGGGATCGGTCACAATCCCAGCCCGAGCCCAGACTTAACTTGACTGACGTGGCAGATCTCTTGTAGCTTTTGTGGTTGTTGTGGTTGTGGCGGCCCTTGTTGTCGTTGTCCTTGAGCCTCCGGGTCATGGTGTGATGGTGGTCATCATAGACCACATGGCGAGGGGGACGACGTTGGCCGTGGGGATCGCGGGGAGCTTCGGTTGTGTGGTTCTCCTCCGCCTCCTCTTCCTACCTCATCGGCTGTGGAGGGATGTGGCTTGGCCCCCTTTTGGACTTCGACGTGCCATCTACCGTCCCTAGGTTCCATGGTAGGCGGTTGTGATAGGCTCGTAAGGGACAGTGTTCGCCACCGAGAGGAAGTCGTCTAGTGGCGCAGTGTGGTCCTCGACGTAGTCGAGATGAATGATCACCCTGTGGGTGAGCCCACTCCTCCATTTGTTTAGAAGGCGGGAAATCGCTTCTGGCCTGCTGGGGTCATCACCTTGTTGCGTGAAGGTGATCCAGGCCACCTTTGGAATAGAGCTCGGGTTGGACGTCCAGGCCCAAGGTTGAGGGCCCTCGTGTCCTCCCGACTCACCGAGACTCCTTCGATGGTGTACAATGAGCATTTCCTACCGACGATGCACTCTGCAATGTCTGGTGTCTAGGCAAACACTGGGAGGCCTTCCAAAGAGAGTCGGACGTGGAAGAACATCGTCGTGCCGAAGGCATGGCTCACTGACCTCCAAGGTCGCACGTGAATCTCCAGGGCCTCGTGGTGGAATTTCTTCATGTCCCGTACTCTGTCCCTGGTATGCTTGCTATCAAACTTGAGGAGGTAGGTCTCCAGGTGGTGGAGGGAGATGGCGACTACTCTGCCATCGGTGCATGCGTCGCGCTCGCAGCACCCATGCCACTAGAGCAGTGGCCTTCTAGTCCTGGCGGGCTTGGCCGAGCTGGGGGTAGCCATTGATGATGTAGTAGTCCTCGTCTGGCCAGGTGTCAAGCATGCCCAGGAACGTCCTCGCTGGGGCCTGTGGCTTTGGGGGAGCCTGCTGCAGCGATGAAGGTGTCTTCGGGGAGGCTGCTTCAGCAACGAAGGTGGACGGGAGTGTTTTTGCCGCACCGACACTCCCTTGCCCAGTGACCTGAGGTGAAGCAGAGGAAACATCGGGTGGGATTACGACAACTAGAGACTTTGTGGTCGCGCGAGAGGCAGCGAAAACATCTTCCTTCGATTTTATTGAGGAAGGAGGTTGAGGATGCTGTGTCAGGGTCGCCGTTCAACTACACGCCACCAATGTGGTCACTTAACTTCCTACCACCCCTCTGTTGCGTCAGGCCGAACGACTTTGAGGGTGCGCGAGGCCATGCCTTCTCTGACTTGGGGATACACTACTTGCTCAAGGAAGCTTCGATGGGATGGTGCGTGCCGAGCTACTTTAGTAGCCTTGAGGGAGCTTTGTGGCACTTGAATGGTGTTCGGTAGATGAGTGTTGGGGCAGGCAGGCGCAGTAAATTTGGTGCCACTCAGTTGGTCTTGGCGCTAGAGTATTTGCACAAAGATTAGTGCCTTTAATGCCTGGTGTTGTGTATGAGTTGCTGCAGCCGAAGGCTTGGGGGAACTGCAGCTGAAAGGTGCCAAGGCACTACAAGAAAAACATATATACAATAACACATAACTCACAACGGAAAGCACATGTGTTACAGGACCAACTCAGCCCACCACATCCCACATCCAAATAAAACTGCTCGGCTGCTCCCTCTAAACACTTCGCTCCTCCCTTGGTCGGTTCTTCATCTTCCTCTAAAAAAATCCCTTCCTTCCCCCAAATCACACGCCTGTCCCTTCCCCAAATCAAGATCTGCCCCTCGTGTGGCCCCACCGCCTTGCCCGCCACCCTCTCTCCCCGAGCCATCGCTCCCCACTTGTAGGCCACCCGCTCCGCCCTTGCCCGCCCTCGCCCATCTCCCAGCCGCCCTCAAATTACACGCTATGCCCTCGACCGCATACTCCACCTCCATCGCCCACTCACGCCTCCGCCTCAGCCCACCACACCACCGCCCTCGCCTCACCCGCCCCACTGCCTCCTCGTCCTGTCGCCTGCCCGTCCGCATGTCTGCCGCCTCCTCCATGCCCGCAGAAGTGTCCTCAAGCACCGCCATTGACTTCATTGTCCACGGTCGCCCTCAATGCCTCCCTCGTCCACCTCACCTCCTTTGATCTCCCCTACGAGGTATAATACATTTCTCGACCACACCATCGCGACGTTTGGTCGGCCCCTGATCCCTCGCTGCTCTCCACTGTTCACCCATCAAGAAGAGTGGATCTCCGTGAGCTTGAGCTCGATGGCACTTGAGGCGCCACGACCGGGCTCTCGTGGCGAGCATCAACGCCAAGACTTGCCGCCATCTCGGCCAAGTTCTTTTCGCCTCTAGTACCAAACTAACTCGCCCTTTTCCTCCGATCTAATTCTTTTCTTCTGCATGCAACCTCCTTTAGGTTGCCTCACCTTCAGCTATTTGTTATTGATGTTCGGGCCCAGATACATGAATCGTTGACTTAGATTCTCGGATGATTTAGCGATTTCGATGGGAGATGTGGCCCTCTTACATTCAGAAGCATAACTGAGATAATGGAGAAATTACTCTTTCTATTCTTCTTTTTTAAGAAATCGAGAAATTACTCATCGATGTTAACTAAAACTGTGGTAAAGAAGTTTAAAATTAGCTTGTGAAAGTACCTCAATAGTATCGGTTTAATACTTTAATTTCTTCTACTAATGTGTTAGTACTACTGCCTTAGCTTTGGAGCCCATGGTTGACAATTTCACTGAGTTTGATCTCGCCTTACGATTCTTTGAAATATGGCATGGCGATACTTTTCAACGTGACAATGTGGGGATGCTATGTGAACGACCTCAAAGCTTTGTAAATCGCCTCGTGCAATCGTCACAAACTTCGCCGCCAACTTCATCTCGTCGTGTCTAATAGGGTATTTTACATTTCCAGAGCCCCCCGCTTCTAAGGTAATATGGCAATGGTCCATTTTTGGTGTGGCGGTAACTCATTGAGCAACTTCTAATGCAAAGCAAACAGAATGCAAGAGTATTTGTTTTAGTTTATGGCTAAGAAATTCACTCTTTTCCTCCTTTGTAAATAATGTGGATTTTCCTAGGTTGATTTATCGCCTTGCATCTTGCTTAGTAGGACTGGACAAGTGTATCCATAGTATTAAGGAAAATCCAATTGTGATAATGAAGATAAATTTGATGACTTAATATGATCCCGAATTGGTTGTCTGAAGAGTCGCATGGCATTAAAAAATATAATTTAGTGCTCCATGGTGTATAGTTGATTGATCGGGACAAATAACATACTGGAAGTCTGGAACATTGGGTTGTTAATTGACATAGATGATGTTTTGCTTTAGCATTGGCAATTGCCTCACGGTAAATTGAATGTAGATTGGTTAAATATGAACTAAGCTTTGTCTTAAACTCATAATTATAGAATGGCTAGTTGGCTACTACAAGATCTGATGCAATTTCATTTCTTCATTAATTGGAAAAATACTGGTTACTCATTTTTTCTCTTTTTAGTTTACATGTACACAAAACATGTTTTTGTTGTTTATTGAGCTACACTCACCTTTTGATTTGGGGATGCATTTATCTGATGGTTTGCGTGTGTTAGTCTTATCATTATTGGCGTATTTATCCTCAAACAAATCAAGCATTGAGAAGAAATCGAACTCGATTAGAGGAAGTTGCTGCCAAATTAGTGTTAGTTGTGACATAAATTGAGTCAGCTTGTACTTTTGTATCTCTGGAAGGTTTGTCAATCCTAGTGCAATGCTAAATATGATCATAACTTAACCATTTGGATAACACAGTGTGTCAATTATGGTTTGCATCTTAAGTTAATACATTTTGTAATTATTCAAGTAACTTCAGCTTGTCTACTAACAGGGACATCCATTAGCTGCCCCTCTAGTTTAGATCCACCACTCGCATTGTAAGTATGAAGTGAACGTACATCCAGGAATTGCTTGTTATTTTGATTTGAAGGTGAGAGTATCCAAACTGTGGTAACATCATGTAGAAGGAGTTTGCTGATCTCTATGGTAAAAGTGACATCACAATTAATCCGATCTCTTACTATTTGTAGACATCGGATCTTGTTTCAAGACCGCCACGATGATGTTGTGCATGGGTGTTCCATAATAAAGCAATGTAGGCAAGGCAGAAGCAGCCATCCATCAATGAGGTATGTCCCGATTTGTCCTGGCCATGGCATTGTGGTAATGCTATCATGAATAATAGTTTACTAAATATTCCAACTGTTATTTCATGAATAATAGTTTGCTAAATATTCCAAAATGCAGCAGATTCAGTTCAGTCACTTCATTTTGTTAATGTGGAGTTCAGGAAGTGAAGAACAACAGAGTTAACATAGAAGTTAATGTACTAAAGTCTAAAACTTGGCCTGGTTTATTTGTCAAATGTAACATAGAGATTTAAAATCTCAATATCTTACCGGAATTTAGTTTGATATATAGCTTGTGTTGAGATGTTTGTCTGAAGAACAACAAACGTGAGTTTTACTCATGAGGCCAGGATAGAGTCAAAACATGTATTAGATGGACCTGACTTACACAACAAAAGTGGTTTGTAAAGTTTTACAGTGTTGAATTTGAATACTGAATACATAAAGAGCCTCGGCTATACTTTATATTGTGTAAGGAAAATGTTAATTACTTTCTTGATAGGCTCTATGCTATTACTTATTAGTTTGCTTTTGAATTAGTTGTTTCTGTGATCATCATAGTTAATGCACTACTTAGATTTCACAATCCATTACCCTCACTCCACAATAACCATTTCCTGAAAAACAACCTCTGAGAATGTAATTGATCATTTGGATGACCGCCGAATTTCCTCGTTTATCTATAGGTACATTACTATGTTCACCACCTCACTCTTCTATACCTTCCTTAAAATTCATATTATGCCAACATTGAGTCAAGGATCGTTGGACATAGGCATTGGCGACCCACTTGGAAAAATGGACACACAAGCTTTTCTTCCGCGAAGTTCGGATTAAGGAACGAGTGCAGTGTATTGACTTTTGCTTTATGTTTAATTATTTCATATAAGATATGACATATAGTGTAAAAATCCCTTTCTTGTGATATTTTCTCTCTGTTCCTCTATGTTTATCCCTCCTTTCCTCTCCAAAGAGCTATAAAAACCAATGCCATTATCAACTTTGATTTCATCTAAGAGTTATTTCTTTTTCTTTATGATGACAAATAATATGCTGATTTCTCATTAGGTAGTAGTAATTCATTCAGAATGATATTTCAATTGAACAAGTTCATTAGTTCACAACCATTACCATCGAATCAAGAATCAATCACCGACTTGAATGTGAATGTCTGAATCAAGTCATCAACCATAGCCGCACCACTTAATCACTTACTATCGCTTTTTGACATTGTGCCTCGTGACTCAGCAGACCAACCGCAGGAGGAGCCAGAGGGGAGGCATCGAGGCAGAGGGCAGCTGCAAGAAGGCGAGGCGCGACTCGCC